>VZRV01009263.1:683305-1145451 GCA_013398115.1 Falcunculus frontatus | reverse complement strand
CTGGCCGCGGCCCGAGCCCGGAGCGCGGCGCGGGCACAGCGGGGCCCGCGGGGGCGGACCCGCCCCCGGGGAGGCCGCGCAGCTCCCTCCGCGCAGCTCCGCGGCTCCCGAACCGGGACCTTGTCACAGGCATCGGCCGCTTCTGGAGGCTCATCCCCGGGCGTCTGTTTACAGGAAATAAACGGCTTCTGATGCGAGGAGCGCGATGAAATTCGGTTGCCTTTCCTTCCGACAGCCCTACGCAGGGTTGCTTCTAAACCAAGTCAAAACACTAGAGACTCGCTGGCGTCCTTTTCTAGCAGGCTACAAGAACTGCACCATTGCTATTCATATAGCTGTTAAGGACTGGGAAGATGATACATGGAGAGAAATTCTTCTGAATAGGTTCGGCATGACAGCGAAACAGCTCCAAGATTTGTTGGATGAAGGGGAAAAATTTGGCAGAGGAGTTATTGCAGGTAAGCATCCTTTGGTTATACTGTCTAAGCAAACTTTCAGTCCCTTAACGGACACTCAAATACACATCTGCTTTATGTGTTTGTAGTCATTATGATATTTCTTTAACACTTTGAAGGAGTGGAGCGTGAGTTGTGGTGGGAGGGTCTATTTCAATTCCTGTATGTTTCAGCATAATACATGTCAATTCCACGCTTCTTGCATTTTAAGCTTAGGAACTCTTGCTGAAAACATTTTGCAGTACTCATAGTCAAACGAATTCATGATGTTGCAGCGCTTTGCATGTCATTTTAGAGTATCCATAAATAATTACATAAATAAATCCTATTTCCGTTTTACAAACCCCCTCTGTTGCTTTTGGTATTTGGGCAGTGCAGAAGTTTGTTTCTGTAACACAGAGTGCAGAGGCAGTGATGTTTCCTTGCATAAATTGTGCTGACATACAGCGGATGTTGTGCACTGTATACTTACAAAGTTTTTATCCAGCACTCATTTGGCACTATTTCCTTGCAGTTATCTTTGTTACACCATCTTTCAATGTCATTTGAATACTTTTAGCTATTCTTCCACAACAAATTAATTCTATCACATACACTGAACGTCGTTGTGGTTCTACAGTGCTTGTAACTGTAGGTCCTACGTAACACATAAGATTTGCAGCCTTGACATAAAGTGCATACGTAATTGTGGAGTAGGTATCAAAGCTTCTTTGATATTTATTTTAACATTTTTGATGATTAAGCAATACAGAATTTCCCTTTTGTGACATTAAGAGGCTTCTGGAGAGCAAGAATTTCCAAATAGTTTAATTATTTTAAAATATTAATAAAATAGTGGCTTGAGAGGGGCAGAGAGAGTTTTATGCTTTAATGAAGCTGATCCAAGGCCAAATGCAGCTCAGGAGTTTTGGTAGCAGCTGTCTCCTTAGATGCAGGCTGCTTGTCAAGGAATTCTGCATCGCTGGGTTGTGATTTTAACTGTGCCCTCCTCCTTTTCTTCACCCGCCTGAGTTGAGTCACATGGACTTCTGCAGCAAACAGCACAGGTGGGAGCTGTGCCTTCCTCTGTGCTCTTCTGGTAACATGCTGGCTGTTCTCTGTGTCCTCAGGGAGGGTTACTTCTGGAAAACTTTTGTCTAGGAGATCAAACTGGCAACTAATTTTGTATTTTAATTTTAAAATACAGGATTAATTGACGTTGGAGAGACATCACTATATCCAGAAAACCTGCCTCCTGAAGAGATTCTGGAGCTGGAAAACAAAGCTGTCCTCACTAATCTAGAACAGAAATACTTGACTGTTGTTTCAAATCCCAGATGGCTCCTGGAACCAATTCCTGCCAGAGGGAGAACAGGGGTGTGGCAGGTGGACATCCCTGAAGAACTGATCCCTTCAGAATTGTAGGTGTTGCCCCTTACTATCATTTTTCCTGCCTAAATTGTATTCAAGATGCTGACTTGTTAATTACATCAGCATCTTGTTTAGGACTCCCTTCCAAAACTGAAATGACAAATACTTTTGAAGAACTGCTCTTCTGAGACAAAACAAACAAGATGTGTTTTTTATGACTATTACAGGAAGTTATTAATGTTTTTATAGATTTTTCCTGTAGAAACAACTATGTAAATGCCATTTTTAAAATGCATGGTTATGGATTGTGTGCCAATTTAAATGTAAATTAAACTGAATTTTTGATACCTGCATCTCTGATTATAGGAAAATGGTGCTTAAAAGCAGGCTGCCACAATTAATAGGACATCTTTCCCAGACCACTCCTAGTCCTGCCTCAAGGATAGATTCTTTTCATTCACACTTCAGGTACACAAGATGTACATGTTATGGATATAGCTCTGTAACCTGACAGACATTGTAGAAAGCCATTATGAGAAGGTGCTTGTACAAAATGAAATCAAGCAAGTTATTACATTTTTTTTCTCTTATTTAAGATGAAAAATACCAGTTATCTTTGAAAATCTAATACTGAATTCAAGACAAGTATGAAGCATTACAAATAACAGCCACTAAGTGTTGGCACTCCTAAGAGTTTTTCAAAATTCACACCCTACATTACAGTGAAAATCCTTTTGATTTTCTGGAGCAAGGCCACACCTAGGCCTGGCTCTAAAAACAGGACAGGACAAGGGGCAGAGCCTTTGTACTCAGAGACTTTAGTGGAGCACTTAGGAAACGATTCCCTTGGACTACACCACCTCTGCCAGAGCTGTGGAAGGTACCTCGCACCCCTAGGGCCTACAGATCCACGGTCTGAGCCACACGTGGAGCTGGGCCCTGACCTCGGCAGACCTCGGAGCAGCTGCTGCCAGCACAGCTGGAGGGGTGGGAAGTGACTGCAGGGCAGCGCTGGGTGAAGCAGCAGCAGCTCCCTGGCCCCAGGAGGGCCCTGCTGTGCCTTGGCTGAAGGGATGGTGCAGAGGCTGGAGCTTCTCCGTGTTAGTCTGAGCAGCAGCACCTGGAGCTGTACGGGCACTGCTGCCTCGGGGACCTGCCTTGGCACCGTGCTTGGCAGTGCAGAGCTGTGCCTGTTCTCCCTTGGACCTGCTGTGCACGGACTGCTCTCCTCCTGAGAAGTGGTTTCTTAAGCAAACGCAGTGTCTGGTTTTCTTTTCCATGGTGGTGTGCAGGCAAATTGATGTCTGCTAACAATCCTGCTGCTGTTTGATGTTTTGCACGAGAATATAATAAAAAATATATAAACAAAAAAAAAGTATAAAATAAATAAAACTGCAACAAAATTTAAAATGTGGGATGGGATAGTGCTAGGTTGTGTTTCAGGCAGTAGCTGATCTACAGGCAAGAAAGTGTCAGAAATGGAAGTGCTGCATCCAAGTTTTCCTGGCATACACGATGAACACATGCAGAAATGTCCACACACTCCTTGCTCTTGCTGCCATGCTAACACTAAAGAAATGAGAGCCATGGTATTTAAGCTACCTAAAATGTGGGTTACCTAAACATGGAGAGCAGCTGCAAGGGTTTGAGAATACAAGACATCTGTTTTTATAAACTACAGGACTTCAAATTTCATAGACTCCATTTCTCCAAAGCACCTGTAAGTCCAAGGCACACTGTCAAAGCAGGTCTGTCTTCAGACGAGAAAATGCTATGCCAACACCAACAAGATCCTATCTTGAAAAGTTTAATCATTTACACTGACCAACACAAAGTTGGTAACAAAGACCAAGCTATGATATTTATACCAGCTAACCAACAGCTGTGAAACCTACAACAAATGTTTCTGGCATAGACCACACAGTGCAAGGGGGAACAGCTTATTAAACAGCCAGTCTAATGGGAGAATGGTACATGCTGCTCAAGAAGAATCAAAACATGAAACTGGAAAAGCAACAAAAACAACATGTAACTCCCAAGCCAGCACAAAAGTTGAAATACTTACATGAAAATTTACATAGCTAACTCAAAAACATCATGTAAGTCACCATACATTCTACTTCCCCCTCAAAAAGCTTTCCAGTGTTGCCTGAGAAGCGCAACACTCTTGTGCCTCTGTGGTTGAGACAATGATTGTGGCTGAACAGAGAAAGAAGTAAAGAGATACTATGCTAAGGCATCCCAAAGCATTTAAAAGAGACACAAAAATCAAGTGTATATTTAGGACCTAAAAGACACCTGGAATAGCATAGGCATTTCATACAGGGTTTTTAAAAAAATACTTTTAGATAATACTTATACTGTACACAACAGGACTTTTAAACAATATATTACACTGCTAAAAATGTTCATATAAATACTATACAGGCAAGCGTGCAACCAACCTGTTAGGAAGGTTCACAAATTAGACAACCACATATTTCTGGAAAAGCTCTCAGATTATCTTCAAGATTTCTGATTTGTGTAATCCAAGCCACTGATTCAGCAATATCTATTTTAAAGGAATTGGGACAAGGCATGAGATGAAATACATCTGTCTGCTGATGACCAGTTCAAGTTTAATATGCTACTGTCATCTTAATCTGGCATATCAATGTTTAACTTGGGAGGTGGAATCACATATTTTCCAGGACTCTGTGTAATGACCACTCCAGTTTTTTTTCGAAACATTGGTGCAATTTTTGGCGGTTCAGGCAGTGGCGTTTCTTCTGTCTCCTCATTATCTTCATGATGAAGATCATAAGAGATATTTCCATATTCTCGTAAGAATGGGAAAATTTCAAGCAGGAACTGGCAAAAGTCTTTGCGGATTCCAAACCACCCTAAAAGAGACCGAATCATTTTACATTAGTAACACAATGCACACTTAATTAATTAGACAGGCTATTTAAGGTCTATTGATTGTTTGCATATAAATAAGATTTGTTAGTGCTGCTTCTCAGCATTCCTTACACCTATCATAACATTACAGTTCAGGTTATATACACACAGACACACAGACAGTGTCTGGACAAGCATTTGCACAGTTCCATGTCTGCATGTGCATGCCTGAGTCTATATCCATCTGTATAAACTACAGCTACATTACCCCAGCAAGAATCCATTTCGTTTCACACATTACACAGTGTTGGGTCACATCAGTGCAGAGAAGGAACACAAAAGACTTTGCATCTCAACCAAAGCAAAAAGTGCCACAGGGGAGGACACTGTAAGCACTGAAACCTTACTACAACTGCCTGAAACAGTAGTAACAGAAAAGCCATTTTTGAAAATACAAATCTTAATAAAAGACATTTATTTTCAATCTGTCTCCAGGATTCTGAAACACTTACAGTGATTGCCTCCTTTTTGTCCAAATGTTGTTGCCATTAATGTTATCAGTGAAAGCCAGAGAGGAACAAATATGGGTATGAAAGAAAAAGAATTATGCCCATCCAGTCTGTGTACTAGCAAGATCTAAATGGCAAAAAAAATTGTACAATGTCAGTTTAATTGCAATACTCACTTTCAAACTGCTTAAAGCATATCCTGATCTTTAACTTTGCACATCTGTGAAGAAAAAATGGCCTTCACAGAAGCACGTAGTTATAGTTCCAACGTGATGCAGATTTTACTCAAGAAACTTTAAAGGAACATAGAATTCTTGTGTTTCATATTTGCTGTTAATATTTTATTCCAAAACAAAGAGCAGCATTCCCATTTCACTAAGTCCAAAAATCATCATTCATTACTTACTGAAAAAAGACGACACATCAAACTCATTCTGGCTTTTCCTACCTCAAATGTGAGCAGTGGCACTACAATTGTCATCCAGCTGACAGCCATGGTGATGTGTGTCCTCCTCTGCTCAGCGATCACGTCCATGGAGCGCAGGAACAGCACGGACCACACGATGTAATAGAGCACCACGAGGCACAGGAAGGACATCAAGATCCACAGGGGAACACAAACAACCTAATAGAAAGACACATTTGATTTGTTTCAGTTTTGGGTTTCTTTTAAATTAAGTGAGTCTACATATTAAGTCTAAACAAGAAAATTAAGCCTTTGACTAACATAATGTCTAACAGAAAAGCATCAAACTTATGTGCGTTGTTTCGAGCCGTATCAGTTCAGGGGTGCCTCAGCTTCTAAACCCCATCAAGCTGAAACAATTTAAAATTAAGGGAATGTAGTTCAACTTTAGTAAGACTTCTGTGATTTTGCGTGGGCTCAAACTGTACTTGAAATTGATTTTAGCAAGTACTTCCTACACTGGATACCTTACTTTAAAGGGTTTCAATCCTTTCTCAAGTTTTTTTTGACAATACAAAGGACAGACATAACCATACCAGACTGTCAGTTTTATGGTAGTTTACAAAAACCCAGACACAGAAACAGCACTTTAGTATTCTAAAGGCACTTGGGACATGACATCTCAGCAGTTTTGACAGTGACTACTGGCACAGTAAGTGGATTTACATGCATGGTAACACAACAAATAAAACTGGTTATTTACCACACTGTATTTACCACCACATTCTCTAACTCACCAATCATTTTCATGGCTTGTTTAGTGTTCCCACTGGCAACTTTGGGTTAGGATTTCTCTTTCAACTGCTGCTCAGAGATTAACTGCAGTTGATGGCACATTCCCTCAGAGGATGAACTGCCCCAAGAACAGCCTCTGATTCCCATGACCACTGAATGAAATGCCAGATCTTCAGTGAAGGATTGCTAAGCGAGCAAAAATGGGATCATGGACTGATCACATATGAACTGTTCCCTAGAATAATTATCTTTATGAAATTCAGCATTTAAACAAAGATAAGAAGAAAACACTTGTTACATACAAGCCATGGCCATCTGATGATCTCGTCTAGTCTGAGTGCAATAAATATGAACTGCAGAATATTGACTGAACACAAGATTTCCAGCTAGAAAAAGAAAAAACATTAGTTACCTCTTAGTATGATAAACTTACTTCCAGGATAACCAATTAATCTGTAAAAGCACTTCTCTGATCCCATGCTTATCACTGCAATATGAAAATTCATTTGCATTTACATTTTCTATTACTAAACATCCCTAAATTTGTGTGGGTGTGATCCCAACCAAATAATGTAGAGTCAGCTGTTTCCAAGATCATCCTGGTATTTAAAAAAAAAGAAAAAAAGGCACTTAGAGTGATTAGAGAAATAAGAAAAGCAAAACTAATGAGAATGAAAAAAAAACAAAGCATCAGAAAACAACTGTAGTCTTCACATAAGAAATACTGTTAAAATTAAATTAAGTAGTAAAAAGACCTTCTCTTTAAAATTAGCAAAATTAATCTTTTGGACTATTTAGTAGTTTCAGTAATGGACAGAACTACCAACAGTCCAATTTAAATGTCCAAGCTCTATCTAGGGGAAAAAAGAAATAGATGGAATATTGGAATATGACATCCAAATTTAAAATCATTTACTGTATAATTGAGAGGTATTTTAAATGACACTGAAGACATGGGTTTTGTGGCAATAGAGAAAAGCAATACTTCTCATTAAAATGTTAGTGAAAGGTTTTCATGAGTCCTGCTTGCCACTCTGAGAAATAGCCCTTTATTATACTTGAAAAAAAAAGTCTGTGTCTAGCTTGAACAAAGTGAGACAATGAAACACCATCAGACTTGCCAAGATTGTATTTCTAAAGTTTATGGGCAGCCCTACAATGGGTAGGATTTTCAAAGACCACAGAATTATTACCTGAAAACTCTAACTGAAGCTTTTGAATGCAAGTTAGAAACATTACTCATTTTAATAAAAAATATGCAGTTATGTAATGCCTCTTTTAAACGTAGTATTTCTCAGAAGGCAGACACTACATGGTACTTTCCACTAACACACATGATAGTGTAGCCTGTGATCTGGATAAACACTTTTGAAAGTTACAGTACAGGGAGTCAAAAATTGAACAGGCAGCAGGCACTTGCCAGCTTCAGAGACCACACCAAAGTCTCCACTGTTCAACTACAAGTTACTTTAAAAAGACTGAAAAGGTAGATTTACAATAATTTTGTACCACTGGCTTTCTCAAAAGGATAAACCACCAAAACCCCCCCACGCTCAAGCGTAAGACCAAGCAACCAGGAAGCTGCAAGAGCAAAGAGGGAGAGAAAAATATAAAAATCAAAGGATCAATTGCTGTAAATAATTTTTAGAATCAAGCTAACATGAGATCGATATGGCAAGTGCACGTACATTTGCAGTGGCTCACAATAAAATCAACATGCTTTAAATAAATAGTGCTTTACTGACTATAAAAGTAGTGTAACACATAAAAGGAAGCTTTTTCTGAGCCCACCATGATAGAGACAAAAACCCCAGCATGTACTTACTGATCACCTAATCAGATGCAGAACAGGAATGAGCAGATAATGTATTTCAGATTAAATACTTATGAAAATAATAAGAGATTAACAACTGCTTTGATTACTCAAGTCAAAAATTGATGTCCTGCATTAAAGGCAGACCCCTCATGCTTCTAGCAAATGAAAGGGAAATAATGAAATCTTCATAGAGTAAAAAGAAAAGAAAGTAGAACAGCACTAAGTGAAGATGACTAAGAGTAAAAAAAAATAATAAAAATTAGTTGAGACAGCTGTTGCCTTTTATGGATTCCACTTTCTTCTGCCAGTACTTAGCAGCTGTGCAGTCATCTATAAATCAATGGGCAATCAAGCATCACCCAGTAGAAGGCAAACACTTCCACACAAATTTTACTTTTAGCACTGGGTGATTGGTAATAGAACCCTGAAAAATAAAATTCTATTGGCAAATGTTTCAAAATGAACTTAGGATATCAGTTTACCATCCATCATAACAATCACCTTCAAAAAATGTTTCTCTCTAGTGAAAATCTCTTAAGCTAATGTTAGAGAAATTGTCCCTTGAAATCAAAACACCTGAAAAAGCTGAGCCTCATCTAAAAATCAGATTTTTAACTGTCATGGGGTAGTTCGAGGACACAGCAAAACAAAAAACTCCTTTAAAAAATTCAGTATGAACTCTAAATTTATTGCAAAATGCCACAATTGTGAGAGCACCTTGAGAATCCTCCCAAGGTTCTTCCAGAACTGAAGGGAATTAGAGATAAGATAGAGGCAGAAAATAAAATCCTAATGTTACTGCCTACCATTCACATTCCCAAATTAAAGACTAAACACACAGATTGTGATATTAAGACATTTTCAGCCCTGATTATGTAGGGCTCTGGAAATTCAATTCTGCCTAGAGACAGTGCTTGCAATCAGTGGAATTTTTTTCTGTTCTTTCCATGCAAGTGTCTGGTACTGGTCCATATTGCAGAGTTCCTGGCGAGTTATTTTAACATAAAATAACAAAAAAGCAGGTTCAAAACATGCTGCAATTTGGTAGTTGAAAAAACTAAGTTATAATACAAAAAGTTATATTATTCCTGATCCTGATTTCACTCCCATTTGCAGGTGAGTGCATTTACAGGTGAGTGCAATTAATTGGACTGATGTAGTCCTCTGTATTGTGCTTTCCTGAGGGACAAACTGCCCCAGAACTGATCCCAAGTCCTGCACTGCCGTGACTTTTACACATCACAAATGAAAGCTCACCTCCAGAGACCTGTCGTGTCGGAATCCCCACACACAAGCTGCAACTGAGACTGGAGACACAAAGAACAGTGGCATGAAGACCAGAAGCCAGAAATGGGTTCCTCTTTCAATCCTGTCACACACCAGGACTTCAAACATCAGCAGTAGCAGGTGGATGCCTACTGCAATTAACATAGCTTTGAACTCCACACAGGTTTCTCCTTCTGCTCTGAAGAGAGGATAAGGAAGAATTTACTTGCTAGTAAGAAAGCACATTACCCTGCAAACATCCCAGGACACTTGCTTGAGCTTCAGATATTAACACTTGTTTTTAATAAACATACACATTATACCTTTTAAACTCCACTCGTGATGACCTAATAGGATTTCTTGCCCATAAAGCTGCACATTGGAAGTATTTTACTCAAAGGGTGCAGTGGGATTTTCACAATTTGAAAATTTTTTAAGGATTCCATAGCTGGGCAGATAAAGCAGGATTTCTTTGCTACTATATCAGTAGTCAGCTATCATGCAGGCTATCAGAAAATAAGCTAAATTTAAAATGATCTGTTTGATTTCTGCACCAGCATTCACTGAATCAACATACTTCCCCAGAATTTCTTTATTTACCTAAGCCAGAGTATTGCAACAGATATTTTCCGTTACTAAAAGTAGCTTCTCCCTACAGGGGAGGGCTTAAGGGCTTCTCCCTACACCAGCAGACCCATTACTAGAAGGGGCAAACAAGACCTGAACCACACAAAATGTGGGTGTATCAGGAGATCTGTACACCAAAATTTTTCATTTAATATTCACCATAGACAGAAAAGACATTTATTGCACTTCATTTAAGGTAATTTTTCTTTTGCCCTGGGATCTTCAAATTCACATTCTACTCAAATTACAAAAAACCTCAACACTGATGTATTTAAAGATGTGAAAATTATTTTGCCCTAGACTGACAAGACACAACACTCCCTCTGTTTTGCCAAACAAACATCATTAACCTACCGATACTGTGGATTTCGGGCCCATACCCCTGTTCCCACCGAGGCACCAACAATCACCATTAACTTCCACAGCCATATTGGAGCAAACACAGCCCAGTAACTCCACTGGATTTTGTCATCCAGACGTAGAGAGAGCAACACAGAGAAAAGCAGCAGGCAGGCATAAATAAGGAATTTGCTATTAAAAAAACAAAAAAAAAATCCAGTCAGGAATCAAGGCAGGCAACTTCACATTAATTTTGTAGAGGACAACAAAATCAGTCACAGCTGAAATTTCATTGGGATACTTCCTAAGAGAAAACCTAAGAGTCAAGCTTCTTTACAGAGAATCAAATATTTCATCACAGATACTCCATATGTCATGTCTTTCTCTTATAAAACCATCGCTTCAAGGAAACACATCAAAAGCATTTTTGCATGACAGTGAATGGACTGAGATAAATAGCTCCCTTCCACAGGGATCCAGTCAGGAGCTATATTATTAGAGGCTCACAAATATACCAGCAGTACATGTTTTTAAAAAATGTGTTCTGTCGTACAAATCAAATGAAGTTGTTTTTGATATTCAAAACTGAGTTATATAATTTATGAAATTTTATCCACACCACTTTTAACTACAGATTAAAAGTTATTACAAATTGTAATAGGGCAGACTTCAGAGAATTTTTTTCCTAATATTTACATTCAGTTAAAAAAGCAATATTACAGAAAAGAAAAACCCAACAGGCAAAACTTTTAGCAAAGTTACTGATTCCAGTTTCTATCTGGAATATTGAGGATGGTGCTTACGAATTTAAAATAGCTACACTGATACAGTTTATAACATAGTCAATTTCAGAATGAATAAATGTATCCGGAATACTTGAGCAGTGGCACAGCAACTGCTCCTACCACCAAAAATCAGACAAAATAATTACATAGTAGGCGATTTCCTCACAGGACAGGAAGGGAAAAGTCTCCCACCCATCCACCAGAAGCTCACGGACTGCTTTATAAAACACATAATTAGGCTTCAACACTGTTTTAGTGAAGTAATTGTAAGTATTTTAAAACATGGATAACCTAAGGAACAGAATAAAGCAGCAGCAGTCAGGAATACAACCATTTCGCCAACAGCACAGCTCAAAACCACACAATTTCATTCACATCAAAAAACAAAGCATTCATCAGATCAGCATTGCTATGTTTAGATATCAAGCTGTTTTGTCTCTACTCACAACAAGTATCTCATGTGCCCCTTAATAATGAAAAGCAGATTTATTGTGTCAGAGTCTCCCCGCATGCTTGATGAAACTACCTCGGGATAGGATGATATAAACTGGTCACACTTCACAGGAACAAAGAGATGTCTCAGCATCTCGGCTAGTCATCCTTTTTAAACATTCCATATTTGTGTGATTTCTACTTTCCCCGGCTCCTCAATAAACACAGCAGTGAAATACCACTGCTCCCCAAGTGTTCCAGGTGCATCAAAACACGAAGACACCTGCACCAGTGCAACACTCGGCTTGCTCATTCATCACTCAGCACCCAAATAAGCTGCAAGCGTTGCTCTGCAGTAACAAAATTTTATAAGCTTCTAGGACTTCTGCTCTTACTTTTCTATTGCTCCGACCACACATATTTCAATTGTTTATTTCAGCCTCTGCAACAATGCATTTCCTGGAGCTTTGGTTACCCTTTTGTTTGTCTAAACAACTGACTGAACACAGCCTGCTCTAACTGCCATCATGTAAGGCCTCTTAGCATCTCAAGCCACCTTGCACAGCTCACTTGCAGGCCCTTAGTCTGTAGTCTTAAAATATCTGGCAAAACCGGGCAAAACTTAACTCATTTTCTCAGTTCCTTTAAAAATTACATGTCCGTACGTGCTTGGAGTGACTATCACACTGTTGCAGTGCAGGTTGCAGTGACTATCACACTGTTAATTTTAGGGAGCCCGAAGGAAGGGCTCGCCTTGCCCGGTGCTCCCCGTGTAGCCCAGGGTTGTTCACACCTGCGGACACGGAGCCTGCGCGGGGGCGTGCGGAGCCTCCGCACCCCAAAGCACCGCGGTGAAACATTCAAACACCAGAAAGAGCCTGGGAGTAAACTCAGAAAGTTACCCAATAACAAAGCAGATGACTGCAAGTGGGGCTGGAAAGCAGATGCAGAGCGCTGGCGTTCCCAGCCCCCTGACCGCGAACCAGCCGCGGGGAGCACGCACCGACACCCGGGGCGCTGGGAAGGTTGGATTCGATTATCCCAGAGGTCTTTCCCAACCCGGTTGATTCAGTGATTCTGGGCAGGAAGCCGGCCGGGAACGGCGTGTTCCAAACGCCGCTCGAGCTCGCGGTGCGGAAGGGGCCAGCCGAGGCCGCGCTCCGCTCCAAAGCTGACGGGTCCCGCACCCAGCGCAGCTCCCGGCCGGGCCCCCGAGCTAACCCTGCCGGGCCGGCGCTGCCCATGCCGCGCTCCCCTGGGGTTGAAGTCCTGGAAGAAGCCGCGCAGGTTCATCGCGGCCCCTCTACCAGGCGCTCATGGCGCGGCCCCGCCACCGCTCCAGGGCCTGGCCTGCCCGGGCCTCGCCGCCGCCCCGCGCATGCGCGCGGGCCTCTGCCGGGAACCGGGCGGGCCGAGCGCTGCCGGGCTTCGCAAGCGGGCGCTGCGCGTGCGCGGCGGGCGGGCCGCGGCTCTGCCAGGAGATGGGCGGNAGCCAAACCGTGAGGGGCGAAGCCAAACCGTGAGGGGCGGAGCCAAACCGTGAGGGGCGAAGCCAAACCGTGAGGGGCGGAGCCAAACCGTGAGGGGCGAAGCTAATCCGGGAGGGGCGAAGCTAAACCGTGAGGGGCGAAGCTAAACCGTGAGGGGCGGAGCTAAACTGGGAGCGGCGAAGCCAAACCCCGAGGAGCGGGGCTGAGCTGGGCGGGACGGTCCCGCCCCGGCGTTTTCGCGTCACGAAGAATTTTTTTCTCATTTCTGGCCCAAACCCGCCCTCTGCCAGTGTGAAGTCGCTCTCGCGGGTCCTGGTGCTACATGGCCTTTTAAAAGTCCCTCTGCAGCTCTGTCGGAGCCCCTTAGGTACTGGAAGGTTCCCTAAGGTGTCCCTGGAGCCTTCTCCAGGCTGAACAGAATTTGGATGACAGTTTCACAATCTCTGGGCAACTCTGGGACATTTCAGTGTCCCGGACAATTAAATCCCCGGGCCTTTAGGTACAGCTCTACAAAAAGTTGTCATAATCCAGTATTCACTGAGAAATGTTTCAAGTACAAATTTGAAAAAACCCAAGCAAACTATGTATGTACCTTCTTGGAGACAAAATACTGGGTACTAAAAATCTTCAGCCAAGCTAGAAAAGGCATAAAAGAAATCAAGGTGAATTTAAATGAAACAAATTGGGTTCAGAAAGGAGAGAGCTGGGCTTTCTGTTGTTTGAGGGTTTTTGCTTGTTCATTTGTTTAAGTGAAAGTAATTAGCTGTTGGAACAAATGACCCTGAAAAACAGGAGATTTTTCATTTTTAAATAAAGTCCGTATGGCTCTCTGGGAGATAGATGCTAATCTAACTCAATTCAATGAGTTTGACTCTAACAAGACTTATGAAATTCTGTAGCAGATCAGGACAGTTTACACGGTGACTCCATGTCAGGGTAGGTTATCTGGTGACATTTTTTTGAACTGAAAATCCCCAGAGCTCCTCCCTCAGGGTTATATTGCAAGTGAAATGCTAATCAAAAAAAAAAAAAATCAGTCTTATCTTAAGCTTTAGCTTTTGCAGAAAGATGAAATTAAGTAAATGGTCTAAATCTTCCACCAGCTGCTAGCAGGACTGGTAATTTATACCACCTAAGAAGTTAGGTGTGCATGCAGTGTGATTTGTTAAATACACAGCTACTTGAAGTCCTTGACAGCCCTCATTAGTTACTACAGATCTACTCAAAGATGGGATTCATCTGGAGATATTCACCGGCAGATTGTAGGTACAACTGTAACTCCACTGGCAAGAGCACAAACATTTGTCAGACGTCCACACCAGGAGCTTTCTGCACAATATATTCAACTGATAAAGCACAGGCATGTCAAAGGCTACAAGAAAGCAAGGACATTCCAGCACAAGGCATGGCAGTGAGGAGACTGGGGAGAAATGAGGATGAGAGAGAAGCAAGAGCACATAATGGAAGAAATGGGAAGGAAAGGAAAGGATGAGGGCTAGACGCTCATCAGAGCCCGGTAAGATGGAAAGGGCCACGATAGGACCTGTGCCAGGGCAGTACAAAAGCTTGTAAGGAACCAAAGAATTAACATGCTTAAAAAATTGGAAACTAGAACCTTGGTTTTCATTCTGCTTTTGAAAAAATTGAGCCTCATTAGTTTGGAAGAGAGAAAAATTATGCATAATGTATTTGTCCAAGATAAAATACATCTACTGCAATGCATAAAGAAGCTACTAGACAAGACAGTACCTGTAAGCATGATCCGCAGCCAGATGCAATCATAAAACAAAGTCAAAATATTAATAACAAGGAATTAGCTGGAGAATTTTTAATAATTCAGAAGGCTAATAAAGCAGCTTGGCATTTCTAAGAATATTCATGAAGTTCTGTAGAAGTAAATCAAGAAAGATTTGTTCTGCAGTTGCAATGTTTGGCTGACTGCCCAGGCAGCAAAATAGTTCCTATGAGGGATAAAGAACTAGGAAAGAAATCCCTGGTTACAGAAATTAAAGCTCAGGGAACATACTTTTGTACTGGTACTTCAGGAGAGCTAGAGTTAAATTTTTTGCTTTGAAGTCAAACAATTCCAAATTTTAGGAGCTTTCTTAGATTTTTTTGGTGGTCTCAGATTTCTTGATTACTATGACTAGATACTACATATGTGAGGATGATGGGGAGAGTTGGCAAGCAAAGAAAACCCAAGCTCTTGTCTAAACTTAAAGACTTAAAAGATTTATCTTAAGTTTACATTTTATAGTATTTTAAAGGTAGGAGGAGTAATATGGGCAGCAGATAAATGAAGCAGCAAGTCATCTGCTTTCTGTTAAGAGTTTGTGTCTACTGCTGATCAAGACTTGAATGCTGGGAATGGAAATGAATCCCCTGAGACAGTTTATGTTGGAAACCAAACACACATTTTGGTTTTACTCCATTTATCTATTTTCTCAAATTAGTTCAAGAAGATGTATATATGGTCTCTTTTATAGTCACTGCCATTACTGCTTTCATAAGCCATCTACTTGTATTCTTATTCTGCTTAAAAAATATGAATTAGGACCATCCCTGTCCTTGACAGGCCAAAGTTAAATGCAGGGAACAAAACCTGAATCAGCCTTCTAATTTGAAGAGCTTGCTTTTCTGTTGACAATAAGCCTTGACTCCTTTCTAACATACTATATAATTCACATGTCCTATTTGCTTTATAGACTTCTCAAAGTGCCACTGTTAGGTGACTGGAATACTGCAGCATTTAAAGGGAGGACAGCAGTTCAGCAACAACTGACTGATGTGGCTGGCAGCAGAGTCATGAACTGTTTTTAGGATCATCTTTCACGGTCTATGACAGAACATCAAATTGTTTACAAAAACAAGTCTTCAGGTTTGAAAATCCCCATTTGAATTTCAGTTGGTTTTAAGGTAGGCCTTACTGTTAACATTTATTCACAGAATAAACAGAGTTTGACCGATAATTGACAAAGAAGAGATCGTTCAGTCTATTATAAGATCTTTATACCAGCCAGTAATTTTGCACAGTTAAGAACAGTAATGATCTAATATCTATATACAGATTATTGTCATTGGCATTACACACAGCTGCTTGGTTCTGAAATGAGGGCCTTCAGTTTCAATGAAAATTTCAATAATTTCTGCAATAATATTGTTTTGTGTCCTACTTGGGAAGTTAGTTCAAGGGCAAAGGCTTTAAATCATTCTATTTGCTTCTGTCTGATGGATGTTGTGCCTCTAAATTACTGTCCTCCAGCCTGAAACCTATTTGTAGAGTTGTAGCAGTTCAGCAAGTTGCTGTTTATATTAATGCCAGCTGTGATTGTGATGTGAAGCAAGTTACAATACTTAACAACTATGAATTTCATAGGCTGTTCTGCCAGTTGGATGCTAGAAAATGCATTGTTGTGCAGCTGTTTGGCCTAAGCAGGATTTGACACAATGATTTGACATTACCTGCAAAAGATGTATCTGTTTATACTCTACGTTTCCATCTTAAACTCTTCAGCTGGTTTTACTCATAACTTGTTCTCCTGTTGAAAGGAAGCTCATTTAAGCAAGTTGTGTTCCATGCCTCTCTTCTTATGCAGTCTGTGGGGTTTTTCTGCCTCACCACAGCTTCAAAGTTATTCATTTTTTATGTTGCTCTACTCCTGAGCTTTCTTGCACAACTTTCTCTGTACTTAGTAGCTGTTTAAGATAAAGCATGAAAAGAAGGCATTGGATCATTGTTCTATAAATAAATCCTATCAATTTCCTAATAGCAGTGATTTATCAGAGCTGACTCTTTCCTTCAAGGCCTTCTTAATTCCTTCTTAATTTCTTTCTTCTTAGTTCCTTCCTTCTTAATTTCCTTCAAGACTTTGATGGAGGATCAGATCGCATATTATTTTGGCAAAATTAATATATTGTTCTATTCTTGAAACCCATCCAGCACAAAACATGACTTATTAGCGGTTGTTTACTTTCAGCCCTATTGAGCTACATGTTCCAGATGAACACTAAGCTTCTAACTATTTACATTACTCCTTTTTTTTGAGTAAAGGCACCTAGAAATTTTACCTACAGCGTTATTCAGATTAAGAACTTTAGTACTGACACAGGTCAGGTCTTCCAAGAAACTCAAGGATCTGCGTGTCTGGATAACAGAGACTTCAAATGCAATTTCTGTCCATGATTCCTCTGGGCTTCTCTCAGAAGTTAAGTGAGACAGAACAAGACAAATGCTTAAATACCTCCAATTTAAATAAGAGGTTTTGGATGTTGGCCACAAGAGGTGAGTTCCACTCAGGGTGTCTCACAGCAGTGTAATCATTTGCAGCAGTGTTGCACGTGAGTTACAACACTGGCACCCCGATGTACTAACTCTGTACAACACATACTTTAGCCAGTGATGCAAGACAAGGATAAATCAGGCTTCATCTTATCAGTAATTGGATATATCATAGCTCCTTTTGCAATGCATTCAGGGAAAAGCATTGGGTTAAATGTCAATACGATTGTGGCAAATTTACATGGCTTTTACAGAGATAAAACACTTAACCAGCCACTTGCTGCATTTTATTCTGTGACAAGGACTTACATCTCACCATGTTGAAAAGACACATCAAGATACCCAAAAATAATACAGCTCACTTAAATCTCTGATGTTTCAGCCATAAAGTAAGAGACCAGTTGTTAACCAATTTGGATGGGAGACAGGGAATGAAAGTGAACAAGACCAAAGGAGATTAGCTTTTTTTTTACCTTTGCTTCAGGTGTGAGGTCTAGCAAGATGATATTTTGGAATCATCTGGGAGCTGTCCAGTTTAAACACAAGAGAAAATCAGAAAGCTTCAGCTCAGTGGTCCAGAGAGGAGCGTTGGATTACCAACACTGAGCTCACAAAGGATGACTTCAGTAAGAGGACAGCGTGAGATAATTTATCTTCCCTGGGCTTTCAGCTTTACAAAAGTCTACCAGCCATTTGGTTTTTAACTTGTACTGTAGTGAACATGTGTATATCTTACAAGGAAAAAAAAAAACTAAAAAAATGAGTATTTTAAAGTATAAGTATTCTCACACAGCCAAGCTGTGCAAAGCAGCTTTCGATAACAAGATCCCATGCTGCTTTTTCCCATAGATTCCTGCAGTAAGCTGGAGTTGTCTAGTGAAGCATCATCTTGGGTATGGTTTTGCTGCTGGAGGTGAAAGGTGTTCTGTGAAGGAGTCAAGGAATTTCAGGAAGAGAAAGAATGATCTTCCCTAAGGCAGTTGAATCTTACAGTGTGTCTGTGTGAGTACAAGCCAGGCTTCACTGGTCCTTTTTTTACCTTTGCATTCCTTACCCAGAGGGTGTCTGTGATGGAGATCCTGGGACCTACTTCATTCACACCTGCAGCAGTGATGAGCAGCTGTGCTCATTCAAACCTGTATTACAGGGTTATGTAACAACAGAAAGTTTGGAAAATCAAGTTCTAGATACACAAAATAAGTGACCACAACTTGGGTCACAATCTCTTTGTCTCCCATTTCTCCCTGTTCTGTAATTCCATCCTTTTATCAAAGGGATGAAATACTCTTAGCGAAGACATGAACACTTCTGTGCTCCAGGTATTGAAACAGCATGATAACTTAGCCTCCAGCTGCCTCCCCACTCCCTGGCTTGCTTCCAAAGGCAGACAGGAGCATTGCCCAAGAGGCAGCAGTGCAGAAGGGGTAACCAGATCAAAACTGCTCACTTTTTAGCAGGTTGGTTCTGTGCCTCTTTTGTGATTGCCGGGAGCAGCAGGAAGTTTTGCTCTGCTGAGGCTGGAGTTTCTGCTGAGCATGTGCAAAGTGGTTGCTATTTATTTATTTTAAAAAGAAGGTTCATAAGATTAGCACCTTCATGGAAGTTGACAGCAAGATCAATACTTATTTTTGGTTGCTAATGCTCACAAAGTTATAATTTATATTCAGTTTGATATTTTAAGACCTGCAGGGCCTTTGTCTTTATTTTACTCCTCTGGTTTTCCTTTTAATTTCTGATGGATATTTGGAGTTTTCATATCCTGCTGCTCCCTGCTATCACTATGGCTACCTCCTCTCAGCAAATCTGTTTTCCAAAGCTTATTGCCACTAGAGCATTTCATGGTACACGTGAAAGTCCTTTGCATAAAAAGTGATCAGAGATATTATTCACTTGAACTAACACATACTAGAACACATTTGTCCCTTCATGGTTTTTACCCAAACCTTTTGAACCATAGAATACTATTGACAAATTATAGGGAAAAGAGTGATTGGAAAGGACATACTAGCTTGAGCTGTTCATCAAACAGCTCCTGAGAAACACCTTTGAGTCTCAGTGACTGAAGGGAAAATGATGGTATCCAGAACAGACAAGTTACTTTGCTGAAGTGTCATGCTTAAAAGTGTAAACTCAGCATGGGGCCTTTGGGATCCAGTACACTACACTTATTATGGTAGGAGATCAAGGGTGCAGGTTAGACAGAAATAATCTGAGTTTTTCTGCTTTTGCACTTACAAAAGAATGAAATGTAGAATAATTTTTTTAGTAACCAGACACAAGCTATTCCATCCTGTAGTCATACTCAGAGTAGTACCAATTCCTGAACACATTGTGGATTATATCTTGGTATGTTACATATTGGTTTGGGAAAATTACTGTGGTGCTTCTCAAGAACCAGAAGAACACAGCCTCCTGTGGAACTTGCTGTGTGCTGGGGTCATCCCTGGCATGTTGATGGGATGCTCCTGGAGTATTGGCCATTTTCAGCACATGAAGCAGTGTTACTCATGAGTAGCTGTAGATCACCTTGTATGGTCTTATGAATCAGAGTTTGGAACATACTAACATAGTAACAGAACCAGTGTCCTACCGTGTACCCAGTAAACTCAGAGCAGTGCAGGAAATGTTTACAGTGGTTGTGAGAAAAATGGTTTTGTAGTTCTGAATCTTTTGCCTCATGGTTCTGTTCCCGAAGGTGAACTGTGAAGAAAGAAGATAGTAGAGAAAGGAAGAATTTGATCTTATCAAAAAGACACTGTTACACGCTAGTACAATTGTTAGTTCTATGTCTCTTGGTCTTACTACTCCTGTTTTAGTCAAGTGTGACACGTGTCATTAAAAGAATCCTCATTAGCAAGTCCTTGCTAATTTCTAAAACGCTTTATCCTAACCTTGAGCAATTTTTATTTCCACCTTGCTCTGCCTAGTTACAGATCCCCGTTTATCCTCCCCTGTGCTTCCACCTTCATGACACTTGCTTTGCATCCCACAGTTTGCACATATATGAGAGGTAGAATTTGCCCCTTTGCAGGAGTCACTCCTCTTGTGCTTTGTAAGTAGAATTACACTCAGAAAACATCACCTTAGTCAGAGCAAAGTAGTCATGTACTTTGGTGTCCTTGTCAAATTACTAATTGCAAGGTTTTAAAGTTTGAAATTGAGAGTTGCTTAACAGAAGAAGGTGACCTCCGTGTTAGCAATACCTGAATACTGATGAGCTTATTCACTTCCCCTCTAAGGCAGCTGTAGACACGGGAAGAGAGGGTATAGAGGAAAAAGAGGGAATAGATTTCACTATTAAAAATAAATGGGGGGCAGGTTATTTTGGGGTTTTTAACAACTGCATGTTGTCACTATGCTGAAGATGCCATTCAAAATGCCCTCTAAAATCTGCAGCAACTATTAATGCCAAATAACAAACAAAACAGAATTTGTAGATGTTTAAGTAATAGACCAACCCTTGCCAGCTATCCACATTAAAGAATTCAGTAGCCTTACATGACATCTTGTTTACACAGGCTTTCCTGTTTGGGGGCCTTATCTTACTATTGTATTCACCATGTAAATGGAGAAATTGCCTGTGTCAGGGCTTATGTGCACGAAGTTATTTCTTCTTTTTGCACTGTGCTTGCCTGCCCTCACTAAGCACTCAGGACAGTGTGATTTCTTTGAGCAGTACCTCAGTTGTAAGCACATTTCCTGAAATGGGTGTAGGGAGGGTCAGGAAGAACTCCAGTTCCTCAATCCACCCAACTCTTCTCTGGCCAGCACATCAGAGCCGGAGCTGCCAGTGTCTAATTTGCCATGTTTATAGGCCCAAACAGGAAATGTGAGAAACCAGGACTGAGGTGTGCCTTTAATTCATTGCTTTTGGTGGTGATACCAGCATGTGCCTTACCTACTGTCCAGTACTCAGAAGTCTAAATAGTATCTTAGAAACAGCTCTGATGTCCTTGGGAAAATTCATGGTGTGAGATCACTGACCTGGGCCTTGGGGAGGGAGGGAGCATGCTGCAGGTGAACAGATCTGCATGACTCACTCCAGACACAGAGAAATGACTGTATATGAAATGAAGGCTTATGAGTATTTTTTGATTAGGAATGTTATTAATTAAGGTCTACAATGTATTTTCTAGTGCATAGCTCTGCAATTCAGGCTGCAAGGATGGACTACAATGATACCATCTTATCATAAGAATGTTAAACTGAAAGTCTATGCAGATGCCTCTGATACAATGTTTTTAGCTTACCCTTGAGTGCTAATATTCACAGATGGCTTAAAAAGTATGATTGGTTTGATTCTGAAAGTACAGCTATGGAATTCTTCAAAGATAAAAATGCTGTTTAGAGATATATCAACATTATGTCTCAGGGGTTCATGTTTGCTATAAGTATTTCACTTCCTCACCATATGTGCCAGAGGAGGATACAGATATTAAGGCAGGTGTTAATATTTTTAACAGATCTCTCTCTCATTTTCTTCATGGCAGCTTGTAAAATTTTCTTCATGGCAGTCCATAAAATGAAAAGGAAAACAGTGCTTTTTTGATAATAATCAATTCAGGGATAAATAAATTTGCCAAGCAGAAGATTCCTGGAGTGATTAGTCACTTTCTATAATTCATGAGAATTAAATGATAATCTATTTGTGATTACTTATATTGATTCACTGAAAATTGCTTTGCTCTTTTGGAGTTTGAGTAAACTTACCACAGTGCCCAACCATTTGTGAAAACCTGGTTTCTTAGAATTACTGAATGATGTATAAAAATTCCTTACACTTGCTTTTGTGCCAAATGTCACTTTTGGTGAAATCATTGGGGAACATGTGCAAGGGCAGATTTCACATGTGAAGAGTCAAGACATCCTTCCCAGGCAGAGCTCAACACCTGGGCTATTTTATATTGCCTGACCATATTCACAGAGTCTTAAAATACACTTTATCTTCCTTGTCAGAGGAAACTTTCTTGGACAGCGTACCCAGGCATGGAAATGATACTTTATGAGATCTACTATGGGTCTGATAGCACAGCCATTTCTTACAGAGTCCTACGAATAGGATTTTTCCCACTAAAAATACTGCTGTTCTGAATTTTTACCATGTCTTAATGTGAGTGTGTCATAGAAAATAGTTGATTTTAAGATATTTAGCTGTTATGTTGGTGGCCTCACCTACATTACTAACACTTGTGCAAGCAGCGCTGTAGAACCCCCAAACCTTTGGTATATGCCTTGGTATATTGGTAAGCTTAAAATGGATTTGATACTCAGTGGTGGTGGTAGGTGGAGAAGGCTGACATTCACCCTGGGACTTCCAGCAGAGTGACTAAGAGGGAGTGTTGTACAAGCTATTGCCACTTCAGCCAAGGTTTAGAGTTTAACCCTTCCTGTGACACTCCCAACTCATCACACTGCATCCAGCAGTGGTTTAGTGCAGGAGCTGAACAACAGGCTGCTCAAAGGCCCATACATCCGGGGTGGAGTGGACATCTGAGCTGTGAGACCAGTTTGTCCAAGGTCTGTGATTTCAGTGTCTGCAATTATTCACTGGCATCATCCCAACTTGCTTTTTAGCATCAGAACTTGGGTGCTGTTTGAAAAAGACTTTTCCTCTGTAATTTGTTCTTCTAGTGGACTGAACTTAATAAGATTGCTATATACTCATGTTAGGCAAACCAGGAAATTCATATCAAGTACCACTTAGTGTATTTGCATTTGAAAGAGGCAAGCGTTATGGTAATTAAATGCATGTGCAATAGCGAAATAATTCCTTGGCTTTTTGCATAAAAAGTCTCCAAATGAAGAGAAGTGTCACTTGGGGATGCAACGTTCAATACATTTTCAGCAGCTGATCCATGCTAGGAGAGTTGCTGACACCTGTGAGATATACTGCTTATACACAACATTAATTCCAAAATATGCAAACATCAAATATACTGAATAATATTCATGAGATGATTGCATGTCGTGTGCTCAGTAGTAGCTGAACTTGTAGTAACAGTGTTTTTCATTTTGATTCAAGCTTTTCCAGCGTGTGCAGGAAGGAAGTGTAAGATCCACATAAAAATAAACTTAACTGTAATAGTTTAGAGGAAGTACACGTGCTTGAATATGTATGCACACACTGTGTAATACACAATGTACTGCACTTTTGAGTCACACATCCCACTGAACAATAGTATTCTGACTGACCATTATAGCCAGCATTCCTGGTAATCTTATGGTGAGTGCATTCACAGTGTATTTGAGGCCTCAGGTATGAATCTTTATAGAGCAGAAAAGCAGATTATTTTCTATCCTATTCTCTGTGACGAAAAAGTGACGAATGAGAGCATTTTTGTCTCAGAACTTTTAATTTTGGTAAGAAAGAGCAACCAATACAGTCCTGAAGCACAGAAATAACCAAATTATAGATCCCCATTAGAGATGCATTAGTTTTCTGTAAGTGGGGCTTTTTTCTCAAGTTGTTTTTTGGGCTTTTTTAATAGTCTGGTCCCAAAGACAATGATATTTACCAGTACATTTCACTGTTAAATTTCCATTTGTATTCAAAGGTGCACCTATCACTTGTTAAAATAGAAAAATGCACATACCATCACATGTATCATTGTCATAGTAGTTTTCACATTCAAGCTGGCTATTTTCAATATTGGTATACTTGTCATCAGTTTACCTGTTAAATGTGTAAGACAACATAGTTACAGTCTTTTAATTATTTTAAAATCTTCCTGTGAGCAGCTTTATTATACATCTTGGTCTTTGATAATCTTACAGTTGCTGATTGGGAAACATCTGTGCAGTTAACAGTGAGTTTATTTTGTACAGGAATACTGGCAATAAATCTATTCCCTCTACTGCAGTTGAAGATAGAAACTACGAAAAATTGCAGAGCTTTTAATAAACTAGTTCTTAATGAAACTTTAGGTGTTATGGGGAGCTTTTTGGTTTATGTTACTTTTCATACATTGTCGACTCCCTCGCTCCGCAGAGTGCACACCCCGCAGATGGCCTGCGGGACATCGGGGTGACCGAAACAATACTGAACGTTTGTATAAACACCAAACAGAGTGTTAACTGATTAACAGGACTGAAGTACTCAGACAGCTTCTCTCAATACTAAACCTTGATTTCCTCATTCCCCAATGTTATTTCCACGAGTAAGAAATAACGCTGGGAATGCCACTGACATTTCCTTTTCGAGGGAGCTGCGGCGGGTGCTGGGACTCGTGCAAGAACAAACGCGGGCAGGAACGGCGGGAGCAGCGCTGCGCCCCGAACAGCCCCGAACAGTGGGTGCGCTCCTGGATCGCGGGGCCGCTGCTCCGGCCGGGCTGAGCCCCTGGATCGCGGGAACAGCGCTGCTCCGGCCGGGCTGAGCCCCTGGATCGCGGGAACAGCGCTGCTCCGGCCGGGCTGAGCCCCTGGATCGCGGGAACAGCGCTGCTCCGGCCGGGCTGCGCCGCTCGCTCGCGGGCCCGCGGCGCCCCCGCGCGGGGAAGGGGAAGGGGAAGGGCCGCGCCCGGCGGGGCGGTCGGGCCGGGCGGTGTTCAGGCTCCGGCGATGGTTCAAGACACCGCCCCCGGGCCGCCTCTGCCCGGCCCCGCCGCCTCGCTGGGACATGGCGGCGGCCCGGCTCTGCCTGTGCGCGTTCGTGTCCCTGCTGCGGCTGCCCCGNGTCCCCAGGGGCTCGGTGGGTCCCCAGGGGCTCGGTGTGGGGAGGCTGCGGCTTCACTCGCGGGCAGCGAGCGGGTCGTGTGCGGGTCCAGCCCCCAGTTACAGTCCGCCGCCTTGAGAGGGCGTTTTTTTCAAAATACGTGCGTAGTTAATCGAATAAAAATAGTTTTATCTGTTCGGAGCAGAATTATACAGGACAACAGTGTTGTTTACCTGTGGTTTAAGACCCCTCTCAAAACTCGCAGGCTGTAGAATTCGGTAGTAGGTAGACCTATAAGATGCTTCTTTATTTTGCACCACCCTTCTTTAGCCAGCTACAAGGAGATGCTGTCTGTAGCGCCTGGAGAAAATATCAAGGGTGCAAGCAGTGAAATAGGACGGGAAATGAAAACCACTATGTTTCTGTCTAGGCCGAATAAGAATTTCTATCTTTGAAAAATTAATCCCGTTGTTTACATTCCCTTACAAGGATAATTCTTGCTTGTTTTATTAATTTTATTTTTGTTCCAAAGTGTATTTCAAGGTTAAAAGCTAATAAATTGGCATAAAGTAGCCTCTGCTTAATGGAGCTCAGGTTAATTTATTTCTAATTCTGCTTCTTCATAGATGGCATGAATGTCTTATTTATAGTTGTGGATGATCTGCGTCCTGTTTTGGGCTCTTACGGAGATAAGCTCGTGAAATCTCCCAACACTGATCAACTTGCTTCTCAAAGTATGGTGTTCAGCAATGCATATGCCCAGGTGAGATAAATGGTTCAAACATGTTTTCTCTATGCAAAATAATTACTGCTTTTATCACAGTAGGTGCTATGCAGGCCAGTGAAAAAAGCAAGTATGTATTAAATTTTAAGTATTTGCAGTAGAAAATAAATGATTGGGCTGAACTGTAGTCTGTGAACCTGTCTTTACTAAGGTGAGAAAAATGAAAACAGGGCGTGTAAATTATGGTATTTGTGTAGCCCTTGGAGGAGTGGAATGCCACTCAAGTATTTTCACTGTTAGCAGCCAAGTGCTGCTTAAAAATGCCACTTCAGTAAATTAGAATTCTCTTTTTCTACTGCTTATGAAAGATTCTGTTTTACTTTTTAATCTTTTGAGGGAATCAGTTCTACAGACTGCTATAAAGGGCAAGTTTGTGTGGTAAGCATCACTCTATAATAGAAGACTCAAAATCTCACTAATTGCTCTTCCCTTGAATACTCTGCATAGGATGTCTACATCCCCAAGTTCTTCTCTGCTGAGAAATTAGAAGTTTGAACCTAATTCCAGCTAGTGAATAGGACTTCAAAGCAATAACTCTTGGGTTTTGTCAGTCTGAAGCAGAATTGGTCAGGCCTTTGGACTGTAACCCAGGCCTTCTGTGTTTATCCTTTCTTTATTCTTAAGGCAGTCCAGATCAACTAGACTTTGGGCTTTTATCAGCACAGTCCACCTGCCCCTGCTGCTTAATTCTGTGTGATGTGAGCAACCCATTTCAAAAGCACTGCCTTTATGGAACCTGACTTGCTTTTTTAAAAGCTTGCAGTTTGGAATTGATATGCTTAATAAGGATACTGTTCATTCCAGCTTGAAGTGATATGAAACTCTTTCCCTGTGATTCCCGGGTTTTCAGATGGTTATGGCCCAGCTCGGCCCAAGTCAGTTTGTATGTGTGTTTTGGTTGTTGTTCCATATTTCTGTCCCTGGCTGTCTTTCTCTTCAGCAAGCTGTGTGTGCTCCCAGCAGAGTGTCATTTCTCACTGGCCGCAGGCCTGACACCACCCGACTCTATGATTTCTACTCCTACTGGAGAGTCCATGCAGGAAACTATTCCACCATGCCCCAGTATTTCAAGGAAAATGGCTACGTGACCCTATCTGTGGGGAAAGTTTTTCATCCAGGTATGGTTGGTATTGTCATTTGCTTAACATGGAAATGTTTGATGTGTATAGTCTCACAAACTTACATAAGTACTGATGTGTGATTCTGGTCTATATTAAGAACGTAAATCATAATCATAAGCCAGATTTTACAGTGGTTGTCATTAAGTCTTAAGACGTTAGAGATGAATGTATTAGATGACTTTTATCTAATGGATATTTTCACATCTTGTCTGAGAGCTGTGGGAATAAATGTCTAACGTTCTAAAAATACATCCGGAAGTTAGGTATCTGCTGAAAATAAAATTACTTGTTGGCTTAGTTCTGCCCGTACATGCTTCATGTTTCCTAGTAGGCTGTGAGTCTATGCTTCAAGTTCAGTAGGAAATCGGTTCACTAGTTAAAAAGCAGTAACACTACTGAGTTGAAAAATACTGTAATACTGATCCTCTTTATGGTAGTTCCTTATCCTAGAACTAAACTTGTGTGGATGGATAAACTTTCAGTTGATAGTAAAGCTAATCAAGGATATGCATGAAGACTGTTACTAATCATGGGATTTTTTTGATTTTTAAAAAATTTTTGTTTGCTTGTTTGTTTGTTTGTTTTGATTTTTTCGGGTTTTTTGTTGGTGTTCCCCGAAGTAAGGCTATTCAACAGGCTTGAGTCTCTCTCACTAGTAAAAGGTATATTTCAGGGAAGAATGTCTGTCTTAAGCTTTTTGACTTCTATTTCTTAGTTATCTTTTCCTCAGTTGTCAAAGATTCATTTGAAATGTTTCTTCATTTAGCATATTTGAAAAAAAACCCAAACAACTGAAGACAGGTTAAACTTGTGTCTGAGCTCTTCCTGGTTCAGTGAACTATTAGAGCATTTCTAATATCTTTATGCATTTCAGGGGTTTCATCCAATTACAGTGATGACTATCCCTACAGTTGGTCCATTCCACCCTTTCATCCTTCTGCTGAAAAGTATGAGAATGATAAGGTAAGTGTGATTTGTGGCACTCTAACAGAGAAGGATTTTCAGGATATAACCAAGTTCTTTGTATCAAGTGCAGGCTGTGCCCTGTGGGTTTTGAGGCTGCACCCTTGTGCAGGAAAACAACTAAGCACTTCAGTGTTTTGTTTCTGTGCTTTCTAAAAGAAGGCCTAGATTATCAGATGTGTGTTTTGTTAATCAATGTGCCCATCCTGCAGATGTCTTAAGTATTTCTAAATTGGTGTTTGGAAACTTCAGTTACTGAGATATAAGAAGAATGATCTTAATTTGTGTCTAGGTCATGAATTCCTTTATCTGAAAAGTATGGTTGTCAACTTGCACCTGCAACTGATCTGGCTTTGCTTTAGTTAGTGACAAAACATTGTCAGTAGTCTTGGTCAACTTAATGTGATAAAGAGCTCAGGACTGAGTGAGCAAGGGCCATAATTAAAACAATGTTTAAATAATCTGGAGCTCTATAATCTGATCCAGTTTTCTAGAATGTTTGTTAATCTTAAGTGTGACACAGAAGAATCTGGTTTATCTTTATGCAAACATTTCATTAGCACCATATGTAAAAGTCTGTACACTGCCCAGCAGGAGCTGCGGTCATGAGGATACAGACAGCCTTGGCTGTGCTTTGGTCTTGGGTTTACTGCTGGAAAAAGACTGGTTTTAACAACAGCAGTGTTTGCATCCATGACATAAAGAAAAGTGTGTTCATTTAGCAACCCTCCCAAACACCCTGCTGAGGCCACCTTTCCCTAGCAACTGTTTAGTCTTATCTTTCTTCACTGATTACACATCAGCCACTGCTGGCATTTGCTCAGAAACTAAGTCAGTAGCTTCTAGGCAGCTTTCTATGAACTCTTGGGATCAGAAGGAATTAAAATGTATGTATATATAGGATAACCAAATGCTGCTGCATCTCCAGTAGATCAGAGATTCTATTCATCATAGAAGCTGTGGGCTTTTGCCCCATATGACTTCATTTGATCTTCTACCCAGAGGATTTAGAGAGGATTTCTGCATTTTCGTAGGCATGGAAGCTGCTTTCTTTTGTTGGTAGAAACAAATTGGTTTTGAAGTTATGGAGCAGAGGATTTTGTCTTTGCATTTAACAGAAGTTACTGATTTTTTTTTTTTTCCATGAAGACTTGTAGAGGAAAAGATGGAAAACTTTATGCAAACTTGGTGTGCCCGGTGAATGTGACAGAAATGCCTGGGGGGACTCTGCCTGATATTCAGAGCACTGAGGAGGCCATACGCTTACTGAACATCATGAAAACCAACAGGCAAAAGTTCTTCCTGGCTGTTGGTTACCACAAACCACATATCCCACTGAGGTACCCACAGGTGAGGAGACTGGAGCCTGCAGGAAAAGGAACTTAGAAAAATTTGCTTTTGCTGTTAAAAGCTGTTCCCACAAATGCCTTATTGCTGTTTCTGGAAAGCAAGCTGGAAATCAGCCTTGATTTGGTGTAACTTCAGGAGTCACCTGTGATGCATTTCAGAATGTTTAATGAGAATGAATTGTGACTCCTCAGCCAAAAGCCAGGCTTCTACCACCATCATGGTGACTTCTACTGCGTGGAGATGGGCTTCATCTTGATTATGACATAATGAGGCCTTACAAGATCTTGTATTTCATTCCCTGTTTGAGTTGGTGGCAAAACTCCTACTGATTTCAGCAGAAGCGGTGTTGGACCTTTTATTGCAGTGTTGTTTTAGATACAGGAGGCTGGGTTTAGGTACTTACTAACTCAGTATTTTTGAGGAATTGTTTGGGGACAACTAGTATGGCTGTGTTTCACACTCTGGCAGAAGGGCAATGAAGCCTTGTAAACTGTAACATTAAAGGGTCCTGCAAGGGAAAATGGTTGCTGTTTAAACACAAAATCGGCAGTATATGTTAGAGGTGAGGACAGTCTTTATCTATGTTTTGTGTCGTAAAGGAATTTCTCAAGTTGTACCCCTTGGAAAATATCACATTAGCCCCAGATCCCTGGGTGCCTAAGAAACTACCTTCTGTGGCATACAACCCCTGGACGGATATCAGACAGAGGGATGACGTGAAAGCATTAAATGTTAGTTTCCCTTATGGACCACTTCCAGATGATTTCCAGGTAAGCTGTCAACACAGTGCTCTGAAGTCAAACTGCTTTCACTTGTTCAAATGCAAGGAATCAGCTGCTCTTGGATGCTCCCAGTTACTCAGCAACTGACCATTTGCAAATATTATGAATTCCCTGCCTTGCATACTCTCACCTCTGGCTCTGCAGGCAAATCTTCACTGTCACTGCAGTTCAGTTTATATGTGAGGGAATGTATGTAGCAGCTACCAGTGCTGTTTTTGTTCATTGTCTGAGTCTATTTATCTGTTTCAAGCCAGCACCCAGTGTATCTTCTTTTGCAAGATTTTTCCTTGACTCTCCGGTGCTTATGCCAAAATTAGGTGCACTGGCTAGACCTAGAGAAGCAAAATGGATTGGTTTGCAATGTTTTGCTTGAAAGCACTTCTGGGAGGTGGAATTTTCTAACTGCCCCCTCCCAGTTTACCTTTTCTGGGACATTAATTGGGCTACAGACAATTATAATTAAAGCTTTACACGTAGAGTCCTTTAGTTCTTTTACACAGCCATCCCCTGGTTCTTCTGGATGTGTCTGGAAAAACTTTCGTTTTTTGCTCTCCTGTTTTCTTAACTTGCAGCGGCAGATTCGTCAGAGTTATTATGCAGCAGTTTCTTACCTGGATGTGCAAGTTGGCCTGCTTCTGAATGCTTTGGATAATGTAGGACTCTCAAATAACACAATAGTAGTTTTTACTGCTGATCATGGTAAGCATTTAAATCTTTCTCGAAGTTACTCTCAAGAGCTTTGTTGTACAACTCAGTGCTGGTATATTAATCCAGTGTGTGTTTCTGTAATGTCCAGCAGAGCTATCATACCTTGTACCTCTGGCTTTCTGGGACAGATTGAAGGGACTGGCACTGACTTCTGTGGCTGCACAGTTCTGTCCCCCCACAGGCACTTTAACCAGATTGAGGGTTTGCTGGTGAGGGATGAGGCTGCCTGCCAGGACACAGGGCTGAGCTTGCTGTGTTCCCACCCCCTGCCCAAGGAGTGACTCTTGCTGGGAACAGTGCTCTGAAAGGACAGCCACCCCTCCTCCCCCCTTACCATTTGTAGAAAGCCATCTGGTACCGTGGGTAACAGGCTTTCTCATTAACTGCTCAAATGTGTTTTCTTACACTTGTCATTGCTGCTTGCAGAGCATCTAAGCTGATAGGGATATGGTTCCTTCTCTTAACTGAAATCCTGCACACTCTGGATCCTGGTGGTAAAAAACTTAATTTGAATTGTGGGACAAATACCTCAAGCATTTAATGCTTGTTTCAGTACTTAATATTCATTAAAATAACCCTGTCCTGATCCCTTTAATTGGGGGATGTCTTGGCTGATTTAAACCTGTTAGAATATGAATTAACTACATCAATTTAAGGTCACATATTTAGTTAATTTGAATCGACTTCTGAGCATGTGTGTATAAACAAGCTTTTACAAGTTGTACAGCAATGGGATTAATACTTTTGGTACTAAAGTGACTCTAGATGTTCCTTCTGACTTGCCACTTTGCCTTGACTTTCCATTGTAAACTGAATTTTTCTTTCCCTTGCTGTGGATAGCTGTAAGCAGTTGATGTTTCCAGTACCATGGCTGGCAAAGTGATCAAGAAAAAGCGTGTGTTAAGATAACTGTCACAGAGTTCCTTTGTCTTCCTCCAAAGTGAAGTTGGCAGTATATCTGCCTGGAAGGAAGTCATGTTGGCATCTCTTTCAAGAGGAAGAGGAGAGCTGAAAAGTTTTATCTCTATTGCTTCCTCAGGGGTAGCATCCTGATATGGCAGTCTGGCATAGAGAGCAGCCTTGGCTCCAAGGGATGTTCAGCTACAGTGTTAACAGGAGTATTGGAGAGCTGGCAGCTGCCCAAAACCTAAATGAATGCCTTGTGGAATTGATCTGGAGACTCTTGCAGACACTGTGACACACCCCAATTCCTCTTTTCTGCTGTTTTAATGCTAATTTCCTAATTCTAATCTAGAGTAGGAGAAATAAGGAAAGGTGTAATTATTTCCTTTATAAAAGAGTATCAAGTTGCAAGATTTAGGTGGCTGTTGAAATAGCTTTCACATTAGAGAATAGTCATTATATCTAAATACAGATTGTTATTTACCTTTTAATATAACCTTTATAATAGACTAGTGGCCTCAACAGTCAGAGTCAATTTACAGTGAAAAAGAAATTACTTCTAAATTGCAACCCAGTATCTGCTCTGAATTGTGTTCTTTGTCACCTAGGGTGGTCCCTGGGAGAACATGGTGAATGGGCAAAATACAGCAATTTTGATGTTGCCACTCGCGTGCCGCTGATGTTTTATGTCCCAGGAATGACAACTTCCCCTGTCAGTCAAGGAGCAAGGGTCTTCCCCTACCTTGACCCTTTTAGCCATACTGGAGGCTCAGCACCTCAAGGTAAATTTCCAGTGCTTATTTTTTGTTTGCAGTGGGTACATAGAGGTTGTGATGTGTCTCCAACCACCTTGAGAATTTACTTTGTCTTTCTGAAGAGCTCTTTTTCAAACTCTACTGGATATGGTTGTCTCTAAGGCTACACATTGGAGAAACATAAATGCAAGTTTTCTTGTTAAAAGTGTGTCATAAGTGCATGGACTGGCATCTTCAGAGCTAACTACCACCCCTTAATTGCTTTGATTTTGGTACCCCCAAAAATCCAGTACAGAGCACTTTGAATAAAACACCACCTGAATTATTAGAAAAAGTTGTTGTCCAACCGTCCTGTTCCATAACCTATATTTTGATATTATTTCTTCTAGGGCAAAGTAAAAAAGTGGTGGAGCTGGTGTCTGTGTTTCCAACACTTGCAGAACTTGCTGGCCTGCAGGTTCCTCCTGCGTGCCCAGAGACGTCGTTCGGTGTTGTGCTGTGCACTGAGGGGATGAGCATTGTCCGCTATTTTAATGTCTCTGAAGAAAAGGTGGAGGAAGGCAAGGAGGGGTGTGATGACACTGACAGGTGTCTCAATGAGGAACCTGTTGCTTTCAGCCAATATCCCCGGCCTGCAGACACTCCCCAGTGGAACTCTGACAAGCCAAAGCTGAAAGACATCAGGATCATGGGCTATTCCATGCGCACCATTGACTACACGTACACTGTGTGGGTTCAGTTTGATCCCAGCAACTTCAGTGCTGACTTCGAGCATGTCCATGCAGGAGAGTTGTACATGATGGAGACTGACCCAAACCAGGATTATAACATCTATAACAATACCTCACACAGTTGGCTTTTAAAAAAAATTCTTGGTTTTCTAAAGCACTAGGGTTCAGAAACTTCTTTGTGCCTGTTCTTGCAACTGAATTAATGCTTCCTCTTTTGTATAAAACCTTTCTGTTGTACAGAAAACACTTGGATTGAATTAAAATCCTGCTTGTATCAAAACTAGCCTTTTCCTTTGGCTTGTTACAGCCCCTTACTGCACTGAAGTAGTCAGAGGGAACTTCTGCAGCTGTGTTTTCAAGCACGAGCTTGTAACGCTTCCGAAAAGGCCACACAGAGCATCAGGCCCATACTGTGAAACATCTCAGTGGTCTTCTGTAGCTAGTGAAGAATTAAATTTCATTATCTGTGCTGAAACTGTTGGTGTGAAAGGTGGAAAACCAGAAACTTACATGTTTGAGTGGCTGTGCAGCGAATGTAAGTCATGACAGGTCCTGTCCCCTTTACCTGGGAGACTTAGGGCTGGAGTGGTCAAGCAGACGTTTGGTAGTGGGAAGGGCTGAGGTGTTTGCTCTCATTAGCCTTAGATCTTACTAGAGCCCAAAGAGAAGCTTCATATGTTTCATCCAAAATTTAATAATTTTAAATAAGAGCTTTAATTTGGAATTCATGCTTCTTATCATACAGTGGGAGAATCTGAATTTTTAATTAATGTGTGTGAAATGAGTACTTTCATCACTGAAACACTAAATAAGACCTGGGGGGTTAAGGTAACACCAATATGCTCTTCTGTGGGTTTTCCTGAGGATTGGTCTAATGAGTCTCCACAGGTGAGAGGAGATGGAAACCTTCAGCTTTTGGAGCTGGCTTGTTGCTGAACTGCTCAGTGCACTTGAGGGTTGTCACATCCAGTGGTACAGAGACCTGAATGTTTGCTTTCCTGGGTGCTAATGGGCTTGGCAGTCTCTGTTTTGGACTAGGAGAGCTAAAAGCTTCCCACTTAAGTTTTATTTTTTAGTGTGGCATTTAGCAACACAGAATGTGGAGCATTAGTTATCCTAAGCTATGCTGTAGGTAATGTCCAGATGGCCAAATGCATTAAGGTAAATGTGTTTGGGAGCTTGTATCTGAGAAAAATGGTTTTGCTGAGTATTTTATTTAAGTGTTGTCTGTACTTTGTGCTTACAGCCACAGGGTACATGGTGCTTTAGTGTGAAGACAGTAATTTGTGGTTTTTTCTATCAGCCTGCTGGATTTCTGCAGTTCTATCTTGGTAATCGAGAGTCTTGGAATTTGTACCTTAAAAAACAAGAGCTTGTTCAGATGGCGTTAACTCCTGCTCCCTTCCTTAATGAACTGCTCCAATTCCTACAAAAAGCCAGCCATTACTTATCTTCCTCAGATAAATTGACTTTAATATTCTAGAGAAGCCATAGACATAACTTTATTTCATTAAAATCCATGTGACAGTCTTATTCCTAATTAATGTAGGGATACCCACCATGCATCTGCTTCTCTGTTAGAAGACAGTGGTTATTTAGTACCTTAAACTCCATTACAAGAATGTATTTCTTATGAACTTGTCATTTGTTTCACTCAGCCCAAGATCCTGCGTGTTCTGCAGCATTATTATTCCAGGTAAAAATGTATTTTTCCTTCATTTATGCATATATACTTAGATCCTCAGCTGGTGTGAAGTACTTCAGTTGTTTGTAGCAGATTCAATGTAGCTATACCAATTTCACACTGGCTGAAGGTGTGTTTTCCTGAGAGCAGTGCCAGGCAGAGATTTGGAGTCTGCAGCTAGAGCTAATTATATCTCTGACACACTTTCCTTCAAAGGAAAATCAAATATTGGGAAAGTTATTTTGGGGAATGTATTGAAGCGTTAAGGATTAATCTAAATCTCTGGTATGCTGGGTCAGTAATACAATGTGCATTTAAAATTGTTCTGGCAAATGGGTATTATCTGAGACTTGGCTACGTGAGCTTTATGTTTTGTTCTCCTGCTAAGACATCTGCAAAAAAAAAAACCCACAGTTTTTTGGGGGATGTAAAATTATAGCATGTGGATAAATTATTTAGGATTTTATTTGCATGAAAACATTTCTGTGCACACCCTGCCCTAAGCCTTCCATCACTTCAGGCAATTTAATTTTTCAAGTGGAGATAAAAGTCCTGGTGCTAGGTGATGAGTATTTTTTTCCTCAAGTCATTCTCTTTATATTGAAAGGGAAAAGCTGCCTTTGACCTTTCTTAATCAAAATCCAGTAATCTTTTGGGGAGACATGAAACAGAATTGTCTCTGACAGCCAGTGAATCAAGATGTATCTGCAAGCTCAGGGCAAGGACGTTCCTGAGTAATTGCAGAAGTCCCTGGGCAGGTTTCTACAGTCCACCTGGAGAGCTGGGCCCTTCTGCCTGCCGCTGAGGTGGGGCAGAGCATTTCTGAGGATGAGAGGCACAGCAGTAAAAAAACCTCTGCTCTTGCAAGTGCCATGTGAGTTAGTTTTGTTATGGAACTTGGTGAGCGAAGTGCAAAACCAGCAATGACAAAGGTAGAAGGCTGCTTTTTTCAAGCAAACCAAAACACTGCTGCTGCTGGAGAGCCTGAGCTGTGGGTCTTGCTGGGCTGAGCAGCCTCCACTGAAGAACAGAAGAGCTTAACAGGAGCAATAAAAGTGAAGTGCTCTTGTGAGCAGCGCTGTCTCTAGAGGGAAGAGGTTGCAAGCCAAGCATTAGGAAATAAATGAGATGCCAGCACTGACCCTATTTCTCAGGATGGCACCAGAACAGCTGGAAGAACAGCATGGTGCTGCCTCAGCAGGAATTGTTACCTGTGGTACAATGTATGGAGAGCCTCCACTGGGGACTGCAGAGTAGCCGCCGTAAGCACTTGGCACAAAGCAGAGTCAATAAACAGACCTCTGTTAATAAGCTAATGTACAGCAGTGATTAAGCAATGGAATTAAGATTTTGGTCCCTAAAGAGCTGTACATCACTCAGTCATACTCATGATGTTTTTTCAAGTGTATAGATGCACAGCACCCTAAAATCAAAGTTTTTGAAGGAAAGTAAAAAATACACTATGTACAAAGCAGAAGCAATGGGAATCTTAAAAAAATATGGAGGTGGCTGTGTTTGGGTGTTCTTTGTAGCACTACAGGAATGTTTATGGCATGCTGTTTGCAAAGCAAAGATTTGGGTCTAATTTCAAGCATGCTGTGCACACTGGAGTAGATGGAAATGCTGTAGCTCCACACTGTGCTGTGCAACAGATTGCAATCCCCCCTTTGGCCTGTGCTTGCTGGGGGAAATGGGGTACATTTTGGATTAATGTGAGAGTTGCAAATGTGTTTGTGTGCTGAGGCAGGCAAAGGCAGCTGAGAGTCTCGGCTATTGGTCAGATGTTACCTAATTAATCACCACTGCATGTTAATTATGTATTAGTGACTTGCTGCTGTGTTGTCTTGGTCAAGTGGAGTCCCCTGCTGGAACGAGTGTTCCACAGCAGGAAGGATGGGGTATGGACGTGATGGTTCAGTATTGGGGATGTTTCTTAATTCCTGGTGCTAATGTGTATTTTCTCTGATTGGCAGCAATATCACCAGTGGCAAAAGGACCATAATGTCATGGTTGGCACCCAGGCTTGCAGGGCACTCTGCAAAGCTTACATTTCATATACTTGGGAAGTGCCTGGTAGTTGCAGCTGAGTTTCTTTGTTGAATGTGTAATTCCTTTTTTTTCCCCCCTCCAGTGGTTATTTAGCATTCAAATGTGAAACGCTACATAAAGAATGAAATTGCCCTCCTGGTAACTAGGTTTTCCAACGCTTTACAGTTTTCTAGGCTATAGAACTTCTTGCTTTTCACATCAGAAACTCCCAACCAAGTTAAGATGACTCTGTGTCAAAACTTTTTGTCTCTGTGTTTGACTTCCTAGCTAATGAAAATTGTCTTCAGATCTGCATGGGTGGATCTTGACTCCAATGTTCTTCTCTGCCTAAATGTACAGGTCTCCTTTTAAAGTCTGTGGGAGTTCTGCTTATGAAAGAAGATAGACTACCAATGTCAAGATCCACCATATGAAGCAGCAAAAAGAGCTTTTTGCCCTCTATCTGTAACACTTGTCTCAGTGCTAAGTAGCAGAAGAACATTTCTATCCAGCAGTGTGTGAAGGCCCCAACTATAATGGAGCTTTGACTGAGCAAGAGGAAATGGCAAAGTTTGAGATGTTTCTGTAGGTGCAGTTGGACAGGGAGTGGGATAATAGAGTGAAGTAGCAGAGAGGAAAGGAACAGTAAGATGTAATGAACAGTGAAATCGGATATAAAGTCATGATCTGAAAGATTAGGATCCAGCAAGAAAACAGAACAGAAATCTAAAGAGAGCAAGATTGGGAGGGGAAATATTTTATAACTCTGGTTTTAGGCTCTGCAGACATTTAGGGGAACTCAGATCTTCCTGTTTCTGCTCTAGTTTTTTCCTGTGTTTTAAGTTTAAAATGTGTGAGCTGTAAATGTTGTGTTTGCATCTCTGAAGTGCTTTTGAAAATCTACTTTTAGTATGTTGTGATTTTTGTCACAAGTATACTCAGTCTGGCATTATCCATGCATTCAACACCCTTGCCCATTTCTTTTGGTCCCAATGCCATAGTAGAATCAAAGTCTGTAATTTCTAGTACATTACACCCTTGTGCTGAAGATTCCCTGTGTGCTGTGTGACTGAAAAGCAGTTACCTGTAGGTTACAAACCCATAATGGTTTGTGCTCCATGGCCACCCTGCACTAAATGTCTGGCAGGCTTTGGGGTTGGTTTTTGCTGAGGCTGCTTGGTGAGTTTGGGACAAATGGCTTCAGTGTGGTCATGCTGCAGCAGGCTGCTGTGTTGGGCTGCAAGTGTGGCTGTAAGTATCATCTGACTGCAGTCTTTCTTTTTTTACTTTTTTTTTTTGTCAGGGGAGTGTTGATTTGATTAAATCAAACTGTCTTATGTAGAGATATTGCTTTGGTGACAGCTATATTGAAAAGTTTTGCTTTGATAAGATCAGGGACCTTCACTTCAATTTTATTTCAATTTTTATTATATTGCATAATTTTGACATTATTTAAAAGGGTATTATAACAAATGAGAATGCAATTACTTTGTACGAATAATAAAGTCAAACCAAAAAATTTTGATTTCTGAAGGAGAGTGTTCATCTTTGTCAAAATGAAGCCACTCACTTCACAAGTGTCAATTCAAGTTTTTGAACCAGAAATTTTTGTAATTTTTGTCTTGTGGGAAAACTTTGAAATACTGGCACCAAGAAAGTGATGGAAAATCCCAATTCATCCATCTCCTTATGGCATTAAAATGCCAATTCTAATCTGACTTCACAAATAATTATTCACATTAGCAGAGTGTTTGAGGGCTGGATTTGGGTTTAGGCCATTTCTGTTTGCAGTGCTCTGGGAAGAGTTGGGCCAGGAGTTGGACTGGATGGTCCTTGTGGGTCCCTTCCAGCTCGGGGATTGTGTTTCTCATTCTTTGAGGAACAGAGCAGCAGCTTTTTGTTCCAATTCCCATCTCACTGCCACCATCAAGCTCTGTTGCTGTGCCTCACAGCTCACCCCCTGCTGCTGTCAGATACTTCTCCTGTTTCCAGGAAAGCCAGGCTACACAGCCTCTGCCCAGCCAAAAAATGCTTCCCCTGGCCAGAGAGCTGCGGTTAATTTTAAGCAGGGCTTTTTTTTTTTTTTTTTCTCAACAAATTGCCTAATAAGAGGGCAAATATTAATCGCATGTCTGGAAGAAGTTTGTTTTGATCTGTGTCTGCTATTCCAGCTTTGAAGAACAGAGCCTTTTCTGAAACATTTTCCTGGTAATAGAATTAGGACATAATTCCTAGAAGACAAATCTTGGCAGGTATGAAGTGTATAATACCTATCCTTGACTGAACCTACAGCCTAGCTTAATACTTCCCACATTTTCCTGGTTTCAAAGTGAGTTTGATCTTGTGCTGAAGGAAGTGATTCTCTTTACTTGAGCCCTCTTGAATATTTCACAGTAAGAAGGATGTGATCCATTACTTGAGGAGCCCTCATTATGTGCAGCTGTGGGATACTCATCTTTTTCCTTTATCTGCTGTGCTGGAAAACTTGGATACCTTGTTTTACTAAACAAAATCAAGATCAGGGTTAAAAATAGATTGACTTATTGAACTTGATAGAATAATCATTTTCTTGTCACCAGCTTTAGCTTTTCTTTGCTGAAATAAGATTAGCAGAGATTAAAGCTATTTATTTTGGAGGTCTAGCATTCTGGTCAGGGAAACTGTGATGGGTTTTTCTTTAAAAGGATCTTCATATTTCAAGAATTTGCAAACCCTCATTTCTTTTGAGGGTTTTTTTGTTTCTGTAGCTGCTCCTCTTGCCTGCAATTACTCTTTTCCAGGAAGATATTTGGTGGAAACACCCAAGTATCTTCTGTATTTGTTTCATGTTGCTCTGTTAAAGCAACAATGTTCTTTCTGATACAAAGCCATGCAAATGAGACGTGAATTTTTCACTGCCTTAACAAGGGTTGGTTTGTCTAAGGATTCTTCTAATATTCACTTTGTGGAAGGAGTAAGTGCTAACCTTCATTAACCTGTATCAAATACAGTGAGGGCCTGGCCTAGTAAAGCACTAAGCCATGCACTTAAGTACATTCCTAGTCAGTAAAACACTTAAATGTGTTAGCTAAGTTCGAGTTTAAAATGCTCTGCTGAGTCAAGGCCAGAATTCTGTGGCACACCCATCCCAGTGCTAGTGCCACCAAAGAACCAGGGGGCTGAAGAGAGCTGTCTGAGTGGGGCACTGAGTGTTAATCAGTAGGATTTCACTTCTGCTAGAAAAAACCCCTATCTTGGTGCTCTGTGTTTTAAGGTCAGTTGTTCACTTTTCAGTAAATGTGTTGGGTGAACGTGGCAAGGTTTTGGGAGCATAGGATGGAATTTCTGTGCTAGTTAGGCTGCATAAGGCTCCCACATCTCACTTGCACCTCTCCCTTCAACCTCTCTCTTGTACTTTTTAGTTTGAAAGAAGAGCCAGGTCTGGATTTCTCAAAATTTCTTGTATGCTTGACTACAGATCAATAACATTTCATTTCTCCTGAGAGGTTTAAATGGATCACAAGACATTAAAGTTAAAAACTGGGAATTGCAAACACACAATGTTCTACATAAAGTCTCGCCCACAAACCCCGTGTAAACCTTCCCAGTGCTTCCAGACAGTGCCAGGCTCTGCTGTGCATCGCCTCTCCCTCCAGCCTCAGCCGGACTCCTCTGGCTTTGCCCTGCTTTGTCAGGACTTTGAGCGAGTTCTTCCGATGCCATCCGCAATGTGGGAGCGGCTCTGCTCTGTAATTCCAGAGCTTCTCGACTAGAGGTCAGTAACACATCAAAGAACAGGAGCCTGAAAACCAGAAACTCTGGGATATGAGCTGCCACTAAACATTTCATTTTGCATTTGAAATAAAGACTTGTGATTTGATTAATCAGCAGCAGCTATAAGTCATACAGCTATGGGATAAGAGTAGTGGAGTGCTTCTATTCTCTATTTTTCAAATTCTTTTTTGGTATTAGAAGCAGGTTGGAAGTAGTGCTTCCAAATTTTAAACAATAAGAAAAATTATCACCCTTTTAACATTGCTTGGTCTTATGTAGTAAGTTGGACATTTTGATGGGATAGGTAGTTTAGAAAATAAATCTGATTTTTAGAAATTCATACTGCTAATTCTTGATATAGTCTCTTTAGCTGCATTGGCATTTTCTCCTCACAGGGCTAGCTAATTAGTTTGGAAGAGAAAATCGGTGTCTGAAGCAGGGGTGGTTAAAAGTAGATTACATATAGGCTCAGAGTCCTATTTATTGTGTCCTTACAACTTCTAGTATAGAATAGATCAGTCACTATTTAATAAAGGGCAGGTTTAGGAATGCATAAAGGTAAAATAGATTTGTTTGTTTCAATTTACTTTAAAAATAACCCTTATTGTTCTGTAATCATTCAATTCTATTATTTTTTTTACCTGCTGAACTGTTTTTGCTAAGTGGTAGAGGAATTGGTCATCTGGACGATTAAAACCAATTTATGGAGTAGCTCTTTCTCATCCAGACATTTCTCTAAAGGATGTCTTGAGCTGTGCTGCCATTTTGATAGCAGGTTGGTTAAATACATACTCTGAATCATTTCTTTGTAAAAGCAGGCACAAAGGATTCTGCTTGTATTCTTTGAGTATGTCCTATCCTGAAAATACTAATTTCCTTTATCATGACTAATGCCATATCTGAGTGGTTTTGTTGAGGCATTTAGTTCAGTTGTGTTCATGACTGTGATTAGTGTATTTGTCTCCAGCTAAAATGCTGATTCCTGCTTGAATACTGCACCCCTAAGAGATGTGCTTAAAGTCTTTATGAAGGAGAAATCTCTGATTTCCAGCACTTTTGTGTCAGTTGATTTTTTTTTTCTCTGCAGAAAGAAACCTAGACCAAGGCATTTCAATTGTCTTGTTACTCAAGTCCTGTTTCCTCCCCTCACACTGCTTTTACACTGATACATTATGATTTATGCTGCAGTTAGTAAGAGTGGAACCAAACCTAGCATTCCAAAAAATGTACTATCTGTACAGATAGGTTCATAGGGAACCTGTTGAATAGTGAGAATATAAAGTCATGTTTGCATTAAAAAACTCCCAGTGTATCTTGAACTGAAAATTTAAAGAAATAAAACCAGGTGAGTGGGGCTCTTGTTGTGAACTGAAAACACAGGTACCTCTTGTGCTGGAGCAGCAAAATGCATTAGTCTAAAAGTGGCTGGTTTTAAGAAATGATTATGCCTTGGAAATGTTTCGTGTAGGACATGGAGATGAGTTTGAGGGATGGTATTTAGCTTTCTAAGGATGTTATTAATAATAGTTACATTTAGAACGGGGATCAGGCTGTAAGGATGCGTCCTTTACTTAATTTCTCTTCTCAGGCAGCCTTTGGGCTGCACAGCACCTTCACTCCTGTGGCCAACTTGCCCTTCCATGATCTCTATGTCCTGGTCAGTAACCCTGACCCATTTGGCACAATACCAGCACCTCCCTATTTAGCACCAGCAAGGCAAAAAGATCTTTGCAGCCAGCAGTCACTGACTGGGGGCCGAACAGTTTAAGTGCTTTTAAAAGCCCAGAGCAGTCATCTCTTCAGGTCTGGCATCTCTATTTCTTGAGCCTGTATGTTGGCAGAGCGCTCCCCTGCAGCCTGCCAGCTCCAGAGTGAATGGTGACAGCCCGTCATCATCAGTTACACCCTGTCATTCCAGAGGCTTTAAAATGGAAACCCGAGCTTGCGGGGTAGAATCGAGGACTCTCATGCGTTTGATCATTGAATGAGTTGGGGAAATGAAATATAATGGGAACTCTGCTTTTTTTAGGCTCTTTCATAAAGTAAATCAAGTTCTCTGCTTGTGTGACTGCATCAAAGCCACTGGGATTAGCAGATTTGCATTGTTTCACTCAAATGACAAAGGTGGATTTCTAGTTAAGTGATGATGTGGTTTCAGTTTTTTCCTAGAAAATATTCAGTGTTTCAGATCTCCTGTTCTCAGTGCCAGACACCGTACAAACCATCGAGGGGGGAGGTTTGAGCTGTGGCTGAGCCAGCTGCCAACAGCAGGGACTGTCCCACCTCTGAGCTGCTGTTCACAGCTGGCTGGCTCTGCCCTTCTGTTGGTTCATGTCTGGTTCCCTGGAAACCAGTTCAGCTCAATAACCCTACAAGAAACACCTTTTTTTTCCTTTCCTCCTGTTGATTGAGCTCACCAATAAGTCAGAGAAGGGCCAGAGCCAGAGCAGGAAGGATTGAGTGGTCTAAGCCACATCTCCTGCTTTGCAGAACTTGGCACCTATGTGAAAAAGATACATCAAAGCAATGCAATTGCCTTCCCTTTCCTAGCAATGTGTCTGAGCTTTTCCAGTGGCTTTGCAAGGAGTGTGGTGGTGGTATGGAGGCAGCAGTGCAATTAGGGATGTGCATTAGTGTTTTGTGGCTGGGGTGAAGGTGGTGGCCTGGCTGGATTTCAGAAGTGGGTGAGCAGTAGGTGGGAACTGCATGAGCTATTCATACAGTGATACTTTCACTTTCCAAAGTGGACAGCATCAAGACCATTTAAACACTGCTGCTTTAGCATATTACTGATGACTTGGATCTGAAAACAACTGAACAACTGAAAAAAATTAATAATATTCCCATTGGGATGTTGCTTTATCCTGTGTTGTTCTGAAGATTAATTTTTGTACAGTATGATTTTTACCATTATGGATCTATAGTCTAATCAGAAAATGATAAAGTTGTACAATATTAGCAGACAACTAAGCCAATGTTTGCTTTAGGGTGAATGAGTTGTTCCAGTTGCAGGTAGAATCTGTAGGTTGGAACTTAGCAGATTTCTTCTCCTTTTCCCTGAAACTCTCCAATCTGCTTTTACAGTCCACTGTCTTGGACTAGCAAATGAGGTCTTTTAGGTCTGTGGTAGTACACTGACTCAGAAAGCCCAGCTTTAGTCCTATAATTGTCTTATCTCCATAGACTAATTTCATTGTTGTTTATAGCTTCTGAAAACGGGCTTATTGCCAATGTGAAAGCAAAGAGCAAAACTCTCTCTCTGACAATTTTCATACATCTGGTATAATGATAAATATTTTATATTATTAATAATAAATAGCAGTTTTATAGACTTGGTTCCCTTTTATGGGCAATGGTAGGACAGCTGTCTAGCTTGTAGTTTTATAATTTGTCCTACAGGCAATTTTGTGCTTATGGCATACTGACTTCAAGAGGGAATTCTGCTGAAAACCTGGTGGCACAACAGATCACCCTGTATTTCCATGAAGGCAGGTGTAGGCATTTGTGTTTCTACTGCCAGATCCCCGGGTGCCTCTTTGAAGAGGCTTTGGAGGAAAAAATCAGTTGGGCTTTCCAGGTGTGTCCTGCATGTGAAAGGTGAACTTGCTAGGAATAATTACAATGATCCATGGTGTGAGAGAGCTGGAAAGTTACCTGCCCTCCCGTTAAGAATTGTTTTAATCTCCTCAGAATACCTTGTGACCTCGGCATTAGGAATAGGATCACAACTTGGAGTGATGTTAATGAAATTACAGCAACAACTCAAAAGTTTAACCAGAAAAGAAGCCACATAATGCTGATAACTGTGCAAGTACAAAGATATCTTTTTTTGGTTTCCTGATGTGTGCTGGAAGACATGTCTAACCCTATCAGTGGTCCTTGTTTTTAGTGGGACTTGCTGTGGGGAAGGGATTTCTGCCTCTCTCTGAAGGATACCCTGATCCATCTCAGTGGCGGTCCCAGCCCCAAAGAACAGCCACTGACACTGAGAAAGGCTGATTGTATTTAGCAGAGCTCTCCAGCTCTTGTGAGCTGAGCTAAGCTGCTGTCTGGCAGGTGAATCAGAAAGCTTGAAAGCAGTAAGGATCTGGAAGAGTTGCTGGCTTCCCCTAACAAGGCCCTGACTGGCAAGTTGGGTTTAATACTTCTAGCATTATTAGCAAAAATGCTGCAATTTACAGACTAGTTCTCAGACACAAACCAGATACCAGGGATCCAGTACAGAAAGTCTTAATGCCCAAGGCTATTGGGCCATTTTTTCACTCTTTCAAATAACCTTGCCTCTCATAAATCTGTTGCTCATTTAAAGCAAACTTTCTGCTTGCATCAGAAATCACTTCCAGCATTAGATATGAAGCATTCTGCAATATGTTTTAAAGTGAGGGCTGGATTCACTGCTTAAATAAAGGAAGCCAGTTTGCTTCAAATGGATCATTTATTGCTACCTTCATGCTGTATATTTATTGTGAGGATATTGTCACATTTCTTTCAGTTTTGAAAATGTAAGTTGGATTTTCTCTTTCAGGTTGCCATCTGGTGTATTGCGAACAGTCTCAGAGAGTAAGAGGCCATCTGTTAATACTTTTTCAGGAAGCTTTTTATAGAGCAGTGAAGTGGCAAATCTCAAAAACACGTTGTAATGACTTACAAGATCTCGGGTATGTGTACAAGTAAAGGCTGATATTTTATTCCTATCAACAATATAGTTATCAAGCAGGGGAGGAAAGGAAGAGAAGAAAGAGAACTTGCACACAAATGCACATGCATTTTAATGGCTCTATTGCATATATTACTTTTTCTATTTTTACATAAAATGTAAAGTGAGTTTCTGAAGCTCTGATTCAGTTTATGCTCATGTACTTTAGCAAGACTGATTGCCTCTTTGAGAAGCTGTTTCCTTCTTTAACCATTAATAGAGATCAAATTACCCAGGATTTTGTCTAATAATACTAAGAATGTAGCTTGTGTTCCCATAGCATGTGATTTTACATCTCTAGTGCTTGGTACTCCCAAGATGCTGGTATGTCTGTTGCAAGATTCTGCCATATAGGAAAGTCTCCAGATCTGCCAACAACCTCAGGCCAATATTTGGTGTATTTCTATGGCAAAAGATTATTTCCACATTCAGTTCTACAAGTAGAGAGATTTTCAACCCAAATTTTACATGCTCACTCAGTCACTAATGGTGGCAGTGGAGGACGTGACTGACAGAAGTGTTGCCTGAGTGTTCAGGCTGTTGCAGGAGTAGGTACTGGGTTTATTGAGAGCCTCTCTGTGGGCTATATATGTTGAGCCATTTTTTTCCACTTGCATTGGCTTCCTCCATAATTTTGTGGTACAGCAGAAGCAAATAGAGCTATGTCGTGTACCAGCCTGTGCAGTGCTGAGGTGTAGCTCAACTCTCTGCTGTCCTCTCTGAGAGGTGACATTGTTGCTTTCACCTTCAGATGCTTTGAAAGCACTTGCAGAAGCATCGAATGACTGATTGCTTTGTGGGCCTGACAGAGGCAGAGAAAGAAAGGCAAGTGCTGATTATCTGGGCAGGTGACTGGAGTTTTACTACCACAGAGATCAGGTGATTTTTTGGGTGCTCAAATAAATCCTTCGTGAATGTTGTGTTCCACTTCCAGTTCTGCATCATCTGAAGTGTCCCAGTCAAGCACATTTTTCTATATTTTAATACTATATTAATTTTCTGTGCTTTTGAGTTCTGCAGTAACAAGATTCTGTAGTGATGTTCTTGGGCAACCCTCTGTGGAACAAGTCCTGCTTCAATTAAGTGTAATAGTAAGATCTTTTTCTCTTCAGTGGTTCCAAATTTGATAGTGAGACATCAAAAGTATCATCCAGGTGTCACTGATAATAAATGTCAGTGCTGCTGCATGTCAAGGTCATACAAACCTGTAGTAAGGGCTGTTCAGGCTGGCATTGTGCTTAAATACTATCATCATTTAAACAAAACTAGGCAGCTCTGAAAGCAAAGGCAGCATGAATATCACCATAAAATTCAGCCCACTAGCCAGTGGTGAGAGTATCTGAAGCCTGTGTGTTGGAAGAGTTCTAAAAGCAATGCAGGTTGGTTTTTCAGTGCTAAAACCTCTCAGAAATAGAGAAATAAGTGTTCCCAGCTGTGTTCAATGTAATGTGAGTCAATTGTGCATAATGGTATTGAGCAGTGGTCAGAGTATTTTCTAAAAGTTTTATTTATAAAAAAGGACTTGTCTTCCAATTTATTTTTAGAGGCATTCTCTTTTATTGAATGAAGAAAAACTAATCTTTCTCTTGTTCCTATATTTTTAGTGTAAAAGAAAGATAAAGAGCGAAAAATAAAAATTGGGGGAGGGCTTTTTTGTTTTCCAAAAAGGTCCGGTATCAGCCACAATTTTTAGTTTAGAAGCATGCTTTTTTCTCCCATCTCATACTCATACTATGTTGTTGAATGATTATTAACCCCAGGCAACAGGCAGTCATAACTTTTTAACCGTATTATTTGAGAATGCTATTAGAAAGGCCTTGAATCCAGGGAAGCATTGACAGAAATTAGTTCTGTTGTCTCTATTCTTTCATCTCAAAACAAGCCTAGGTGGTCTTGACTGGCAGCTGCCCTGGGCTTTAGCATCTTTCTTTCTTTGTTAAACACGAGAAACTGCCAAGAGGTCTCCTGAGATGTCAGGAAGTTAAGTGCTGGTGTGAAGATGTGCCTTGTGTCCTTCATCCATTCCATGTCTGTTAAGCCAGGTCAGCATGTAGACAAAAAAGCTCATGGCTGAAAATAGCTCCCCAGAGGTTGGAGGCTTATACAAGTCCCCTAAAAATTACCTGCCAACAGCTCAACACTGAGAATTATGGCTTATTGGGTCACTGTAGAACAGATTACTGCACTCTCTGCAGGTGAGTGGATAGCATTAACAGTGCATTGCTGATGAATTTTGAAATGCCCTAGCATGTGGGGTACTGCATTTTGCCATCAGAACTGAGATACCACCAAAACACCTGTGTGCTACAGCTGAGTTGTACTGGAGTAATCTGGAGCCCAGGCCTAGGAAGTGTCAGGAACAGAACTTGCCTGTGTTGTGGTTTGTCTTGTGTTGCTGTGCATCTCATCTATGAGCTGGCGTTGTGTGGATTTACTGGGGTAATGAAATATGAAAGATTGACTCTAGTCCTGTTTAGGGTTAGGAGTCTGTAAATCCACCGTGCTTGCAGAGACCAGGAATAATTTAAACACTGCTCACATTCCTGCCTCCACAGTAGGGATGGGTATTTTGTTTTGAGGATTTTTTCCTTATCTCAACTGCTGTACCATTTGGCTATCTGAAGCTTTTGCATGCCTCACAAACACCATCTGTTACAACCCAAGACACAAATACTGCAAGTGATTAGTAATATAAGTCAATGTTGCAGCTGTATGTGGTGTGGAGATCTGATAGAACCAGAACTTTCTTTGTAAGCCTGACATGCTGAATAGTGTGTTTGTGATTTGTCTAAGCTTTTGCATTCGACAAGTCAAGATTAACTTTCTGCTNAACCAAAAAACCCAACCCAAAACAAAGCAAGAAACCCCAACAAAACCAAACCAAACCCCAAAAGACCCAAGCGTTCCATTCAGGAAATATTCTTGGAGTAAGTAAAGTGTCTAGGATAGAGGAAGTCTCTAGCAGGGAAGTGTTTCCAACTGCCACATGCTAATACTGTATTAGATGAATCTTGTCTGGATTGAAATAGCCTATATATTCTGATCAATGCCTTTTTAAAGTCATAAAACACTTAAAGTATACATATAAGAGGGACTGTTCAGCTGTTCTGGCCATGGGCAGATTGCAATAAATATCAATATACTCCTTCTTGTATTGTCATTCAATACATGTTCATGGCACAGACTGGTTCTCCTCGAGTTCCAGTATTGGTTTTTCTCTTTGTTTTGTCCTCCAGCCTTGACTGCAGTAACAGATGAAGAACTGCTTATGCTGGGGGGTACCAAATTAGAGAGGAACACCATGTGTGCTCATGGATGTACATGAGAATGAACAGGAAAGGAGAGGAAGGCTTAGATTTGACTGTCTGCAGGACTATTGTGTCTCTGTGTGATAATCTAGGGCATGGCCCAACCACAGAGACTGAAACTCTGAATTGGTGAGATGAGTTCCTTTTTAATATTGAATAAAAGAAACTGTTCAAATCAATAATGGTAACAGTTCTGTTATTGCTAATCTTCCTCTCCATCACTAAGATACGCATGTGTCTTTGTCATCTCTAGGCATTTGGAAATATGAGGACAAAGTTTGAATCACTTTTGTATTTCTTCTCTCTTCACTCAGATCCTTAACCTGTTTTCATATCACATAGTGCTTGTTTTGAAAACAAGGAGTTTTAATTCTAAAAACCTCTTTTATTTGTGTTAGAGACTAATAGGTCAAATTTGGAAGAAGGTAGGTCTCTGGTTTTTGCTTATACAAGCTGCTTTCTCTATACAAGAAGTGCACTATTGTCCTTAAACTTGAATTTTTAAAAGAATGTCTTTTGTCCTTGAAGAGAGGGCAAGAAGTAACGCCTGTAAACTGAAGCTAAAACTTCAAGCTAAATATTAAGGAAAAAACCAAACCCTCACTGATGGAAAGGACAGTGAAAAGGGGAGAGACTCTCAGGGAAATTGTGATGTCTGCGTCACTGGAGACCTTTAAGAGCAAATACCATACTTACAGTTCATCTCACCAGGAAGAGAAAGATGAACTAAATGGCCTTCTGGGGTGTCTTCCAGTGCTATGATTTTGAAAGCTTGTGACCCAGGAGGCCTTTCCCAGTGCTCTGCTGTCGGTAAGGAAGGTCAGGATCATGGGCGGAGAGCAAGCCCTGAACGTGAAGATGCTCAGCTCCTGGGTGCAATCCTGAGCAGACTCCTGGGGGCTTCAGCATGTGCAGGAAAACCTTAATGCCCCTCAGTGGACCCTGGATACAGGACTGGCTGAGCAGGGAGGTATGTAGTTTAGCTAGTGGGAAAAGCTCAAGAATGAGAAAATCTGAATTCTGTTTCTCTGGAGTTGTGGCAGCAAGAAGGCAGCAGTGTCAGAGCAGTGTGTGCAGTGAAGTCTTACCTGTATCGTGTTGTGCCTTTCTAAAATACAGGAGGTGATACTCAGACTGACGGAGAAAACAAAATTTACTTGTGCCTTTCCCTTTTCATGGCTGCAGTCTGGGTTGTAGGCTTGATATGATGGTTGGCTTGTGAAAAGGTAAACCCACTTTTTCTTCTTTCTGGAGTAAGTCTTAAATTCCACTGGGTGTGGCTGGTTGGGCTTTTGCAGTTCACCACCCGGGGGTGCTGGAGGAAGCCAGTGAGGCTTTCCCACCTTGTGAGCCAGGTATGTCCTTGGAAAAGGAAAGGTGCTGCCTTGCCACAGGAAGCGCTGCTGCCAACGCTGTGCCCTGCCTTTTGTTGTGTGCTGGACTGCAGTGAAGGGAGCTGGCATTTTGGTAGTAGAAAGCCTATTCTGGTGGTTTGATAACTGATATTTAAATAACTGCAGCATATTCCAGAGCTCTGAGCAGGCACGTGCTTATGCCCTGCCAGTTGCCCTTTGCTGTGTATTATAAAGTGTAAGACAGCAGGATTGTGAGTGGCTGTGATTTAAATGACTAAATTTACTCTAGATTAAATGTTTGCCTTTCATGTTTGATTTCTCATTAACTGAGAATTTACAAAGTCAAATACACAGCCCTATTCTTATTTGTAAACTTGCAGCTTTCTCTTTTAATGCCTAATAATAAGTTCTCCCCTCTGGTTGTTTAATGTATCACTTGTGATTCCGTTTTGACAAATCTCTCAGCAGTTCAGAAAACTCTTTGTTATAAGGAAATAAATATCCTGCTGACTCAATGGGAAAGAAATGCTTTTTTTCCTTTGAAAAATGTTGCAACCCTGTAGATTGGTCAGTGTTACTTATCTGAATAGTGCTATTGTAGAGAGGAAAAGGGTTCTTTATGGGCCAAAGAGCATTCGAGGGTACTGGAGTATGTAGGGCAAGGTTATCAAGGCTTTGCTTTGGTAATGTCTATTTTTGCTCTGAAAGATCATCTTACATGTGATATTTGTCTCTGTTAAATACATTGCCTTTATTATTTCAGTAGCTTTTCTTTTTTAATTACAAAATGCTGACAAGATGTTTTGCAGTGACATATTATAACTACATTAACCAGGTGCATTAGGATCTGTGTGTATGGCAATTGATGCTTTCTCTTTGTCACTTACATAATGAACCTTCTGCCTGCACAGAATAAAATATTTATCTGGAATGCAGGCTAAAGCAAATGCTGGAGACTGGAGGAGGAAAAAACAGGCTGCCTGCAGTGAATAATTGTTATAATCTCATTGTCCTTTGCAAAGTTGTTAATTAAGGCCTTTACTAAGCAGACTGTGCTTGCAGGAGTCCCACAGAAGTCAAGTTGTTGTGCTCTTGTGCATCTGTTAGCTCACAGTGGTTTGAACACGCTTAATGCAAGGCTCCCCAAGTTTCATCCTCAGAGAGGCTGTGTGCTGGGAGGGAGTGTCTGATGACATTCTCCCCCATCTCTCCCCTTCACTTCTTTCTTTGAAATAAGAAAGAAAATAACACCTGAGGGAGGATGGTAAACTAATGTATAGAGCTTGGGCATCTCCATCACCAATATTGGCATGTAAGCCTGCTGGGCATGTGGGGTTGTTAGTTTATTTGCAGGTGCTCTCTGGAGTTTTCTCTGCAAGGAGCAACTGGTATAAATTGTGTGTACTTTGCCTACTCTAGTTCCAAGTTCTTTTTGTTATTTAGTATTTATATTTCTATAGCAACTAGAAGATCCACTTAGGGATTTTGACCATTCCTGGTAGGCAGCAGGGTAAACAGTATAAGGAAACAATATTTTAAGTGAAGAGATCTGAGCAAAAAATGGTATAATAGATCTATTCTTGTCAGTTTCTTTGTAGGCATTAATGGAAAGGAAAATTTTTGAAAACCAGAATGAATTAATTTTTAGGTTGTTTCCTGTGTGAGGGGACAACATGGAAGGAAGAAAAGAAAGCGAAAAAAGGCCTGCTTTTAAAAAGCAACAAATGGAGCAGTTTGGTGCCAAGAGCTGATTGGAGGCAAGAACTGACATCTTGGGAGCAGATGAGAGGAAATGGGATGTGTCAGTAAATCATGAACAGCCTTAAAACTCAAGGCAAGCAATTCATAAATAATAGAGAAGGGAGAGCCGAGGGAGGAAGGGGAAAACCAGCAAGATTTGAACTCAAAAAAAGGTATTTGCAACAAGATTTGGGAGGGAATGGTACTGAGGAACAATTGCGTTAGGAAGGCCAGAGAGAAGAATGTTGATGTGACAGTAGGATTGACTGGTTCCTGTGTGAAAAAGCAGGGGAAAAACCTCAGCATTATGCAGATAGAATCAGCAAAAGAAGACTGAGTAGGGATGAACCAAAAGGTGGAGAAGCAAGCAGAGTCACTGTGGACATTTCCTGAGCAGGGACAAACTGAATATGGTGATGCTGAGTGTAAGGAGACCCAGAGGAAAATAGGTAATGGGATGAGGATGGGAACAGTTCCTGAAGAACTAAAAGCTGGCAGAAGCAAAGTAATTTCTATGTCTAATGGGAAAAGAGAAGGGAGAAGAAAGAGTAAGACATTCAAATATCTAAAAGTCTGGTGTCCTTTCTTTCTCGTGGTAGAAAGTTGGCAAAAGCCTGTATGGATAAAGAATAAGTTGTGGAGGTGGATTTATTTTTATCAGAAAAGCAGACTTTGTTAGAGACATGCCAGAGAAACTGATGGAGCAGGTAATTCTGGTCTACAATTCTACTGGAACTGCTTTCTTCTCTGAACTGAGCTGATGTGGTGTAAATGGAGATGGAAGCTTGGGATCTGGGATGGAAGCTTGGAAAATCAGATCTTGTTAAGTGAGAAAGAATGAGAGAGATCTTATAAATGGAAAGGAAGGCAGTGAGGAGGAGGCTGAAAGCAAACAAAAGCTTTTCCTGTGTACTGGACACGTGAAGCAATTGAATTGTGAAAAAGCTGACAGTCATGAAGTGGGACAGAGGTGGAGAAAGTGGAGTGTGCTAATAAAGGCATTGTAGAACAAGGGCTCTGCAGCAGGAGAGTCAAGCCAGACCTGCAGGTGTGAGACCAGGGAGATGGGTGGCAGTAAGCACAGGTTCAGAAGCTGTCCTTGAGTTAAGCTTAAGGAGAGCCAAGAGTCAGCAGCAGAGGAAGGTGGATGATGAAGCTGGATCCAAGGGAGCCAACAGCAACACTGAGGAGGAAACATGGCAGGACTCCTTGTCACTAAAATGAAGTATCTCTTTGCTGCTTCATTAATCAGTTGTTTTAAGTTAGAACACATATTGCATAGTTTTTGGCAGTGTCTGTAAAAGTAGGATTTAGAAAAAAATCAACAAATACATATAATTGAAAATGAGCTCTCAATTACTAACCCAGACAGCTGTTGGGTGTTTATTTGGTGAATACAGGGATAAATCCAGAGTCACGCTGCCAGGAGGAGTAATCCCAGTGGAGGGAACGTGGTTGGAGCAGCCTTTCCAGCGAATCTGCAGGGCCCCTCCAGCCCCTGCCCCGCTGCTGAGCGGCACCAGCACAGCCAGGTGGGGACTTACAGCTTCCCATCCTGCTGACCTGGCCTCCAGTTGGATTTTCTCCCTAATTTCTCCTGTCTCTCTGAAGGAAATGAGTGCTTGGAGGGGAAGCCGAGCTTCCACCGGCAGAGGTTGCTGCTGTTCTCTTCACCTCCTCCTCTTCTCAAGCTGGTAACCTGTCATGTCAAGCGTTTAGCTGAAAGCAGTGGGAATTGTGAAGCTTTAATGTTTCCCAGACTGTAGTCTGCCACATTAACAAATCTTTCACTTTTCAGAAGATGATAGTGTCAATCACCGTGACAGCCTGAAAGACACCATTCATTGTTAATTAATTATTAGCTGTCAACTCAAAGACTTTGTTGAACTAAGAACATTCAGGCAGATTGTGGATTTCCTCTTTTTTAAACTTTATGTTTAAAGGACACTAAATACCCTTAATTATCAAAGTAAGTTGAAATCCTTTCATACCTCTTTCTTCTGCAGGTGACTGCTTCAGGTACAATATTAATTATAAATAGAATGAAGATTTTGTAGCTTCTTATTGCTGATTTATGTTTTCATAATGGATGAACTAAAAGGAAATAAGTTGCCTTTTTTTTTGCTTTGGTAACAGCCTGTGATCCCTAGGCTGCCTCTGAGTTTTGGTGTTTGGAGGAATCAAACAAAAGAAAAAGAAACTTGTGCTTCTTGAGAGGGTCTGAGGGCTGTATGACCTACAGTGGGGGCCATGACTTTGTGTCTGGCTTTACCACAGAAATCCTTGGATTGTTGCAATGTTTCAGTTTCACTCTTTTGAGCAAGAAATTGAGGATAGCTTTCTCACTGGGCTTCCTGTAGGTGGGAATGAACTCCAATGGCTTTTTCCTAAGCAGTGATCTGATTTCCCAGCAGTTGTGGGCATGCCCAGCTATCCCTGCAGAGCTGTCTGCTACGGGAACCTTCCAGGGAAATGTGAGGATGCTCATGTGGGCACTGCTCTGGCTGAGGGCCACAGGAGTGCCCAGCCCAGGAACACAGCTTGGGCACAAAAGTGCTTCCAGAATGTGCCTGCAAGTTTGAAAACAACTGGCCAAGCCTCTCTCCATTTGGGCCTGCCAAATGCAGAAGGATACAATAATACTTACCTACCTCACAGGAGTGCTCTGAGGCTTAATTAATGCATAGGGTAAAATGCTTTGAGATCCTCAGGTCATAATGATACTTAGCACTTTATATCTTCAAAGCCCCATACCCAATGCGAAGGAACTAATCCCAAACTAATTAGGCAAAAGGCACTATAAAAGTGCCAAGTGTTGTTATTTGCCTTAAAGTATTATTATTTAATCACAAATTGCCTCAAAGTGAAGTGTGACTGTATGAGATTAGAGACATAGTAATTAAGGCCCTGATTTAATATTTTAAATTTATTCAGCATACTTCAATGCAGCTCTTGAATTTTTTTCATTCTTTCCCAAACATCCAGCTCACATTTTAATTTTTATAAACACTGCATCCTCATCACTTAATAGGCTTTCCCTCTTCCCTCAGTTGTGTGCCCCTAGGATGTTGCAGTGCTGAGGGAAGATAGTTTGGTGAACAAGGATTTGGCCAAGTTGGAACATAGCAGACTGAGTGTATGCGGGTATGAATTAAATATGACAAGAAGGAAATGTGTAAATAAAGTCTTTCTTGCATGTGTAGTAGATATATTTATGTATGTGCTGTGTAAGTTCTACAATGCAAAAACAGCTCTGAAAGCATCTGTCACCCCACATTACTTATTCTGCCTTTGAGATACAAGCTGCAGCAGCCCTTCTAAGAGACAGCACTTCCCTGCATGTCAGGGAGCAGCTGTAGTTGTTAGTCTGATTTGGGAAGCAATGGCTTTGGGTAAATAGTCTGGTGAAATTCACCCCTTTGTACAGAAGCTCAGCAGAAGGTTCAGGCACCACTTCCCTCATAGATAAACCTATTTAAACGATGGGAGGGACCGTGAAGACCTTGTGTACAGGATTAGATTTCATCCGCAGTGTTACGGTGAGTTTAGAGAAACTCCGTTAGTGGGAAGTGACTATATTTGCTCTTCTGTCTGAAGCAACAGATCTACTTTTCACATGCACAGGACTTGAAGTTCATAGGTACACGTGGATTGGGTGCAGCACGACCACTCTCTGCCACTGTAACTTTGCAAACCCTGGCAGACATAATCCTGCCTTCTGTTGCTGTGAGATTATAATTAACAGTGAGGCCGAACAAGGAAGTTTATGGGATAGGAAGGCTTTGTAGTGACGAGGGAGCAGTGTGGACACTGGGTACTGAGTGAGCCTTGTGGTGGCACACAGCCATTACAGTGACATATTGAAAACTCAGCAGCAGCCACACAGACACTCATCACAGACACTGTACAGTCACCACACTCTGGACAGAAGACATGTCTGTAGCAGGAGAGAGGTGCAGGGAGGAAGGAATCCCACAGCTCTGGATTGCAGTAACACTGTGCTTTCTGAGGAACCTCACTGCAGCAGGTGGAATTACTTCCAAAACAAAGTGATGCTTAGAATGACAGCATTATCACTGACAGCATTTTTGTCCTTGTGTATGCACTTACATTTGTAAATTATAATTATTTAACACTTATCCAATCGAAGGAAGCTTTAGGAAGTTTGGGGGTTTTTGTAGAGTAATGGTTTCTCATAAACAATAGTAAAATCTTATAAAGGCAATTTTCTTAGAGCTGAGAAAACTCATTGTCTCTGCTCGCTTGCCTTCTCTCCAGAAACCTTCCCTTGCAACTTACAGAATTTTTTTCATGGTTTGGAAGTTTGTGAAGCCCATTTTTGGGGGAAGCTGTTCTGTTCTCAACTGATCTTGGAAGAGGTTGGAGACCAGGAAGTGTTGACACTGGTCTGTGTGAAATCAGTCAGAGAATTGCTTAGGTAGCAGTTGGTGGGACCAGCATGAGCTGGGGAAAAAGTTGCAGGATATTTGTGTCTTGGTTACTCTGAGACGTGCAAACACTTGAATTCAGTTTTGAAACAGGCAAGTTTTGAAGGGGTTCATGACGCAGCCACATTCAAGGCTTGTGCTTTTTATCTTGCATGCCACAGGAGCTGAAGGAGATTCAGCCAGGGGCATGCAAACCTTGTCTGCAGGGACCAGATGCTCAGCTGTGAAACTGCAGCAGCTTCTCTGCTTTCCCACCAGCTGAAGATGCAGTGCTGTACACTGGGACTGGGCTGCAGCATGCAACTCTTTGAAGACTCAAAGCTTGAGAGGGTTTATTTCTCAGCACGAAGGACCAGCAGGTTTCAGTTTATTCTTAGCTTGCTTTCACTGAAGTGTTCAGCTGTCTTTTACCATTCAGGTGCGTTGCTTTTACAATGAAAGCCAACTAACCTTGCCTCCTCCTGGAAGAAAAGCAAAAATCCTCCATCCTAACAAAAAACATGAACGTAGCAATGATCTTTAAAATTAATAACTGAACGAGGAACTTGTGCTTAAATAAACAAGTGTGGTTTTGTCATAATCTTACTGCCAGCATGTGTTTTGATAGAACTTCATGGTGGAGAAGATCTGTGTAAAGCAGGGACATTTGAGGCTGCTTCATTCTGGAGAACTGAAGCTCCCATTGAAGAGTCTGACAGTGAGCTCTCTCTTGAAGCTTACTCTTGATGCTAAGGGAGGAAAAGGTGAAGAGATGAAACAGTGAGACCTGCTGTACTTGGGAGTATCTTTTGGTTAAACTTCAACAGCTCCTTTTGTGTTAGAAGTAAAGGCACCTGTGTGGATTGTGAGACAGAGAGCTCAGACTGGTGAAAATCAGGATGACTCTGCTTAAAGAATGCCGGCTTTGACCAGCTCAGCACCTGATCCATCTGTCCTTACAATGACAAAACCTGCTGAAGGGTCCAAAATGTGGTCCTGCCACACCCAAACATAGGCTGGAGCAAGAGACATTAATGCCTTCCCACTGCTCACACATCTTGGGGAAAGATGAGGTGTAATGAAGTGCTGACCTACAAGACAAGAGCCCCCAAGGAGATAGGTGCTATCAAAATGTCATCTGGATAAATAAGGACCCGAACTCCCAGTATCTTAAGTAGCTGGGCTATTGATTAAAGAATCATGATAAATGAGTATAGGGCTGTGAATTAGATCAATACCATCAACCTTAAAAGTCAATCTCCTGTACCAGCTTGAAGAGAGACACTAAAAAAATGCACTCAGGAGAACCACAAATCCTGATGGTGGCCTTGAGGCTTTGAGTTTTTCTTCTGCCATTTCTTTTTCTTCCTTTGTTTCTCTGAATAGACTTTAAAGACCTGGTAGAAGAGATGTTTATGCCCGTAAATATTTCATAGTTTACAAAACTAGGTAAGACTACCAAAATCAAGGGTTTGCAGTAGCTAAGAATGTCTTTAGGACGTTGTTACGGTACTGTAGAAGAGAAACTTTTCTGTGGCAATTGTGCTCAAAGTGAAGGATCAAATCCCCAGCTATGCTGGACAGACATTGACCCTCTTGGGATAAGTTCACACCTGCAAAGAAGGAAACTGTAAAGTTTCTTGCTTTGTTGAAAAGGGGACCATGTGCTTGGGAGATTCTGCAAAAAAGAAGTCTTTCTACAGGGATAAGAAAGAAAGAAATTACTAGATTTTGGAAAATTAAGTACCCTTGCTCTGTGTAATTCTCTGGTTGAGGCTTGGGGATGGGGAGTGGCCATTTTAGCACAGCAGGTTTTGGAGCAGACTAAAAGTGATGGTGCTACACTGAGGCAGAGCTCGTGCCTTCCAGTAGGGCTCTGCATGGACAAGGGCTTCATTAAAGGCCTGTTTCTAGGGTCACACTGGTCTTTTTGTGTAAGCTTCAACAAAATCACATAATCTTCTCCCCTCTCTGTTTTTTACATCTACAAAATAGAAATGTCATGTGTAAGCCTTATTGGATGCCAATATGTTTCATTTGTATCACTTATTTTTGTTATTCTTGCAGAAGAATTGCTCCAGGGTTTCTTAAAGTACCTTGCTTTGTTTGCCTACTTCTCTGCAAAATGAAGTTGTAGCACCCACAGTTCAACGTCAGTGGCTGTTGGTTGTAAAGACTAGTAAGGATGTTTGTAGGAAGTATTTCCTTTGTTTCCTTTTATGGGAGAAGTCCTAAGATACCCAGTCCTTATTTTTGACTTTTAAAGTCTTTTATTCTTTGATTATGGTTACTTTCAGAGGTTATAGGTATTATATTATTATATCTCACTATGAGGGAGCAACTTTCGTCAGTGTTTCTACACTCAGATAGGACTCGGCACAGACATTACCTGCAAAGGTGTGCTTTCCTGATGCTGTTTTTGGAAAGTTCCCTACAAATCAGAGTCTGTGAACAACCTATTTCTGACTGTATTTAACTATTGCAAAGAGAATTTGTTTTATGATGCAATTAAGAGGCTTTCCCAATACTAATATGAGACCTGTATCTCTGCTGGTAATCTGTATGTGTGTTGATTTTATTAGAGCACTCTCTTGTCATCTGACTTCTTAGGATGAAATTAACCCCCTGTGCAGATATCTGGCACTTGTGCATCACTTGAGTTGCCTTTTGACACGTTAATTGTGATTGAAATGATACCTAATGCTTCTGCTGGTTTACTTCAGAGAATTGAATTTCCTGCAAGCTAGGTAGCAACTCTCATACAGAAATCATCTCCTTCCCAGCAGCATCCTCATCTTCACCTTCAGAGTGCTGATGTTCCCACCTGAAATTAGGAGACAAGCTCTCAAAAAACTGCTGGAGAGTAGAGGTCAGGGGGATTTCTTGGGAGCGAGCTGTCATCTGTGATCATTTATAGAGGGCAAGATCCTCAGCAAGTGTTAATGTGTAGGAAAGAGAGCTCCATCTGAAAGTAGGTGTCTACTCTAGGGAGCTTCAGTCCCCTTTTCTGTAAGGGTAAGAGTCTTTCAAAAGGATTAGTGGTGCAGTAGGCCATCAAATTGTTTTTAATCTTCACATGATTCTTCTTCATGGCAGGAATTTGTATTAAATAAGGAAAAGTTAAGGAAATATTTGCTGTTGTTGGGAATATTTTTTCCAAATCGTGATTCTAGAAAACTAAAAAAAAAAATTAAAAATGGACTCAATTAGAAGTGCTAAATGAGGACCATAATGAGATACCCAAAGTCTTGCCAAGTGATTTTAATCACTTTCTGATCCCAACAGCCACACAATTCAACTCTTTCTTAGCATAATTAAGCAAGTGACAATGAGGATGCTATTCCAAGACATGGTAATGAGATGCTGTGGGGCCTGAATTCAGCTGGAGGGGATTTCCTATTAAATATTTATTGTATGTGCAGCTTCTTCAGTAGCTAGAAATATAGAAGAGGGAATTTAGCCAAATCTAACCTCTTTTCTGAAATTAATATGTGAAAAACTGAAGGACTGTGGCCACTTGGTTTTGGACTGACTATTATTTTTGGCCTGCGGGCTGAATTCAGCATCAATAAATATCATAGTTTGTGTAGGAGGAAAATAAGTATGAGGAAGCTAGAATGCAGGAAAATGGAAAGGGGTTGAGAAGGAAATAGGAATGCGACAAACCAATTAGGGACAGTGCAAATTATAAAATTCAACAGAAGTTAACTAATGATGGGCTGTAGAATGCTGAAAGACTAGAAGGTTTAAGGGGAAAAAAAACCCCATGTAGAAAGGAAGTGGATAACAGAGATGATGGTATGAGCCAGTGGACTAAAACCTAATAAGACTTTTAAGCATAGTGAACATTTAATTTTGAACGCAGGGAGAAGTAAAGTGTGCTTTCATCACATTGCTTTTGACAGCTTATGGATGTTATGGAAGTCATGGCCAACCTATGCTTGACTGAAACTGCAGGAAAAAAGCTCTGTTGAGGCCCCAGAGATTTATAACACATTTGCACACACAAGCCAAAGAAGAATGCTATTTAGGCTCCAAAACTGAGCTGGGGCCTTCTTGGCTATTGATTTCCCTGACTCCAAAAAACCAGCTTGCTTTAAACCTCCTCAAATGTCCTGATCATCTTCCATACTGTCTTATGACACTTATGATAAAGGGGAAAATTAACTCAGAGCAGAAATCATTCGTTATTAAACTGGGAGCACCCAAAATAAGTTTGGGAGGTGTTGCTAGTGTTTTTTTTTTCTTTGTTTTAATCCAACTGGTGCATAAGGAGATGTGTTCTTAAATGCCTTCTTGTTCCAGGCTGGAATGTGCAGGGGCAGCAGGTTCTGGGGGCGCAGAGCAGTGCAGGTTCAGGGGCCGGGGCACACGGAGGTGGCTGCAGCCTGTTCTGAGCAGAGCCCCCCAAGCCCCGCTGCTGGGGGAGGCTCTGGCCCTGCTCCCCTGCCTTGCCCTTGGGAGCCGCCTGACTTGCAAGGACTGCAGCTCCTCCTGGCCTCTGGCAGAGTGCACTGCAAGCTCTCTGCACCTTTGTGTTCTCCGTGGCTTTGAGAAGCAGATGGATGGCTGAGGAATGAGTGAGATCTGGGAAAGGAGTGAAGCATTATTAGCTCCCATGCAGAAACTGTAACCTTCCCCTCTTTGCTCCCTTACCCACCTATTCGGTTCTGGGGTTTGCTGACCTTCTTTCCATGTGTGTTGGAGTGATGTCTGTGGAGTGTAGTGGAGTTCCAAGTAGAAACTGCTATGTAAATAATAATAATTCCTGTCATACTTGCTAAATGGCACTCAAAATGTAAAAAAAGTTTTTGGCAATAGGATCAAATTAACTTGATGAGAAAGCTCTTTTTTCTTGTAAAGTACTAGGAAAGCTGTGAGACAGGAGGTGCAATTAATTATCTCACTTGGATTAAAAGCTCTTTTATTTGATATTTGATCTCTTATTACTTGATTTCCCACAAAATTGCTGGTAACGTGCAGTCCCACTTAATAGCTCATTAACACTCTGGTAAGGTGGTCAGGTTTGTGTATAATAAAGCAGTTGCTGGCTAGCAGTGAATGACTTCAGCCATAATTAATTAATTAAATGTGTGTAAAACATGGTTCATTAGCAAGGTGTGTGACAGTCTTGTGGTGTCCAGTGCTGTCCCTCTAATCGTGTAATGGGTGTGATGCTGCTGCAGCACTGCTTCATTAGTTTCCAGCTTCTGCCACTGTTGTTTAGGTAAAAGACCTCTGATTTCCAGGGCTTGTTCCAATGACCTGGTGCTGTTGGCAGGAATAGTTTACGGTAACCAATCGAACAGCATTTCTTGCTCTTTTCACTTAAAACCCACACAATTAGAAATTATTGCTATAGCTTAGCAGCAGTAGCAGAACATTTGCTAGGGAAGCTGGAAATCTCAGTTCAACTGTAGTTCAGGCAATAACTATTCTTTATACTCAATTATGCACTGTAACCCATTAGGGAAGTCTGTGGTTTCCTGACGTAGTTTTTTTTCCCCTTCTGTGTTACAGCAAGGTTGCAACTGGCTGCAAGTATATTAGAAATCGGTATGGTTGTACAGTTATTCTGCAGGTTATCTGACTTCTGCCCACTATATTTATCTGGCACATTTAGAGACAGGACAAAGCCAGGAGGTTCAGACCTTTAACCCAGATGTTGTTAAATGTGGGAGAACACTAATCTGCAGAACTGTGGTGTAAAGTCATTAGAAAGTCATTCTTCAAACCTACTAGATCCAGAAATAAGTTACTACTTAGACTTCTGGGCCCTGATCATGATTGTCTGCTCACAAAGGTAAAGTTGAGGAGAAGTTTACTTGCACCACTTGAAACCTTTTGCATTCAATCTCTGTGAAAATGGGATTGATTGGTTCTATCAATACCTTGGTTTGCTTCCACAAACAAGGCAAAAACATTTCTGAGTTTTTGAGAGAATCTGTGGGTGTGATAATGACAAAATCAGTTAAGGGAGATATGATAATCCCCACTGTGGTGAATAAGGGCATTAAGAATATTGGTCTTCCTGGGTTTTAGTTAGGTTCAATCATACTGAGCATGAGGTTCTTGTTCTGATGCTTGTGTATTTGTTCTTGGGGAGGTGTTTCTCTGTGCCATGTCATTTTGCAGTTAGGAGCCCAGGGGGGTTTGTGGTGTTTTTGTTACGGTTTTGTGCTGCTTTGTTTCTGAATGAATTCCCAGAGAGCTTTGGCACTCTGTGATATTGATGGACGACACCTGCAGTAATGATGTTGATGGCTCTGGCTGTTGTTCAGAAATATGGTTTAACAGAATTACTGTTGTATTTGACTGGTATTTAATTAGCTTTCTGTTCCTGATGTTTGCTATAGTCAGAACATGCACAGGTAGTTTCCTTCTCCAGTGGGTACATTGGAGGTCATTAATGAGGTTATGAGGGAACTAGAATAACATATGTGTCCTGGTTCTGGTGCCTTTCATGCAACAATTTCCACATCTGAGGCATAACTAATTTCAGGACTGTGTTCATTTTGGAGTTAGTGTGCTAAGGTCTCTCTAAAAACACCCTTTCTAGATTTCTTCTGTCCAGAGAAAGTTTTGCTTCCTCTGGAGGAAGGACTTGCTTATTCAATTGTGCAGATTGTTGTGGTGTGACTTTGACCCAAGCTTTTGGATTGGGTTGTCTGAACTTTGTGCTTCACCCAAAATGTTACTGAAGCACTGCAGTACGCACAGAGAGTTTATCTTTTTACTTAAAATACATCTAATGATCAAGGACAAAGAGAAATAAAGTAACCAGCTGCATGGGATATGTCACTGAGAAGAGCATCTCCAGTTTTCAGGAGTCCAATTCCATTTCACTGCCGTAAGCGTGGACATGAGCAGGTAGTTACAGACCAAATATGAATGTGCAAAGCTGCTCTTCCCATCCCTTTATTTTGAGCATCCCTCATATGCCAGTTATGTGCTGCCAATGCCTTGAAAGCCATTAACCCTCATTGCAGTGTTTTAGAGTCTTATCTCTCAGAGTTCCCATATAATATGTTTCTTTCCAGAGATAGGCAGTGAAAATTGTTCTTTTTGAGTGGCGATTTCTGAGGCTTTTCGTGGGTTTGTAGTTTTTGGTATTTGGGGGTTTTTCTGTTGTCGGGTTTGTTTTTTTTTTAATGCGGAAGCTTTCTTTAAAGAAGGACATATTATTTCCTCCTCCTTGAGTCTTCTTTCCCTCCATTATTACAATTTTCAAAAATGTAGATATTTCCTAAATGTTCCTAATACAGAAGAGACTGTTCCACAGCTCTGCCTTTAATGGAGTGAGCAGATTGCAGTAAGAATGCGGTGCTGCTCAGTAAATTTAATGACTTTATGAAGATAAATGTTTCCCTTCCAAAGCCCCTTCTTGTCAGAATACATTTAATACCACCATTCCTTTGAGAACTAAATTCCTGTAGCACTTTGCAGCATATTAGCATGTTTTTCTCACCACATGAAATTGCACTTCAAGCAAGAAATAATAATGTTTCTGCATCCCCTTGTACATTTTTATTACTGCCAATGAATAGGAGTAAATTAACTATTATGGCTAACATTATTCACAGGGACAAATTCCTAACTCATTTTACAGAGAATAATAAATAACTGAATAAATAAGATGCCTTTAATTTCACATGTGAATTATCAAAGATTCCTCTGAGTAGGAGGAATAGGGGCCAGTTGATTTTACAAACAAGATACAACTCTATAACAGATGCTAGATGTGTGTCCACTCATCTTTATTTCCTTTTATCCTCCCAAAAGTATAATAAATATCCTTATCATTAAACGCAATTCCTATGAAAACAGGTTTCTCCTGTTTGATTATTTGTTTCTATCTTTGTTTATCCAGATACTAATCTGGGAGATGAGCCACATTTTGCTGTTGATTGCTTGGATGCTGCTCTGATTGATGGCAATTATCGTATGGTTTGCTTCATCTGCAGACCTCAGAGTTCTTTTTAAAGACAGAGTTGGTGTAGCCTTTTACAATGAGGGAAACTGAGGCTCAGAGTGACTGGGGGCTTGTAGTAGTTTACTCAACACATCCAAGTCAGTGGATCACAATGTCTTCAGCCATCCTAAAGATTCCCTTGTCACTTGACCAAAGAACTGATCCTAGAAAAAATCCTATTGAAAAAAAAAAAAGAAATAAAATTTTTATATTGGTATCCAGTTCATTAGGGATCAGTCTTCATTTCAAGCATTTTAAAGTGTGGTTAAAAGTGATTTTTAAAATATAAATATACTTTTGTATTATTCACCAAGAATAACAATTTCAATTTAAAAAAAATCTTTAGTTTTGAAAACGAAAAAATGGGAATATTTGCCCATGAATTTCCTAATTGTGGAGAAAAAAAAAGCCATAAATAACTTTCTGCTTGTTCAAAATCTGATGACAACAAAATATTTCATTGAACAACAATGGTATTTAACCAGGACATTCTACAATTCTTCTCAAGCATTTTAAAACTATATTTCAAGTTCATGTGCTTGATCATTACGTTTGCTTTCCTGTCTGTGTTTAGGCATGTGCACACACACACACAAATCTACTTTGGCTTCATTCTGAACTGGTGCTGCACTGTTTTTTCCCAACAATATGTGGGGATCCAGCAGTGCCCTACAGGGTGAGTTTGGCTGCAGGTGCCAGTGGTGGGAATATCCCTTTTTAACCGTATGTGCCACTAATTCCCTGGACTAACCCACAAGGGTCTGCCTTAATCCTTCAAACTGAGAAAACTGAATTTCCAGTTCTGTACATTGAGGTGAAAAGGGACAGGTTTTGCATGAATCTGTTCTGAGAGTGCTGCCACTGGGTGTTGGAGGTGGAGGAGAAGGAAGTGTGTACCCACATCCCATAATGCAGCATCTGGCTTTGTGTTTGAGGGACCTGTGTGTGGGTAACAAGGGTTCTGTTCTTAGCCCATTGCTCATTCCTTGGGGAGGGCTGCAGGAAGGGTCGAGTCTGCATGATTTAACATACATCTCCACTATTCTTCTGTTATAAATTTATACCCCCATTCCTGTAAAGGTGAGCATGAAGATGTGTGGGTGCTGTTGTTATAACTGGAGCTATTTAAAGACAATCTGTGAAAAGCATTTTTTACTGAGTGGAAAATTGCATGAAAGGTTTGGTGAAAAATGTCTGTTCTCCTTGAAAAATTCAAATTCTTTATTGGAAGCCACACACACAAACCACTCCCAGCCCCCAGCATGAAGCAATTTTTATTATGATGAATTATTTTATTTGGCTTATCTTTATTTTGTTACAGAAAAGAATTTCCCTCCCTAACCAGTTTATTTCAATCTGAAGAATATTCAGAATACCACAGGAAGAATCACAGAATGGTTTGAGTTGGAAGGGACTTTTAAAGGCCACCTAGTCCATCACCTTCATGTAAATCAGGTTGCTCAGATGCCTGTCCAACCTGAGCTTCAGTATTCCCATGGATGGGGCATCCACCACCTCTCTTGGCAGCCTGTGCCTGTTCCTGTAGCACTGATGTGCCAGCACTGAGTGTCTTTGAGTCTCTCAGTCACAGAGTTTTGTTTCTCCCCCTCCTCTGTTCCCCTGCAATAACTGTTGTAAATTAAGCAGTTACTTCTCTTCCTAGAGTTTCAAAGCACCGAAGATGTCTGTGAGCCCTTTACCTTTGATGCTGGTTTCCTGTCAGAACGTGTGTTTTGGCGTTGCAACATCCTGAAAAAGTTTAATCTGAAGCAGAAGAACTGTAAAATGAAGAGAGCAATTATATACAGCCCAGAGCTCCGAGCAGCTGAAATGACAACAAAGTTTCATCTGTTTATTAGGTTAGCTCTGTTTAGGATAAAATACTATTAGCAATTTATGAAGAGGAGAGTAGGACTTTGAAATTGAATATCTGTCAATTAAATCTGAAAATCTTAATATGAAATGCTTTTAAAAGTCAAATAACATCTATTAAAACTCCAGATTTAGTCAACAAGAACAGGCTGTACTCTGGGTATCCACTGAAGTAAAACTAGTGTATGACAACAGAATCCTACCTGGAAGTAGGAGGGGATCTCCTTGTAGACAGAGAGGAAAAACGAGGAATTAAAACAGCCTTCTACTCTTCAAAGAGAATTACTATGTAAAGAAGGCTACAGTTGTCAAGGCAACTTTGCTTTTACGAGTGCTCCAAATATGGGCTCTGAAATCCCTTCCTTCCCTGCTGCTCCCCCTCTTCCCCCCCCCCAAAAAAATCCCAGACCCAACCCAAACCCAAAGAACAACCCACACAGATTTCTTTAGATAATTTTTATTTTTCCATAGAAAAACCTTGGGTAAAAATAGCTGAGGATTGACATTCTTTCCAAGAGGAAATAATAGAAAAATCAGCCAATATTTGGAATTGATGCTTCTGTCTGTAACTTGTTCTTGGTAGTTAGTGATTAAGGTCTAGTGTTTAATAGGGTGGACTGGGGATCCTGCTTGGAGTACACAGAATAAGAAAAATAGACATTGATAATCTTTAACGTAGAAGCAACTTCTGGGCTCTTTGGTTTCAATAGCATCCTTTTGTTCTGCACACCACTCAGCTATTGTACAATCTTGGTCCACTCGCTGGGATAAGTCACTAAAAACCTCTTTCTTCAGGCTTGAAGGTGAATGTGGAGAAGAGCACAAATTCTTTAGCTGACTCTACTGAAGAGAGTGGCAGGGCAGCCTGGGTGAGCCTGGGTGGGATTTGCTGTTCCCTTTGCTGCAGAGTGCCTGCCTGCCTTGTCCTGTTGGGTGGCCTTTTCTGCTGTATTGCATTTTCACCTGGAGATTGAAAGCTGAGAGTGACAGCCTGGTGCTGCTGTGTTTACTGACACATGGATCTTGCAGCTCTACCCTCCTGGGACCCTTTGCTTTCCAGAGCAGAAACCATCTTTTGGTGTGTGTAAATGTGTGCATGTTTACAACAGCAGCAGGAAGGGCACAGGGTTTGTGATCAGCACCTTAAAGTTCGACAGCAGTGACATCAGTATTTTCTGTCTCCATGCCAGCGGGCTAGGCATGAATGCTTTAAATGGTTTGTATGCCACAATATAATCTTCACTGAAGCTGCCTCAGATTTTCTTATTTGGTCACAATAATACTGACAATAATCCTTGTTTATACTGATAATGCAAAAAGAAGGACATTCTTGTACTTAAAGCCCAAAGTTCAGCTTCCTGACCTACAGTACAGGAATATGAATAATTCCTTTTTCACTCTGTCTTGCAGTACTTAAAATGAAAGCTCTGCAGGGCAGATGCTGTATCTTAGTGTGTGCCTATGTGGTACCTAGGATGTGCTCTGATCTCAGCTGAGCCATCAAAGTGATGCTTTATCACCTGTAATGTCAAAGAACAGATGTAGCTCAGTTTTTTCTGGGCTATAAGAAGGGTTTATATCCTTCCTGTGGTGCCACACTTGAAAATCAATATGGAAAAACTGTTGGTTTTGAGCAAGTTAATAATATACAAAATTTGTCACAGTCCTTATGTTAAATGATGGTTTCTGTGGTTTCATGTATCTGTGTATAAATGACAATATAAAACTTTTCTGAACAAATTCCTTACATTTTTACATTGGTCCCAGAAATTGTCTTTCCCCATGATACGGGTCACTGGTTGAACTTGATTTCCAGAGACTGCACTTGGCAGAGACCATTACCCATCCTTTTTTGGTGGACCTTCTGTGATGTATCTTGTAGAGTACCTTGCATAATGAACTGTGGGTCCAAAGCAGGACTGTAACACAGGCTGGTGAATGCCTGTCACAGGGATGCAATTCTGGTTTCCAGATCAGATCAAATAGTCCAGTGTTGGATGGTTAAAAAGATACAGACCAAAAAAAGGCATCTACGTGTGTGAAGCTGTGCTTGGGCAAATAAGAAAAAATATGGGTATTTGTGATGCAAAATATTATGATGCAATGTATTAAGGAGTTCCAGGATCACCATTCACATTGACAGAGTGAAGTCACTTGTATATTTTCTTTGATAGAACCATTGATAGGCATAAGACTACACAGACATGGGAAAATACATTTTTGCTGTAGTAAGGATGAGTTATTTCTAAACATTCTCTTCACTGTCTCAGACCTGGTTTGCAGACAAAGCTTCTGGGACAGAAGATGTGAGACCTTTGCTTCTGAATTAGTTTGGATTCCTTTTACAATCAATGGAAATGATGTGTTTTCTAAGGCTGTGATTTACCTGATTATTTTTGATACGCGCCTTAGGGTAAGAGGAAAATGTAAAATTTCTCCTTAGGGGCTATAAAGTCATACTGGACAAGTAGCATGAATAGAGAAGTCCCCACTGGCAGTCCAAGTTTGGTTCCTCTCCCACCTGTCAGGACCATATAATCCTCAGGACTCAATTGCCCGGGGGCTGGACTGGAGTTGATAAAAAGGTGTTTCTGAAACATCCTTGTCTCTCGGCATTTCCAGGTGCTGTCTTTTGAAAGCCCAGCCTTGAGTGTGAGGCTGAGCTGCTGTAGCTGAGTCTCTCTTCCCAGGGAGATTGTACTGCTCAAAGGTGTCAGTGGTACCCAGCTGCCAAAGGACAAATGCAGTTGTGCCAAGGGGGGAAAAAATTCCCAAACTCATGCCTGAGTTCTTTACAAGTTCCCCTCTGCCAAGTCACTTTTTTGTGTGTGTTAATATGACTCTCCTGTACCTATGTTGGTTTTATTTTTTGGTGGAACACATAAAGCACTGGTGCTTGTCTCCAGTCCTCCAGGTTTGAATGTGCCCATGATAAATAATTCAGAAAGATGTTATAGTATGAAACGTGTAGTTCAACAAAAAGTTAAGCTACACTGACATTTGCTACTATGTAAACACCAGTTGTTAGGAAACGATAAGCATTATTGATATCCCAAATGTATGTATTAGTGGGAACAGTGTTAGGTAAAATGTTAACATCTGTCAAGACAATATAAACAATTATAAGTAACTTTCTTTTAATGATGCAATTAAACCATAACAAAAGGTGCACTGCAAATTAACATGACACCACCCCAGGTTTATGTATTTTAGGGCATAAATTTCAGTCCGACTACGAAAATAAACAAAGTTTCCAGAAAATCCCTTCAGAAAAAAAATAACTCTGCTAAAGCTTTACGAAATAAAGTCTGGGAACTGAGATTGTTATTAAATCTGACCTTGATCAGATTTTTATTATGTCAGAAAAAATGGTTCTTGAGAGACAGAGTTGTCATGGGATTAGAGTACATCTACAGCAAGATGTTTCCATGGCAACAAATCAAACACCATTTCCTAAGTCTGCAGTCGTCTGCCTCAAACCCATGAACTTAGCATTGAATAATTATAGAGAAATGCTGTAATGTTGTGTAAAGAGAGGGGGGAAAATAAATCAATCTGGAGGCAGTGATTTATTTTAAAATGCCAATTAACCCCATCAGTGTGATTGTTTGGAGCTTCTGTTGGTGGCGACAGGTCCCACGTAGGTATTTGGTTTTACAAATTGAAAGCATAATTTTTTTGTCACACATAACCTTAAAAAAAGTGAAAGACGAATCATAATTCCACCAGAATTAATGAAGTCTGAAAGTTATGTATAAAAGCTGTAATAGAAATTCAGAGTTGTGTCAGAGACTCAAGGCAGCAGCAGCACATGATACTCTACCTGAATTCTCCTCATGTTTGAAGGATCTGAAAACATACTTGATATGGGTACGTGTTTAGTCTCCTACAACCAATGAGCTATCTAAATTCATAGGCTCCAATGTCACACAGCTGTAATCTTGGTGGAAAGTTAAACCAGTGAACACATCACCCACTTAGAACTTGGGGAGTGAGTTAAGGCTATTTAGTTTATCAGTCTTTTTCCCATCCTGCCATAATTGTATTACGAATGTGTTGTTCTCCTCCAGAAGCCGCACCTTCTGAGTTTGTCTGCTCTCTGGTGACATCTGGCTCTGTCTCCCTCTCTTCCTCCTCTCCCCAATGCCCAAAATGGAATGTGTTCTTCCTCCCCAGTTACTGGGGGGTTTCACAGGTACCATTTTGTACCACCGGTTTAGAAGACAAGTTGTGTTTTGACATTGCAGCTGATGAATGACCTTTAATCAAAGGACACAGGTTCAGTATGGAAGCACATTCCTCGAGCACCGAGTGCAAATAGCCCGTGCCTGCTTTCTACATCTTGGGTGCCTGTTGCTCCACAATGTGGAGGCTGAAAGAGGCTGTTAGGAGAAATTTTGGAAACCCTAAGTTTGAGACTCAGCAGTGACACATTGTCCGTGCTGTTGTAATTGCTCGCACAGCTACTTATTCTCATCTTCAACAAGATCTTTCTCTCTAACACAAAGATTTTAGGATGGGCCGTTGCTGTGAGTTTATTCCACCTACTAATAATTTGATTAGTAACAGTCGGTGTCTCACCATTAGGTCACAGAAAGCCAGCGGAGAGAGAAATGTGCTAATGGTGGATTGTAGACTGCAGCAGCAGATCTCCTGTCACAAGCTAACACTAAATTGGCCTCTGACAGCAATATAAATTCTGATGAAAAGTGTGGATTTTATTTAGCAACGTGAGTGGTCTTAAGAGAAACTGGTGTAGCCTTGAATCTCATCACAGCTGCTGCTTTCTCCTTTCTACTGGTTGAGGGCTCATTCAACCGACCCTGTTTCAGCTACCCTTGCTGCTGGTGTGGCCCAAGGAAATTTGTTTCCTGATGTGGTGATGAATCAATGTCCTGCTCCAGATCAGGTCATTTGATACCTGTGGGCTGTGGGTGAGTACCAGTTAAATTTTCTCAAGAAATGTTCATTTCAATGTGGAAAAATGCTAGAATTGGGATTTGTGCAGTATTACTTTGCCTACCTCAGGAGGCTAACTTCACACTCTAAACCAGAAGCTGTATCTTATTTTAATTCAAAATATCTGTGGGGGAATTCGTGTAATTTTAAAATCAGTGAGTCAGAAGAAGGTAAATGCTGCAGCTGAAATTTTCATGTAGATTGAAATGATAGGAATCTTTCACTTCTTATGTGTGCACAATTTACAGCCATTAAAAGTGTATTAGTGTCGTAGAAAATGGGAAAATTGTTTGTTCCCTAAAGGTGTAAGGAAAATGATACTCTTCTTGTTCACAATAGGGAATTATTAATAAAGATGGATAAGTGATCCCTCTCTGAAATACATGCTGTTTTTAACATAGCTAAAAATAATGGTGATATTCTGAATTTTTTAATGGAAAACACTGATAAATATTTGTATTTTCTTTTTCTCTTTAATTTTTTTACAGTAATAAGCCCATTGAGGAAGGAAACAGCCAAAAATCATTACCATGGCATCACAGATTTCAGTGAGTTTCTCTTCCCAGCAGCCTTGTGAGGTGGCATAAAGTCTTTCTGGTTTTTACCATTGGCGAATACAACCACTGAGAAGAGAAGTATTTTTTTTTTTTCTAACAACTTCCTTAATACTTTCACAAATTCCAGGTGGTGCGTATCTGCACCACTGACTACATGAAAACTCTGGAGTCTAATGACTTCCCCAGCAATACACCAGCTATACTTAGCAGATCATGGGTTTTAACCAGCCTTTTGCAAGGCTGTGGTTACGTTTCTAACTGTTGGCCCAAACTTTTCAATAAGGCCTACGCTTGTGGGCAGTGACTCTCCAGTGTTTGGAGGCCACCGTGCCACCCACAGATGGACACCATGGGGAATGGGCAGGCCTTTGCTGGAAGAAATTAACTGCCAGTTGAGGTCATTGATCACTAGCCTTCATCCCCCCGGATGAAGCAAAGTTACCTGAATGTGAGGAAGATGAGAATGTCACTAGAAGCAGAGTATTGCTGCAGGTGTAGCAGAAGAGCCAGGCGAGGGAAGGTTGCTGCAAGAAATGCATCCAACTTGGCAAAGCCCGGTGGGGCTATTCTGTGCAAGACACGTCTGAGTCATTTGCCTCCAGAAATGAGGAGGTGATGGGGCCTCAGTCTGTGCAACACTCGGGTCCTTCATGATGGCTTAAGTCTTAATTTAAAATACACAAAATATGAAAGCTATGAAGGCTTTTGAAAATGTGTTTGTGGGTAGACCGTGGCCCATTAAATGACATCAAAGTCCTCTAGAAAAACACAAAAATCTGAGCCATGTCCCTTTTCTGGTTTGACTCATATACACCTGCATCATGTATAAGTTTCTGGAAATGTCACCCTGTTATCTTTTGCCCACTAGTTGTCAAGTTATGTTTAAGATTTGAGACATGTTTCCAAATGCCTTTCTTTCCTGTCTTTATTTCAACAGTAGAAGTGTATAGAGATGCCAGTCCCACAAACAGCTAAATGGATGTGCCATCCTGGTGGATATTTACAGGAGAGGTGGGTTATATCAACCTGCATAGATTAAAAAGCAAGAACTAACCCAGAGACAGGACTTTGCTGTCATGCTCAGGTCAAACTGCATGTTTGTTGCTGTTTGTTTACAAGATGGTTGAGATATCCAATCTCTATTGATTGTTATGTTGTGGAAATATCTAAATAGTACTTAAATTTTTTCCATTATCCTCACACTGAATTCGGCACTTTTGCCAGGAGACTACTCTGTCCTCAATGGATGGAGGATGGGAGGAAGCACAGCACCATCCATAACCATGACTCACCTGGTGTAAGGGAGGAGACTGCACTGCACAGATCCTGAGACTTTTGGCAGTGAGTTTCTGGCTGGACATGGCTGCTGATGTTGGTGGCTGTGATGTGTTGAGCCAATGAAGAAGGTCTGGACAGCGTGGGCTTGTGGCTCCTCTTGTGGAGCCAGGTCAGTGACTCACTAGGGGTGAGTCAGAAGACCTGTTTTGGAGTATGATTTCAGAAGAGCTACCCAGTTTTCAGGGTTTTCCAGTAGGGTCCATGTACCTTCTCCTTGTAGGCTCAGAAATGCTCCAACTCTCATTCTTCATAATTGTCACAGACTCCCTGAGCCAGATGCCAGCAGGAGGGCCCATAGTTGCAGGATGAGGACTTCTTGCTGTCAGTGTTGACGCTTCTTGGAAAAATGAGAACATTCTTGGGAAAATGATGTGAGGTGAGAAGTCTGAAAAAATTAATCTGGATGAATCAGACTACACTGAGTCCATGTATTTACGTGTAACATTCCTGGAACATCTTTCTGTATAATCAAATCTTAGACTTACAGGTTGTGTATCCCATGTAAACACTGAGCTGCCGATGAATGCCGGAGCAACCAAACACAAACTGCGAGCAAGGAGCGTAATCAGAGTGATTTTCCCTCTTTAAATAGAAGCTCAGGGGAAAACTTCAGTGTGGGGAGAGACTGAAAAGTCTGGGCCTGTTGAGGAGACTGAGGGGAAACCTCATCGTGGTCTGCAGCTTCCTCATGAGGGGACGTGAAGGGGCAGACACTGATCTCTCTGGTGCCCAGTGACAGGACCCAAGGGAATGGCATGGAGCTGTGTCAGGGAAGGTTTAAGTTGGATATTAGGAAAAGATTCTTCTCCCACAGGGTGGTTGGGCACCGGAACAGGCTCCCCAGGAAAGTGGTCACAGCACCAGCCTGAAAGAGTTCGAGAAGTGTTGGACAATGCTCTCAGGCACATGGTGGGATTCTTGGGGCTGTGCTGTGCAGAGCCAGGAGTCAGACTTGATTGTCCCTGTCAGTCTCTTCCAGCTCAGGATATTCTATGATTCTGTGACTATTAACTGAGATGATCGAGAAAGGAAATATAACAGGGACTGTATCAAAATAGGGACTACCCAGACGGATACAGGCTCCGGTTACTCCTGTTTGCCCTTTCTCCAGAAGACACTGGCAGGGGGAGATGCCACAGTTAAGATTAGCAGAGGCCACCTGAGGTTTCAGACACAAGCCCCGCGACTCGCTGGTCGCATTTATCTCTTCAGGCTGTGACCGAGGCGGAGGTCTCGGCGGGTTCCGGGAAGGATGTGCCGTAGGTGCAGGCGATGGGAGCCGGGCGGGATGTGAGGGCTCCCGGCTCCGGCTCCGCTCCCTCCCGGCTCCGGCCGCGGCTGCAGCGCGCGGTGCTGGCAGCAGGTGGCGCTGTCCCCCGCCGGTGCCACCGCGGGGCCGGGCGCGGGCCGGGGGCGTCGGGAGCTGAGGGACCGATCCCGGGAGCCGCCGGGAGCTGAGGGACCGATCCCGGGAGCTGAGGGGCCGATCCCGGGAGCCGCCAGGAGCTGAGGGGCCGATCCCAGGAGCCGCCAGGAGCTGAGGGACCGATCCCGGGAGCTGAGGGGCCGATCCCGGGAGCGGCCGGGAGCCGCGGGGCCGATCCCGGGAGCTGAGGGGCCGATCCCGGGAGCCGGGCGGTTCCCTTTTCAGCCTTAAACCCAGATTTTTTGCTGCGGCGAAAGAGCCTTCAGTGAGAACCTGCTGCAAACGCCAGCACTGGTGACAGTGGTTTTTCTGTTGAGGGTGACATTTAACAGTTAATATAAAGGAGTTAAAATAGACAACGCGTTACTTGTATTCTTGCTTCGTATCTTTTATATATCTCCCCTTTTATGAACACCGTTAGGACCCGAGCGCCAGCAGAGGCCACCGGGCTGTCCCGGAGGGAGGGAAACACCGGGGCTGGGAGAAGGTGTGGCTTTGCAGATCCGGACGAGTGCCCAGAGGTGCTGCAGCCCCTGTGGTGAGACACGGATATCGATAGAAACATTTCTAAGAGGTCACTGGCCCAAAGCGAGCACTCACAGCCTTTGGCTGGCTGGCTGATGGCTCGACTCGCTTGACGTGGCTTTGGGCCATGAAGGCTTGTGCACGGCCGTCAAGGTGTTGCACTTTTCCCCTGTGCCCCCATGGGCAGTGCCCTGGGCCCAGCAGGAGCAGATGTGTACAGCACAGTACAGGTATCTTTTACCTCTCATCAATCCACCTCCCTATCTTCTGCACATATTGACTTGCTCTAGGGGCAGGAGCCGTAAAATATTGGCCAGGGGTTAGTTCCTGAGAGAACGTTATGTTGTTACTCTGTCTTTAGACGAAGACTGAAGACAGTAATCAAAAAGGCTATTTTTAACCGTGGGTTGATTTATTTGTTTTTCTTGTACAGCTATTGCACCTGGAGCCACTGATGATGGCTTGATTAATTCTCGGTGATTTTTTTTTCTCCATCTTCCTCCACACGACCCTTCTGAATGGCATGAAGTTACATTGCAGCAGGCACAGTCTCTGGGCTCTCCCCTGCTGGCCCAAGTAAGGCAGCTTTGGGCTTGCTGGTGAGGTCAGGGATCCTGGAGCCTTGTCTGAGTTGGCCAACTGGGTGGTACACCTGGAGATAAGTCAGCTGAGAGGGTTCTTCTGTTCCTCCTGTAGCCATGAGTAGATACAAGCGCGGCTTAACTCACTTCAAGCCACCTACCCTGTGCAGGGTGAGCAAAGAAGCGAAGGATAGACAGTGGCCACCACTGGTTGCAAAGCTCTCCCAAAAAAGTGGATGAATTGGTGATGATGATTATCCAGCCTCTGCTGGATAATGTGCTTCTAGCATTGCTGTGCTGCTGGCTGTACCACAGCTTGTTTAAAGTCAGGTTGGGTGTCCATACAACACTGTTATATTGACTTTGTAGTCCTACACTGAAAGAAAAAGAGTGATCCTGAGATTTTTTTTTAATTCTTTTTTTTCTGTGAGCATTGGACAGATGCTGAGGATTCTCCTTTTCTTTGGGCTTGTTACGTGCGGTGGGGGAGAGATGGTGAGATGGAGTTTCCCTGCCAAATCCTGGGGCTGAATCTGCCAGATCTGGACCAAGCAATATCTGTCTTGATTCTAGTAGCAGCACTTAGTGCTAGAGAAATTCAAGGCTACACAGTTATTTGAGCATTGTGGGACTATGTAAGGAACCAAGATTTTCAAAAGTGTCTATGGATTTTTAAATTTCAGACTTCAGGGATCTATCCTGAGAAAACCTAGGGAAGCCTGCTGGCAAACCTGCACCTAAGCAACTACTTCTGGCAAACCTGCACCTAAGCAACTACTTCTGCAAACCCAGTGCTGCCAGTGTGTCTGCCCTATCCAGAAGCCTTTTCAAAATACTCTGCCTCCTAGGATTTTCTAAATACTCTCCATTCATCCCCATCGTAATTCACACCTTATTTTTTTCCCTTCTCTGTGACTCAGTAACAGTTGTCTCCCTTTTTTATTTTTCCTAGTTAAAGGTCAGCCTGAGCTGTGTATTACAGATGAAAGGATGCAGCCCAAAGCCAGCCTAGGGGCCCAGTTTGTGTTGTGGCTCTCTCCTGAGGGCACCTCTGTTTGCAAGTGTGTACCTTGCAACTTCTGAGAGGCCTACAGAGATTGCTATTGTTTAGGATGAGTTCTGTCAAATTTATTATTCAGTTAGTAATTTTTTTTCATATTTTCTTCAGAGAACCAGTCACTTTCAGGCTGTGGTTTTGAGCCCACTCTGTGCCAAGTGTCAGGAATGACTTTTTGTCCTCAGTGCTGAGGAGACATTTCCCACTAATGCAGATGAAAGTGCCTCTTCCCTCCAAGGATATAGAGGAGAAGAGGGCAGAAAGTGAACTAAATTCTGTTCTCATACTTGAAGATAAAAAGTTGCCAGATTTTGTCCATCCACTCATGTTCCTTAAAATCCAATCTTGAGGTATTTTTTCTAATGTATTTGAGCAAACAGTAGATAGACGTGGTGGGAGGGAGTTCAAGGGCAGCTGCAGTGAGCCTTAGGTGTAAATACAACCGAGGAGAAATAAAACAAGGACAGTGTCCTACTGAAGCCAACCCTCAAAGTGACAGAACCTCTACAGGACCTTCTAAAAGGAAAAGACATGTTCACCATCCTCATTTTTCTCTGTAGCTCATGTTTTTACCCAGGCTGCCAGGTGGATGTTTACTCCCAAAGCAGATGTCTCCTTCCCCCAGCCTGGATCCCACTGCCTGTGGACAGCGTGGCTGCTGGCACGCTGAAACACCTGGTTCCTCCCATGATTAATGCTCAGGGCTGTATCAGTCTGTGGCTCTGTGGGTGAAATCTGCAGCAGCATTGCCATGTGCGTCTGTATTTTAGTTTCCAGACGAGCTATGCAGATACACGTGGTAGAAACTATATATGTACCTTTGAGATGCACACCTATAAAGGGAATACACCAAAATCTTGTAACCTTGTATCAGTTGTAAATAAGGAATGGTATCTCATGTATTTTTTTATTCTTTTGAGGGGATTTTATCTATAGGTTGAGAATGTTAAGGGAGTTTACCTCACTGCAGGTGTACCTAGCACTTTTATTGTGATGGAGCATAGACTGCACCATGATTTCTGAAGAGGCTGCTCTTTAAAGAGATAAGATACAAAACAGCAAGAACATTCATATAATAGATCATCATTTAAGGTAACACATTCTGCCTGACATGTAGTGTTTTGCACATTTTGAATTGTCTCCTGCCAAAATATTCAGGCCTGCAGCGGGAACCCCTGTTGGGAACACAGGACAGATGGATCTGAATCCAGTCATGAAACTCCCTGGGGCCAGCAGTGTGATGTTAATGATCACACCACAGTAAGATGTAAAACATACCTTTGTGCAGCTCAGTGTAAACAGCAACTCCAGTATTATGATGTAAATGAGAAACCAGCAAGAGATGATGTGTGAATGGAAACACAGCAAGGTGCTCTGGGGGAGCAGGAAGCACAGTGCAAGGGGAAATTGTGCACATTTCAAGTGGAGGTGAAATTAAACCGTGGACTCACTTCAGTAGAGATAAACTTTAAATACTGCTTGGGTTGATGCAGAAGGGAGGGAACTCACCAAGCTATACCTAACTCCAGCCAAGGCTCTGGCAGGGCGATGGTTCAGTTACAATTAGGCTTGGGTGCCTAGGCTCACTAGTTAAGAGCTGGAAGATGGGACTGGGTCCAAAGGGAAGATAAAAATCCCCAATAAGCCTTATTCTGATATATCCTGTGGTCCACCTTTCTGCTTAAATAAGGGCTGGCTTTGAAGTTAGGCAGTGTTGCTCAGGACTTCGTCTGATTTTCAGGTGTCTTCAAGGATGGAGATACCTCTCTTGGAAGGCTTCTTCTAGTATTTGGGCAACTTCGTGGTGAAAACATTTGCTGTGGCATTACATAAGTCTGAAATAGCACCATGGTTGGAGGGCATAAAAGATGAGAACCTGACAATAGTCAGAAATTAAAGGGACTTGAGGCGTTATCCAAAGGTGCAGGATGTGCAGCTGGGTCCTCAGCTTAATTTCAGAAATCCCTGGTGCCCCTCTGGAAGTTCTCCCCTGTGTGGGTAGTGGCAGCTTGCCTTTAAGACATGATTTGCATTGGGTCCTGGCAGAACAGAAGGTGCAGTCGGAGAGCCTGGTGTCGCCAAGGTAATTTAAAAATGTGCTGGGCAGCAGGAGGGGTGCTGTGTCTGCTGCTGGCGGCATTGTAACAGTGATGTGCCTCTTTGTCCCAGAGTTCCCCGTCCTCTTCCTCTCATCTCTAGCAAAGGAGTGAAGGGCTTGCTGGGAAGCTGAGCTTGAAGCTAGAGGAGGTCATACTTAACTAACCTCCTGGAGTTCTTTGAAGATATTACTGCCAGGCTAGATAAGGGGAATTCAGCAGTGTGCTTAGAGTTTCAAAGAGCGTTTCACAAAGTTCCACATCAGAGATTAATAGCTAAGGCAAAAGGTAAAGGAAGAGGAGGTAATAGAGGCTGTTGGATCAAAACCAGCTCAAGGGCAGGTATGAGACAATAAGCACAGATGAAATCTTTTCAAGCTGGCAGAAGGCTGTTCTTGGGACTGTTTCAGGATCTCTGTGATGTGTAATCCAGACAGCACAAAGGTGCCCCACCATGCTCACGTCTCTAAGGCAGCCCAGGTTTGGCACCACCAGCAGCAAAGCATCCTAGCAAGACCCCCTTCTGACTTCCCAGCCCAACCATCCAGGAGTCCTTTCATGTCTCTGCTGGGTGGGAACACTGTCAGCAAGGTCAGGAGTCACAGGTGCCTCTGGGGCTGTGGCAAGGGGCTGCCAGCCCTGCTGTGCTGCCACGGGTTTCAGAGCAGTCTGTATTTGCTGGACCTTGGAAAGAGCGAGCCTGCTCCTCAGAAACACTGTGCATGTGCACTGCTGATGTCTGAGGAGTTACTTCAGCTTTGCACTGGGCCGAGGGAAGAGATAATACGGTGTAAGGTCTCCCCATGCCTGGGCACAGCCTAAGCAGACTCATCATGGCCAAAATCTCTTCAATGACTCTGCTAACAAATGGTAAAGTGGAGTTCAGTGTGGAGAAATGTAGAGTAATTAATCTGGAAGGAGGGAATCAGTCTGGGAAATATGCCTTAACAGACCAAGCATTCAGCAGAGGGATGAAGAGAGAGATTTGATGTGTTGGGGGTTAGTTTCCTTTGGAAAAATCCTTGAAACTGTCTGCCTAGATTGCATCTGTGGCAAAAGGGCAAGCAAGAGACAAGGCTTCATTAATGGAGGGACAGGATAAAAAACAAAAGAGTTGATATGTCTGTTGTTGGCAAAGGCATTGGATCCCACCTGGAATATTGTCAGCAGTGCTGGTCACTGTACCAGTGTGTTGTAGCATAAGGCAACAAAGAGCAGCCCTGCAGAACCTGTGCACAAAGGTGAGAGTGCCAGGTCTTCCTCCGCAGGCTTCTTCCCACCCCATACATTCATCATCTAAAGAGGAAATCTGAGGAGCACAAAGGGTTTCTCTTTAACAGAGGCTGGGAGTTTTGAAGTCAGTTATATTCTTCTACAGAGTATTTATTTCTCTCTGCCTTTCTTTTGTTCACTTCCATCCATTTCTTCCTTTCTTTTCGGTTTTCCTCTTTTCTTCCTTCTTTCTCTCTTATCCCCAGCCAGGGGTTGATTTGTTGTTCCCTAATACATTGCTTTTCCTCCAACCATGCCTGGGAAGAGAGGCAATTTCCTTCTGGGTCCTGAAAAAGCCACATCTCCACTGAAGGGGTTGGTACTTACAGGCTGGGCAGCAGGATGAAGAATACTTTTTTCTACAGAGATTTGTATGAAAAGAAATCAAAGTTGTTGCTGTAGAAGAGGAAAAGCTCAGCAATCAAGCTGAAGACAGGGCATGGAATATTACACAAACTGACCATTGAAACTCTCAGATGTGGCTTTCCTTCCACACTCAAAGGAGTTCACAATGTGATGGCTGTTGCCAATCACAAAAATTAAGTACTAAAATCCTCCTTTTTCTTTTTTCCCTGGTGTATATTCAGAGCAAGTTCAGCAAGTTGCTCTGAATTTACCCATCTATAGAAGACAGCTGATTTCATTTGAGCTGTACAAGAGGCAATCTTATTTTGCTTTCCCTTGGATTATGGTAAGCATGTCAATCAGTGCCCAGGGCCAGTCCATTCAACACAGCTGTGCCAGGTAAGAAATGCACTTGTCAAACTGTCAAAATACTCATTTCTTCTGCCCCTGTCTTAACCAGCCCTGACCACTGAAGGAAGGCTGAGCATCTTAGGCTTGTATGTACATTAAGCTGGAAGTTATAAGTCACAATCCTGACAGCACCTTAAATAACAGCAATTAGTATTTCTCAAAAATAGTGTTTTTTTTCCTCTTCATTGACTGATACAGCAGTCAACAGACTGATGCACAAAATGATAAAATAGGCCTTTAATAAGAAAAGGAAAATTTATTATTCTTGCTTTTTAAATCACTTGAAGCAGGATGGGCTATTGTTTTAAAATCTGTGGAATTCTCCTTGCTCTTTCAACTTGCCAAACCAGCCTTTTATCTCTTTACATTCGGGTCTGTAGAGTAACTTGCCAAAATAATCTCTTGGCACCAGTGAGGTGAGGATCTACATTGTGCTGCTCATGTAGCTTCCCTGCTCATAGAACCATTCATCCCAGAAAGATTTTGACTGGGAACTTGTTCTTTTAACTATTTTGTCTGCTTTTGAAGATACTGCCTCGCAATCTTGCAGGAAATGAACATGCCATAATGTACCATGACAATGGGGGTTGTGGAGAGTGTAAAGAAACATTTAAATAGAAATTACAACTAGAAATGAAGGCATATAAGGAAAAGCCAGATTATAGTATTTTCCTTCCAATTTTTAAGGGCAAAGAGATTTGTTTGGCCTTTTTCTTGGTTGTAGCTGGGCAAGGGAAAGAAATGCTGAGTCTCATATGATCTTAATTATACGCTGTGGGTGCCAGCAACTTTGAGGGTATGTGTGGATTCTTGACTGAGGCTCAGTGTGCGAACTCTGTCACTAGAGGAGTATGTCACACACAGAGCTGGGATAGAAGCCATCATTCACAATTCAAACAAACCCCAAGCCCTTCAGAGATTGAACAGAAATATTCAGTTAACCATAAAAACTGTGTCACGATTCTCCATACCCTCGTGCCCCTTGGGAACAGGAATACTTCAGGCTGCAAAGTCAGGCCCTTCTTGCAAGGCTTTTTGACTGGACTGGAGCCATCAACTATTCAAACCATTGTACAAAATCCTGCTCTTTCGCAACTCCAGCGGTTTTTTCTAGACAAGGAGCACTTTAATTCTAGGGTATAGATGCAAATCCACAATCTCCCTCCAAAACATCCCCCTTGATTTCTTGGGTGTCTTGGCAGAGGGTGACTGGACACAACAGAGTCTGGAGGTCCTTGCCTTGCCATGGGCTAGAGCTGACAGCAGAGAAAAGGGACAAGTGCTCAGCACAGGATGCTGATTGCTACTGCTGTAGCAAAAGTGCCTGTTCCCCGTCAAGGTTTAACAAGAAAATCTGCTTGAAAGAGATGATGTTGGGAAGATTTAATTTCTGTAGATACTTGGTTTCTGTGTGTTGACTGAAAGCCTGCAAGACTTTACCTGCCCGGATGTAAGCCCCTCAGTGGGTTTGGCAACAACCCTTGAGCGTGAGAAATGGTGCTTCTGTGCTGCGGTGGGATGGCAGGCAGGCTGCACCCTCACCCGTGGGACACACCGGAGCTTGGTGTCCCAAAGGGAATCTGGTTGTCAGGAGCAGGAGAGTGTCCTACCTGTTGCCTCTGGAAGTGAAGTTAGACTGCTTCATGTTCCTACCTGAGCTGTGTCTGGGAGGAGGAGGGCATGTAGAGATGTTCGTGTGCTCCTCTGGGATTGCATCCTTAGCAGAACGCTGGGGGGATGTTCCTGTGGCCAGCTGTGTGATGGCAAAATTACTGTTGGTCTGATCAGCAGTAAAGGTTTTGCTGCTGTTCAGAAATATACTGAAGATTCAGACCAGAGGGAATATCAGTTCTGCACATGGTTGTTCACATTGTGGGCTCTTTGTACTGTCTTCAGGGGTAGAAAGTCTGCTGTGGAAATCCATCATGTCCTAGCAATTTAGAAGAATTAGAGGGAACATACTTACTTACCTAAAAGAACAAATGCGAACATATGGAGATAGCCTTTTTTTTTTCTTAACCTTAGGAAGTACCAGCGATGATTTTCATGTTTGTAAATTGTCATTTTCTTAGAGCAAAGCCTTATGGAAAAGTCAAGCTTTTATTTATGAAAGACGTGATGGAAACTATTACAGCTCTGATCCTCACTATTGCTAGAAAACAGAGGTAGCAACAGAAGAGGGGAGTAAGCACTAAAGGTCAGGTATGAGCCACAGGAAAAATGATGTGGCCCCATCAGAGTTTTCTTTGGCTTTCTGGGGTCCCTCCCTGCCCTTCCAGGCAAGAGTCCTTTCTTCTCTGGCCCCTGTGTGGATCTGTCCTCTGATGGCTGAACAAACTCTTCTCAGTAGTAACCAAACACGAGAATAACAGCTTTGCTTGTGAGGATCACATCTGGCCAACCACTGTCATCTTTCTCTGTCCTGCTTGCCCTAACTCTTGACTTGGAGGGGGAGAGATTGGCATTTCAGTGTACGAAATGCCAGCTGGGATCAAATCAATAGCATTGATTTAATCTTGTGTCTCCAAAGAGTTGGGGTTTTTCCTTTTAATTTTTTTTCCTCTAGCTCTATTCTTTGAGAAGTAGAAGAGTGAAACAAAGGCACTGAGTGCTGCCAGTGGTCCTCAGGCACAGGGGCCAGAGCCAGAGCTGCAAAGCCCTCCACAAGTTTGAATAGCTTTACTCTTGCTGGACTAAATCGGGTTCGGATGTAGGAACTTGATTTTCACTTTCAGCATTGGTTTGGTTCACTATTTGTGAGCCCTAACAGGACAGAACGCCCTTGCTTGGTGGGACCAGTCCTGCAGCCAGCCCAGGGCCAGATGCCCAGCTGGTGTAGGTGACCTCAAACCTTAGAGACTTGTGCCAGGTTACAGTTGCTGACATTTTTTCTCTATGTTTTTTGACAGATTATAGTTGTGCCTGCATGGACTGTTAAAGGCAGTCACTGGTGACTTTTTTGTGGCCAGAGCAAGCCCTTGGCAGCAGCAGTACAGAAGGTCATTGATGCAGCCCCTTGCACCTATGGAGCAGGCAGCAAAGGTGGGAAGAGGGGGCTGCACCCCTTGCTGCTCTGCTCCCTGCTTCTCAGGGCAATATGGATGTGTAAATCCTGCTGTGGAGCAGTTGTAGTTTATCAGATTAAGGCCTGTGGAGTGGTTACAGATGCTTAAGTCATGCCAAGAGCTTCCTATGGGCCCATTTGTTCATGAAATATCAGAGGGCAGTGCAGGACAATTCCTAGTGAGGCAACTAGAGTAAAATATAAATGGAAAGATGCAAACTTGATAATCCAAATGAGTTTACTTTTTATACAACAGATGTTGTTTGACCCAGGAGAAAGAATAATATTATAGAATCTGAGGGGAAAAAATAAAGTCGTCTAAAAATAAAACACAAATAGCAGCTGCTTGAATTGTATTTCTAATATATCAGTGTTGACAGCTCTCTCTTTCCTCCAGTTGAGCCAGGAATCTTATAGAAGTAGCTGGTAAAGAAGAGATGAGGAGGAATGTGAGCAGAGGTGATGGAGAGGCAGAGTTGATACTGATTAGTGTCAGTGTGTGTCCTGGGCAGGAGCAGTCTAAGTGAGGGGATGTGGACGGTGTCACTGCCCAGCCCCTGAGGGGCTCAGGGTCAGAGGCTCTCGCTGCAGTGTGTGACACTTCTGCACTTGGGAATAATACTGGAATGGGGTACAATAAAGAGTAATAAAATAAATAGAATAATAGTAAAATAAATAGAATAATAATCCAAAATTATGTTGCTGCTATAGTCTGAATCCCCACTTGGAGTGAGGTTTCTGAGTTGCATTAAACTGGTGTTCTGTGCTTATCTATGCCAGATGAGGAGCTGAATTTGCGTAAGGGTGGTGAGTGAGGTTGCTGGGATGTAAATGCAAGGCAAGTTTCCCACTCTGTAGGCTCAGTCAGTGGGAAAAATACTACCTAGAAAAAAGGAAGAAAAGATCAGCAGGTAGTGGTTTTGGACTGGCAAGCTTGGGCTGTTCAGCCAAGACTGTGCCTAGGTCTGATTTGCAGCAAGTGGTAAACATGTCTGCTTTAACAAGTGGTCTCTGACAGGGGCCTAAGTTGAACGCAAAAAAATCGGGCATTCCTTCATTGTTTGTGAACAGTTGGGCTGGAACTGGCACAGTGAGACTGTGAGAAACACTGACTGTGCTTTCCTTTGTGTGTGAGGAGCTGTGCCTTGGGCTGTGTGGTGCTGGGAGCCCGGGCAGGCACGGTGCAGCTCCCAGTGTCCTGTCCACAGTGCGCTCTAGAGCAAATAACACATTTTTATTTTTATACAAATGTGCATAACTTCATCCATTTCTTGTGGCTGCTCTGACAGGAAAAGGAAATTTATGACGCACATCACCCATTTATTTGGCACAGGCAGTGTTTATTGCTGAGGGAGGCATTCTCATGGAATTGATTGCACAATTTCCTCTTGGTGTACTGTTTTCAAGTAATATCCCAAGACCTCTGTGTACTAAGATACAGAGACACTTCTTTAAGGCCCACAGAATACTACAGCAGAGGAAAAAAAGAGGCCACATAGTGAAAAATAAAATGGAAAAATACAATTTTAATTACACTGTAAATCTGGGTCTCTCTCCATTCTGCTAGGAGTGTCTGTGAAAGCACCCATTCCCAGTAGGTTAAATTTCTAGGTTTCTCCACAGAACTAAGAACAGCTTTGGATTTTATCACTGTTCCATTTTCACGGGTATGAAAGGTGGGGGTTTTGTCCAGGGTTAGTTGTGGTTCATGCTTTAGGAATGCCTGGGTTATGGACATGTGGTGGGGAGAGAAATTCTGCACTTTGGAAAAAGAGAAAGGTATATGCTTAGTGTGATGGCTTGCTGAAAGGGTGAGATTGTTGCCTGTCCCAATAGGCAAAAAGGGGTTGAAACTATTAATGACACAAAAGACAGGATGAGAGGAGTTGTTGCCTTGATTCAAAGAACTGTGTGACAATATATATTTTAAATACCATGGGTGGCACACAGTATAGAAAAGAGAGAGAAACATCTGTCCTGAAAGAGGACTCTTGGCTTTGTTTGTTTTGTTTTTTAAATTTAATTTTATTATTTTAAAAAATATTATTTAATCTGCTCACGCACAATCATTTGTACCAAGTCTTTGGTATAACAGTTGTCTCATTTGCATGTGGAAAGGCATGGAGCTGGATGCTTACACACAAAAATGTGCCAGATGATGACAGCGGTTGCAAGCAATCATGAACTGAAGATTGCAACCAGAAAATTTAGAGCTCTTTTGTTCAAAGATGACTCAAAGTGCAGAGACAGAAGAATGGTGGTGTGTAGCATCAGTTATGGACAATAGATTCTGCTCCCTTCCACTCTGTAGGGAATGTCAGTGACAACCCCACAGGTGTCTGCATGCTGAAGGTACACGTCTGCTTCTGAAAGAGGTGCCTGATGAATAACTTTTTTCTTTCCTGGTTGCCGGGTGAATGGCTCCTCACCTGCTTCACTTTCCTATTTTTTTGGAGGAGAGTTTGACCGCCAGCACACCTTTAATTTTAAAATTTTACTTCTCTGGTGTCTCCCTTGGTTTCTGCTAACTTCACAGTTTTTCTTTCAGGCTCCAGATGAAAGCCATCTCCTCCTAAGCTTCTGTTCTCACACTTCTGAAGGCAGCTTCCTCATCTCAGCCTCCTGATGCTCCTCCTCAGGGCTCGAAGCTGGGGACCAGCTTGAGCCCCAAGCTGCCTATTCTGCAGCTCTCGGGTGTTCAGCTGTGCTGTGGGTTGGAGTGGGTGTTTGTTAGCACAGAGGGGGGTGGCTCACTGGTAATGGCCTTTTGTATGTGCTGGCCTCTGAACCAGAAACAAGATTCAAACCTCAGAGGAGACTGGTTATTAATCAAATCAGGGATCAACTGTGACTCAGCCTTCGGATCCCCAGCTGAGGTTGTGTCCATGGCTGATTAAAAGAGGAAAATAATATTTAGCTATTTACAGCTGCATCTCCCTCTGTGAGAGGACAAGGGACCATGGATAAACGTATTTATATTTGTTATATGTGCAAATTGTGGTTCCTTTGAAAAGCTCACAGTTTATCATAAAGCCTCATAAAGCACAGGGCTGTTTATTGATGCTACAGGACTTCCCGAGACTGTGCCATGGACATCTCTGCTTGGAGCGTGTGACACAGGCACGTCCACAGGGGACAGCGCCCGGGCACTGCCATCTGCACATGAAAGACTAGACGTGGCTCCAAGCAGTCCTCTGCAGGAGATAATTTTCCCCCTCAATTAGGTTACATTTCTAGATGCTGCACTTCAGAAGCCTACACTCTTCCCAAGCTCAGCTCTACAGTCAGTCAGTGGTGAACAGAACATACAAACTTTCTATTGCTAATATATTTCACAGTGCTGTATGATATTAGCAAACTCCAAATAGCTGTCAGGACCTCAAGGTATTCTGGAACATCCTTTGATGTTACAAAGTAATGCATTTTCCATATTATTCCTTTGAACACATTATATATGCAAAGTCTAGCACTTCTTATGGGAGAGGTGGAATTATCATACAATAAGATATTTTTTCCTCTAGTTCTTTCATGGCTCATAACATATAAAATTTCTTCTTAAAATCCAGGCTAGGAACTCGAACTTAATTTATACAGTATTGAAAACATTACAGGGCATAAATCAGTTCAATTTTTAAAGTTCCTGTATGATATTTTCAGAGCAGCCAAATTCCTTCATTCGCCTGGACTCCTTCCAAAATTCTGCCAGCGCTCATGGAAATCTAAATAACTTTGGAGAAAAAGCAGGTTTTCTGTGGAGGCTCAGATTACCCTGTCACCCTTCCTCCACTGCAGACAGGCCTCTGATAAACATGGAGAATAGGGACAGGGAAATTACTTCATTACTTCATGTCCTTTTCAATTACAAACATCAAGGCGTCTGAGCCTCCTGCCAGCTCATGCCCCAGACCCTTGCAAATTTGTGGCTTTCAAAAGCCAACAGTTGCATTTCCTTTGCCAGCAGGGATAAGCGATAGAAAGCAAGCAGGGGAGCTCACTTGAATTTTATTTCTGAGTGTTATTTAAAAAGTTTCAAATCTCAGCTCTGTTTATTTAAAGTAGGACTCCAGCTGAAATGTAAGTCTGTGAACCAGAGAAGTGATCAAAACAGGACTGCACCTTCTTTTCTTTTCTGAGAATTATTCCCTCAGTGGTGGTGTGTTACTGTAATCTTCCTGTGATCACTTAACCTGGAAGCAGTACTTCCAGAGAGCTTTGGAATATTCTCCTGCTGGCATCTTCAGATCTGCTATTTGTACCCTTCACCTGTTTTCACAGCACATGAGGTTAATGCATTGTTCTTCTACCAGCTTTGCTTTGTGTTTTGATTTACACCTAAAGAAACAAGTGTATTTTCTTTGATGTAATTTTTCCACTATTGATGAACTAATATTACAAAACCAAGGCTGTTTAAGATCTTACTTAGGAACCCTGTTATTTCTACAAAAAGCAAAAAAACCCACCCAGAAAACAAATTAAAATCCAGTTTCAGAACATTGTGTTGCAGAGGTGGGGGAAATGTTGCATGAGTGAATCTGATTTCCTACTTCAGGCATAAATCTTACAGACTCAGCTTCCACTCATTTTTTAGTTCTGTGGTAAAAGTCACTGAAGTAGAAGCCTGTGTTTGGATTAACCACAGGTGTCTGTGTGTAGCTCTGGGAGGGTTTTCTGGGGTTATTCTGCTCCTCTGTTTTTTTACACCCAGAGTCGGCAGTGTGGGCTCAGGTCACTTGGTACCTCAACTGGCCAGATGTCTGCACTGCAGTGGTGCATGACCTCTGCGATCATCTTTGTGATCAGGAGAGAGGGAAGGGAGACAAAGACCAGTAAAAAGGTTGTGGGGTTCTTTGGTGCCTCACAATTCAGGTTTTGCTTTGATAGGAATTCAAGAATCCAGACATTCTTGTGAAATGAACCTGAAGTGGGGATGGGTAGAGCAAACAGCTGATGACATGGAAACCGAGAGACTATCCAGAAGTTCTCAACACAGCCTCTCCCAGGTTCTACTTGTTTCTTACTTGCATGTTACTTGAATAGTTCGGTTGAAGTCCGTGGGAATTCTTTTGAGTGAAATTGAAGTGCAGGGAGTTGTTAGTTGGAAGGCTTACAGCATCTTTTTCGTGCTATCAAAGCTTCATCCCTTGGCTACAGCTCTCCTGGATTCAGACTGTGTGTGGGTACCTCTGTGTGTGTGTGCATCTGCATTTGCTTCTTGAGATTCTCTGCTACCTCTTGGGCCATAAATATTGTGTGAACCACAGCGGAGGCCTGTCTACTGCTGGTATCAGCCCAAATGTGGAAGTACATAAAACAAAAAAAGTACTAAGGAAAAGTTCACCACACTTGGAAAGTCCCAGCTGGCCAAGCTTGGGCTTTGGGAGCTGCCTGGAATGAATGATCTGTACCTGGAATAATTCTGTGTACTCATTGACTCCCTAAGATTTGATGCCAAAATTGGGTTTTTTGCATGATGCTAAGGTCACAGTGATGTAGGTATTTTTTTAGTTAGTGGAAATTTTGGATGCACTGTAAACAATTTTTCCCTTTAAGCGGGAAAACTGCAGATGGGCTCTCATTCTATTTGCTGATATATAATAAGGAAAGGTGTATCACCCCAAGAATGCCCATTGCTGTGACAAATCACAAGAAGGGGAGAAAGACAGTGCCTGCTAAATTTAGCCTGTGAAAATCCAGTACATTCCAAATCCATGGAGTGAAATACTGTTTGGAGTGAAATATGATTGAAACATTTCTGGAAATGTAACTCCACTTGCTAGTTCACCACCTGGACTTAGTTTTCGTATTGTAGGAGAGTAATTAAATTTTTATTATTTTTAAATTATAGCCCCCCCACCCCCCTTCCCAAATATCAGTTCTCTTGTCTTCCCACTGAAGCAAGCACTGTTAAGCTGCTATAACTTTTAGAGCATGAAAGCAAATGTTGTAAAGAGGTCACTGTAAAGGTCACGCAGCAGGTTTGATGTGTCAGTGGATAAATGATGGGATCACATCTGGAACAGTTTGGTGAATAAATAAAATGTGAAAGCTCATATATCACTGCCCACCTTCCAATCTGTAAGGGGAAGAGAAAATAAATTCTCTAATAACCTTGTAAAGCACATAAAATATATTGAATAAACTCTTGAAATTTTGTGACTAAAACTGTCTGTATTAAATAATGATTTTAGGAGTGGCAAAAAGCTTGAAATACAGTATGAGTCTTCCTTGTAAAATGTTGTTTTATTTTATGGTTTATTTATTAGACTATACTTGGATAGCTTTGAAAAATATAATTTTGAGTTTAACTATGTGTTATTGAAACACTCTTCCTTTAGATATGTCCCCCAGAGGTATTTTATATTTACACTTAGGGAAAAGAATTTTCAATTTTTATTATGCAGTGCTGCATTATTGCTTATACTGCCACTATATTCTGCCTTCTGCAAGTAACATTAATATATGCATATTTTACTGCCATTACCTTCAAAAGGCCTTAGAAAACCCATAGGTCTAAAATGATTTCTCTAAGTTGGTCATTACCTACTACTGAATTAAGATACAACAGGCTGTATATTGTTTTACTGGGCCATTAATAATAAGCCCCTGTGAGCTGTGAGACAGTAAGCTAGAAACCAAGTCATTTCAGGCACCAAAGGAATGTACAGTATTAATAAAAGGCTCATAGAAACCTGCTCTGGAGTGTAAATGCCTCTGGTGTCCGATGTGGGACTCCAGGCAGGGGGTGGGTTTTGATCTCCAGACTCCTGCAGGCAGCTCCTTGGGGCGAGTGGCAGTGGCTGGTGGGGCTGCGTGGGGAGGAATCCCACTCGTGTAGAGGATCAGTCCATGCAGGGGTGTGTGTGTGATGCACGGGCACTGCCAGCAGCTACAGACTTCTGCTGCTCATTTTCCTCCCTCGCACATACCGTGGCAGTGCCCCAGCTGTGCTCTGAGGCACACAGAGAGCCACCCTCTGCTGAAGTCACCAGGGCTCTGGGCAGGCACTGGGTACACCCAGGCATCGGCTGTGCTGTGGGGAAAGCAGACAAATTAGCCATGGCACTGCCACTGTTTTGCTGGGAAGGAAGAGCTGAAGCCAGTGCCCAATGCAGCCATGGAGAAAGTGTCTCATCAGCTTCAGCCAGAGACATCTGGGAGCAACAGGATGAATGCTTGTTGTTGGAGGATATGGATGTTGGGAACAGTGGGGTGGATGTGTGTGTGTAGGCTGTGGGTTCTAGGGCAGTTCATGAAGAAACCTGAAACTACTGGTCACCAACCAGTAGTTTTTTGACTCCTGCCTTTCACACGTGCGGTTCAAGGCATTCAGCATCTGAGATGATGCAGCAAGACCTAAAAGTAACCATAGGCAAAGTCCGAGCTGGTTACAACCACAAATAGAGGTTTTATTCTGGAAGACCATGTTACCTGTAACCTTTAACCTAAACTTGGAAATCAGAGATCACCCTGTAACATTGCTGGACATCTCTTAAACTGATGCCAGGAAGCAAATCAATGACTTACAAGAACCCTTTATTTTCCCGAATATGATCTCGTTGCCAATAAGTTAATCCTGCAATTTCTCCAATTCATTTATTGAGCTCCACCTTAATATGGGTTTGGTTTCTGTCAAACAGCTGTTCTAAATACCTTATTCCTTTGATGAGCCGAAACCTCTTCAAATATCCAGCTCATACTTTATAGCCAACTTAGCTCCATTAAATTTTTGGCAAATGTATGGTCATGTGGTCTTTGAAGACAGCCATATTTAATACAACTCTGTGCAGCTTTTTTTCCTCAGAGGAAAGGTAATTTAACTTACAGAAAGAATTTTATACTTTAGCACTGGTTTCTGACTCCCTGAGCAGACCAGCGAGTGTGTCAGTCTTGCCATGGGAACTTGGAGCTTTGGGCTTTTCTCTTTCATTTTCCTTTGAAGGATTCCAGTGACTCTAAGGATGAACGGGAGCATGTGAAATACTCTGCAGAGAGTGACAGAGTCGGGGCAAAATGTGACACCTGTTCTAAGGCAACAGAAGTTGTAAAGGGAACAATTTCTTTAGCAGACACATGATGAGGTGCGGTGTTGAGACGGTGTTGAGACAAGTCTTGGCCAGTAGAAATGATCCATGAATTTCTTTGCAGAAATGAAACTTACTTCTTACTCAACTTTATTCAGCTTAATTTTTTCTTTTTACCAGCTGAATTGTATTCATCTAGGAATTCATCTGGGAATCTGCACCCATGATAGCCATGGGGGACAGCCCATGAAGAGAGGGACATGACACAGATGTTGCCTGTGTGATGACAGAGAAAACATCTCAGGATGAGTGGCTGTCAGAAGCTCAGTATTTGCTACCAGCTGATGATTTTGTTATTATCTGCTTCAGAGGTGCAACCTCTACTTTCAGCAGTGAAGAGCTTTGTTATTCTGGACCTAATCAGGGTTTCAACCCTCAGCTGAGAGTCAAGGCTACACATCTTGCATCCAAGTCCCCCAGGCAAATCCTTTAAAGCTTCATTCTACCTCATCTCACAGCTGTGGGGGGAGGCGGGACCCAGCCTTAAGTCAAGTGGTTCAAAGTCCATAAACAAACCTTTGCAAGCCTGCACTGAATTGTTATGCACACAAACTTGTTGGTAGCAAATGGTGAAGCTGGGCAGAAAAGCCAGGAGCCCTCATTTCATGGCTGGATTTCTGACTCTGTCATTCTAGCCCAACACAGGGCAGTGTCTCTCAGATTTCAGTAACGTCTAAGCACAGAAATATTACAGCTCATCTGGCCCTAATCCTGCAGTTCTTTGCCCCACTCATACTCTCACTGTGCTTTTGGAGCCAGTTACTAGTTTGCTGTGGGATGTCTTCAAATTCCCTGTACTTTTCTGAAAAGTTTTAATCTTGAGGGAATGTCTGGGTTTGGAGACATGCACAGCAGAACAACTGTGCTGCGAAGAATATGGTTTTAATCAGAGTGAAGCAATGCTTCTGCTAATTGTGTAGTGTGTGATAGAGGAGATCTTGTTCAGTTTCCTCTTGAATACTATGTGACATCTTGTATTTTCTATTCCCTGCCAGAAGCCATCAAATCTTTTTGAAATTCAGTTGAACAACTGTCCTTGCAAACAAGAAGAGGTTAACAGATGATACTGTACGCTCAAGGAAAATCATGAGATTGAGGAAAAAAATATGAATCTTTCAGAATTATAAAGATCACGGCAAATACTCATAAAATTTGAGCTGGTGCCATGCTGTTAGAAGATCCAATCATTTTCATTTTGAAAGATTTCAGCGCATTTACAAACTCTGGTCAGTTTGTAAATGCTAAACATGCTGCTAAATCAATACCTGAAACACTTTTTAGTTTTTTCAACTTGGTTCTTGCATCTGGCTTTTCTGTGGGAGGGTGCAGGTCTTTGAAAATTTACTGTAACATAACATATATGAGGTGAGATGTGATGCATGGCCGAGGGGAGGATCGGCCCAATAATCCATGGTAGGGCTACATTATGGTTCTACAATCCCCCATCCATCTTTGTCAGATGAGTATGCTTTAAATGGGAAGTGGTAGCCATTGGAACATGTAAGATTAATAGGTGATGTGTGTGTTAATTACAGGATCATAGATGCTGGGTTTGGAATGGTCTTTATAGACTGTTGAGTCAAATCCCTGGGATCTCTTGTGGTTTACCCCAGGTATTTTCCCTCTGAGAGCACTCGCTGGCGTCAGCTGGAATGTGTCTGTTGATAATGCTTGTGCTGCTTCTCCCTCCAGACTGCTCTGCTGTTGAATTACTGTTCCTCATGGAAAGTTTTTTCTTGTTATCTAATCTAAACTTGCCCTTCTTTAATTTAAAGCCATTACCTCTTGTAGTACATTGCACTTGGCCAACCTTAAATAAGTCTTTCTTCTCCTTTACATTATTTCCTCTCAAGTATTAATTACCTCCAACACTTCTCTTTATTTCTTTAAGCTATTTAGGTTAACTTCCCTTAACCTTTCTTCGAACCCTTCTCTCAAAGGTTACGTTAGCTGACATATTGTCTTGAAAATGTTAACTGTTGCTAAAAGCACTTCTTATAGAGCACACTCCTACCGAGTGTGCAGCTGGATAAATACATGGTGACCTTTTTTCTAGGAGCTCTCGTGGTCATAGCATGGTCATGTAGATGATTCTTAACTACTGATTTCCCAGCAATGCTCTTGGTGTTCTCTGCTTTTGTTTGTAAATAAATCAGGGTTCACTTAAGAGTGAAGGAGCTGACCTGAGAAGTACCCAATACAATTGCTCAAAACCTAACATGAAAAACAGAGAGAGGGTGGATGGACTGGCATAAAAATCTGAATTGTGACCTTGTAGAGGACAGACGGTTCAATAATGCCTCAAGATTACTGAGGAAGCATAGAACAGCACGGAGGGTTTAGTGCTGTGCACTCTTCTCCTTTAGGGGCTCAGAGAGACTTGCAGCCTTGGCTGGCTCTCAGGCCTGAGGGCTGGAATCTGCCTGTGATCAGGACACTTCAAAGTCAGTTTGGTGGAAACTCAGTTGCATAACTGGGGTTTGCAACTGATGTGGACCCCAAAACATAACTGCTTATAGTGAAGCTGCCCAGAAACCCCTTCCCCTTCGTCCTTCCCTTGGTGGGTTTATTCCTCCCAAGAAATGCCTACTGCCAGAAATTTGCAGAGGAAGGTGTCTGTGCTCTTCTGGGCACATGGGCTAATTTTGCAGCTTCTAATGCAGGATACTTATGGAGGAACTGCTTGGGGTCTGGTCCTTAATCAAGAATTATTATGTCAGGAGGAAAAAGTTTTGCTCTACTAGTCTGAGCAAGGGACATGCATATAAAGAGAAATTATGTTATCCCTTTAACAATCCAGCCATTAAACTCCACATGGGAACATCTGTTTCCTTCATATTCTTCACACGGGATGGGGGTTTTGCTCTCAAAGACAAGGAGCTTTGCTATCACATTGTATATTTTATTCTGTTTCACTCTTTCGCTTTTTCCAGAATAGATTTGAGGTGTTATTTGATACCTGTCAGAAAAGGGCTCATCTCTTACAGCATCGGTTTCTTGTGTCGCCTTTGAGACCCTCCAGTGTTGCTTGTTCCATCAGGGAATTAAAACATTCAAATTGATGCAAGCAAGATGAGAACAGGCTGAGATTTTGGCAGCGTGGTTTTTGTTAACAGTTGTTCCCAGGCCAACAAAATTTGAGGACCCCTGTGTTTGGGGGAGAGCAGAATTTGTGAGAAGCCACCTCCATCTCACACATGCATCCCGTTTGCTGGCTGACAAAAGCTGCATATCCAGCATGCCCCATTTCTTCCGTGCCTGACAACAAGCTCCTCGGGATCTTGTTTTAGAAGCATATGAACAGTGGTAAAATTGAGGTTTGCTGAATTCTTGCCCAGAGCTTTTCTGACTCATCATATGGTATATTCACACATAACTCATTTTTCCAGCAAATCTTTACTCCAGACCTCAAAGACGATATAGGAATGAATGAAGAGTTGCTGTTTCTTTTCTAAAAGTTTATGTGGAAACCGATTCTTTCCTATTTCTGTGGTCCTGATTGCATTTTCAAGCCTTGTGCTGCTCTCTGTGCTGTTTTAAGTCCCGCACTTGAAAGAGTTCCAGAATAAAGGGAAATCCTTGTAGTAGTTGTGCAGCTGAAATGATCGGGTGACAGGTAATAATTTGGTGTAAGAAGGCAAATGAAGGTGTATTTATGAATATACCATTTTCTCAGGCAGGTGAGAAAAGCAGCCCTTCTTTATTTTTTTTCACCTTTCTTATATGCCACGTTATAAAAGAACAAAAAAAGGCAAATTCTGATCTCCAGACCACTTTGCATCAAATGTTTTACCCTTGCAAGATCTGGTCGCTTTTTCTGATAGAAGCCAACTGGCATAACCTTCCAGTCAGAGATGAAGCATAGAGGAGCTCTGTGATGGCCCAGGGCCTGGCTGGCTTAGTAATGGTGTTTTCAGCTACCAGTTGTGAGCCTCGATCTCCTGTTGCTCCAGTGTTTCCTCCTTCCAAGGTGTGTTATTTTCTGCAGTTATGAATTGGTGATCCCTGCTGTGGTAGTATAATTTCTGGAAGGAATTCCCTAAAGGGAAAATTCAATACTACTTTTGAATCCTAAAGCTGAAAATATCTTATATATCAGTGCTACTTGACCACTGAACACTTTGTTATGCAGAATGAGGCCAGGACACACCAGGGAATATAATGGTGAAGAATCCTGGAAAATCGTTTATTTCACCAAGCTGGGCAAAAGGTTGAGGAGTGAATTTTTTGCATCTAATAGGTTAAGGCTGTTCTCCCTCCCTATGTAGGAGATACCAGAATTTTGTGCAGAATTAGTATTCCCAGAATCTATGGAGTGTTTGTGACGAGTGCACGTAGCTCTGTCTGGGCACCTGAGCCTCCTCAGTGGGTACAAAGGGAGCAAATGTGGAGTACAGCTAAATCTCCTGCTCACTGGATTGCTCTCTATAAAGAGGGAATGGTGGAAATGTGGTGTTACCACTCACACTGGATGCCTGCACCACAGTAGCTCTGTTTGGTAAAGGAGCCTCCTTTTGAAACATTCCCAGAACTCTTGATTTTGCAAACCTCCTGATGTCTGCCAACACACATGCACTTCTAGTCCCACAGAAGCCAGAAATCACTGAATCGTGCAGAGACATCTCTAGAGGATCATCTTTGGCATATAAATGTTCATACAGAATGTGAGAATGGGAAAAACAAATGTGGCACCCTCTTGAACGGGTTGATTTATGATAGCAGAGGAGTTGGGAAGTACAAAGCTGCCTTACGGGACCAGCTAATTTCATGTTTTAGTTGCTTGTAAATAAGTGAGTTTCAGATAAATGCACCCATCTAGCTGACTGCACGTTTCATTACTGGGAGGATTAAGCCAGTTTAAAAGATTTAGGAGACTACTGCGCCAAGTTCGTGTTTTTTGAGAGTGAGGACTGCCAAGCCCAGTGGGTGTAAGAGCTACTTTGGAAGCACTTTTATGAACTATTCCTGATGCATATCTTCAAAATATTTAAAGCAACACCTGTCATAGGCTGTTCTCTCTTTATCCTCTCTTCATGCCAAGTAATGGTGCCACGTGGTTTCTACAACTGAAATAACTCTTGGAATACAACACCCTGCAGCTCGGTGTGCAGTATATGTTGGCAGGACTTCTATTTTTCCTTTTTTTCCCGTCCAGGATTCTACATATTGGGTATGAGTGCTAATAAACTGCTTGGGAGCCACTATTATTGTGTTAATCTGGATTTGGCATTGTAAGGATATTAAAGCTATTCCATTATCAGCCTTGTGAATATAAAATTCCATGGACTTTTAAATATTTACATTATTGCGAGGTTCAGACCCAAAGGTATGAGGGGGCTGTATTGAGGCCTCCCACAATGGAGTCTTGGGTGTAAAGAGGGATTTAGCCTCCTGACTATGCAGGATTATCATACCCTGTCTCCCTATATAATGAATGGAGAAGAAGCGATTGTGTTGGCTAAATTATGTGTTTATAGCAAATGATAATTTTTTTTCCCACTGGTTTTAGAGGGAAGTGGTGTCTGAACAATAGGTTAAGCCCTTCTCGTTATTCTGAATGCAGCCACCTGAAAATCTTCTCACTTGGCATCCCTGAGTTCAGGTCTGTACCAAGGTCAGGCTGTGCTGAGCTTCAGTTTGGGGTCCCCTGGGCCCAGACTTTAGGTTGTTTTACCTGTTTTTCTCAAAGAGCCCTTAAAAAAAAGGGAAGCTCTTCCAGGACAGTTGTTCATACCAACACCATCATGTTCTTTCAGGGCATGTCTAGGCATTTTATCTAAGAATTGTTGTTGTTGCTCTCTGTACCTGGTGGTGCAGGCTGGGGGTCGCTGTGACAGCATGACGTTGCTTTTCTGTGCTGTGCAGAACCTCAGAACACACTGCAGGCCATGTGAGCGGTAATATGTAAATCATCATTAGCAGATGTTTATTGTTTCTTTTCAGAAAATCAGATTTGACTAATCAGCCTAAGTGAAACATATGCTGAAATTAATTAAAGTTTGTTTTAAAATAATTTGCATGCTTATTGCTTTTAACTGATTGTAATTGGGGCTTTTGAATACTTTTTAACAGACAGAGTCACCTAGGTTGAGCTTTTCAAAGCACCGACTGGCATGTCGCCATCCATCTTCCACTGCTGGCTAAATGATCTGTATTGCACTGAGTTCCCAATCCCACAGAATCACAGTGAAAAAGAAGGAGCATGTCATTGTTTCCCATTTTGCTATGGTGGTTTTGTAATGAGTATGGTTGCTGAGATATGTGTGCCATGATGAAAGATGTGATGATTACAGAGTAACTGAAGACAGCAGAGCTTTTATGAATAATACACGGAGTTGACGGCATTGGTTGAGCATCGTGTGTGGTGGAAGGTCTCATTGTTTTGGCAAGATTGCTCACCTACAGACATAAATTCCAGCCACCTCTAGCATCCCCCCTGGACAGCACTGGGGATGTCAAGACTGTCAGAGACTCCATGGTGTGGGGTGGCCCTACATGTAAGTGCCCTGGCCAGCCAGGCTGTGCAGGAACTGTCTGACACTCTTCTCTGAGCCTGGAGGGAGCCAGCTGGCTCTGCAGGCAGGGACATTTAGGGTGGGGAGGGACTGGCATCCTCTCAAGTTCTGCCCCAACACACAGCATGGCTCAACTGGCTCAACCCACTTGTCTCTGGGAACCCAGCAGAAGAGCCAAAGGCAGCAGCAGCCTTGCCAGAGCTCGCTGGTGTCTCGCTTGCAGGCCCAGCCAACACGCCTGGGTTCTGTGTCTGGTGCTGCTGTTGCCTTACTGCTGAGCACTGGGCAAGTCACTTCTGCTTTGCTCTCCACGCGTTTTTAGCTGAAGGAAATAGCTGGGTCTGAGAACTGTCTCTTTGATAACAGCAGGTTATACAATGGGGCTCTGAACAGGACATGCTTTAACTCTGGGCTTCTCACTGGGAGCCAATGAATCATGTGCTCCAGGTTTTACATGGGCTTCTTAATGGTCTCCAGGTGGAGATGAAGGTGTGGGTTATGACCTATAACTTCCTAAATAGCCCGAGGCTGGCCTAGCTGTGGGACTGCCTTTCTCTGTGTTGTGTCCTGCCATGGTAGGCAGAAATGTGCTCCTTAGTGGAAATAACAAGGTGACCAGCAGTCTGCAGCCAGTCTTCAGGAAGGGGTCCCTTTTCCCTCACCTCCACTTCTTTGGTTTGAAATTATCAAAGAAGAAATTTTCAAGAATGGCCCTGAGAAAAAAAGCGTTTGAGTGAATCTGAGGCTCTTAGGGGCAAAAGGCCACCAGGTGAGCTCCAGTGAAAGGCCTCTCAGTAAGGTGAAAGTTAAATTTAATTGCAGTTAATTTGAATTGTATTTAGTCTCATACATCCAATTGCCCTCATCTGGAGAATCTAAGCAGACCTGGACTTGGACTCCTTTATGCAAAGTGGGCCCATCAATGGAGCCATGTATCAGCATCCTGCCACTGATAAATACTGTTCATCCTAGCAGAGGATTTGTCTCACTAGCACTGCTTACCCTGCAGCAGAGCTTGCAGGATTAGCGCAGGACTCAGTTTGTTCTTTTCATTCATTAGCTCGCTTAGATCTTCCTCAGACCACACTGAAGACAAGAGGCACTTATTAAGAGCAGCAGTTTGTTTCAAGTGCTTTCTCATAAGTTTTCAAATCTTACTGCTTTAATGTCACAGCATCACTGGCTCCTGTGATGGAGAATAACAGTGGTTCATTAAGCTCATAAATCCAAAAGGAAGAAAGACTCTCCTGGAGACATGAGTAGCTTTATAACAAACAGAGCAGCAGGAGAGCCTGCAAATTATCAGCCCAATGCTTTATAAGCATTTTATCATCAATTGGGGGAAATTACAATAAAGAGCAATGACTAAGTGAAACATAAACTATGGCATAAACATGCCCCATGTTCCCTTCTGCCCACGTTTCACGTAAAATCTTATTTGAAGTCACGGCATCAGGATGAGAATCCAGGACAGTGTCAGAAGCTCTTTCTCATCCAGAGATTTGCCCAGGCTGGAAATTACACAGGGTTATATGTTATGTGTACAAATTCTGCCAGAAGAGTGAAAATATATACAACATTTAACAGTATCTCCCCCATTATTCCAATGCAAGTGCTGCATGACAATGAGCTTGATGATGTTTACACCCTATCCAACAGTTTTGTCACTACCACATTTTTAAGTGTGCAGCTTTGATTTATGACTAGTGATACTAAGATCCCAGCCTGTAAATTTTTACAGCAAGCAGACTTGAATTATGTGTTGAGTCTGCTGCATTGGATCAAAAATGTTTAAAATCCTCTCTGGGAAGATTTAAATGTATACAGTCTCTAAGCCATGAAAATATTGCTCTAATGTGCCTATGTGATTTTTAACAGATTGTGAGTTCAAATCCATTTATCAGCTGATGTCTAATGAGTTTGGCAGGCCCCTACTACATTAAGTATAAGAAAAACTATGAGCATAATGATGTAGACTGAGGAGAATTTAATGAAAAAATAAGTGACCTTCATGTTTATGTGAGATAAAGATTTCATGCCAAATTTTGCATAATATACGCTGAAGATAATGGAGTATTTATTAGATTTCTTCTCTCCTTTCTCCTCTACTTTACACACTGTTTTTTGCACAGCAGACCTGTGTCATCAATGATATGTGACTGGGAAGAGTGCAGCTGGCCTGCAGTGGCTAAACCTTTTAATTCTACTTGGGGGAACCTGACTGGACCAAATAAAGGAGTAAGTCATCCAAGGCCTGTTTCAGGGTGGCAGCTCTGCTGGGGGTCAGCACGTGGTTGCCACATGTCCTGGGGTTCACCTTGGTGCCTCCACTGACATCACTGCTTGTCACTTCTGCAAAATCATGTCACCAATTTTGATGCTTGAGTATGTATTTAGGAGCTTAATTACAGGCATTTTTCTCTGCAAAATGCATCCCAGCACTCTGGCCTGAATCCCACAGTGTTTCCTGACAAGTGACCATTAGCGACTGGCTCCAGTGTCTTTGAAGAAAGGACTGTCCTTTGGATGAGGAAGTCTTGAGCCCGAGGATGTACTTAAAGCTGGCTGATCCGGGCTTTGTTTTTAGGGCTGCTTTGAATGATGAGGCTTGGAAAAGCAGGGTAAGGCTCCAAAGGTCTCCCCATCCTCCTGCCCTGCCATCTCTAGTTAAGCTCAACTGCTAACTGGTATTTAGGAGTCGCTTTTTCTCTTTAAATGTCATGCCCTGCGTGGTAAGCTCCTGGATGTTGTGTCGCCCCAGGCCAGGGCACTGACTGCACAGGCTGCTGGACAGCAATGAAGGTGGCAGACCTGCACGTCTGGGTGGTCCTTTGCAGTCCCTACCCTGAGCCCACCACACACCTGCTCATGGCAAGCATCTTCTGCATCCAGACCAGCTGTAGCTGTGCCTCCATCCACACTGCCCCACTGCAGACCCAGCCATGGCTGTGTTTCCGTACAGGTGGGTGGGTGAAATGCTGTTAGTTCAATAGGTGCTGCCTCCACAGCTCGTCCCATGTCCCATGGGAGCAGCTGGTGCTGTGTCTGTCCCAGTGCACTGACTGGGGACCAGCAAGCGTGAAGGACAACCCGCACTTCTCCTTGCCCAGGCTTCCACCTTTCCACAAAAGTGTCTGGTGGCTGCTGCCTGCCCATGGAAAGCCTGACAAAGAGATCACTTACAACAGTCCTGCTTACAACAGTGAACTGGACTGGCAGAAAAAAATATTTTGCTGTTTCTTGAGTCTGTGATATTTTACTTGCATTAAAAAGTAACCAATTCTGAGGATATTTCCACCAGAAGAACGGGAGGTTTTGCTAAAGCGGTCCAGCTTGGTGGAGAGAATCATATCCTGGTAATTAAAAAGGGAACCGGGCAGAGGGGCCGTGTTCTGAAACAAGCTGATTGAGCCAAGTGGTAGGAAAAACTGTATCTTATTTACTTTCCCCCCACATCCTTGTTTCTGTTTATGCAGGAGCAGCAAAACCTGACTTCATTTTTCTAGTTGAAGTGATCCGTGGCTTTGCTGCGTGTCCTGTAACTCGGCAGGTATTACAAACTGTATTCCTAACTAATGAACTGAGTGAATAATTTATTTCATGTGTCAGACATGGCAGAAGGTGCTGCAGCCAGTCACCGCTCAAGAAGCTAATTGCTGCACTAAGAAAACAAATCTGTGCAAGTCCTCATTTCAGAGTTATTTCCAAACATTAACTCAAAAGTTATTTCAATAACGAGGCCTCTTAAAAGAAGCATCACTTTTCACAGCACATGGCTCAGCTCTGCTGACCCTCAAGCACTGCTCAGCTGGGAGAAGCATAGTTCAAACGAAACTTCAACCATAAAACTTGGGTAAGAGGGAGGCTGTGTAAAGTCTGTGATTAATTAGCAGTTAGCAATATTGAAATGCAGTGAGAAGGGAAAGAATTGGTTCTGTGCAGGGATTTTGGAATCCCTGTTTGTGGTCTGCATGACAAGATATATCACAGGCAGAATTCCTCCCTCCTCCTGATTTTTTTGAGCTCTTACACAGACCTATATCTACTTAAAGTCACTCTTGGCTTATCCTGGAGAGGTTTTAGGGGTATTTCCCAAGCCATTCCTTAACCTCCTAACTTGCTGAAAGGAATACATAGGAAAGAGAAATCCTGGGTAAATTAATTTTTCCAGAAAACACCTAGAGAGCAGATAGCAGGTAACTGGAAAATGATGAGCTGGCAGCCTGCTCCTGCTCACCATAGCTGTTCCTGGGAAGCACCACAGGAGAGAGCTGAGGTTTGCCTCCCTCTGTGGCCATGGGATGTGTCAGCCTTGGTGTGAGTGAATGCAACTCCATTAATTTCCATTTGCATTCGATTACAACAAGACTGAAGTTGGTCCATGGTGTTTTATTGTATTCTTTTATTTGATTTTGTTTTGTTTATTCTTCCTATACCATAGAGCTGACCAGTTGAAGCCCACAGCATGTAGCAATTTACGGTAAACTGTCCTTGTTCTGCTCTGTAATGGATGGAAACAATTCCAAAGTTAATGGTATTAGTGAGGAAATACAGTCATTCTTAACCAATCTTGTAATGCCCTTTTGGAAAAATGATACTTAAGACTACTTTTATAATTCGATTTACAAGTCACAGATTTGTGCAAGAAACTTGACTTTAAGTCAGTCACACACCTTATAAACTGTGCAGGGCCAGTTCACAAATGGTTTTACAGCTCCATACACTCCCTGGAGGAGCCATCTCCTTCCTGCTGGCCAGACACATTGCCTTGAAACAGCTGCCAACTTTTTAAGAGTTCCTTTTTGGCTATATTCTTCTTTCATAGCAGCATTCATGGCCCCAGCCCAGGTTCATAAGGAACAAAGTGTAAAATTAATCAATGGATTGATGCACTGTTTAGAATAAAACCAGCCTGGTTTTGGCTACATTTTCTGCCCTTCCAGCCAAAAGAGTGCATGTGTGTACATGAAATGTAATTTAGTTTTTCCTTTGCTGCCTGTTGATTTTCCCCTAATTCATTTTCCTTTTGCCTCTTATTGAGTCTCCTCTTGTCTGAGTAAGCTTAACCCTGTAGTTCCTGGTGTGTGGAGCACAGAACAATCCAAGGGACCCTGTAGGTGGGCCCTGGGATGGTTACAGGCTTCATTAGCCCCTGGAAGGGATAGGACAATGTGCAGGAAAAGGGCCGTGTGAACTCAGCAAGCCACAAGTGAAGCCTTTGGTAGGTAAAATCTACCTGGAATTTTAATGACTTGTAAAGCCCTGAGAAAACCTCTCACTTGATATTTATTGCCTTGAATGTCTTCCAACTGAACTTTATCTAAAACGTAGCTCAGCCCTTTTGGAAGCGTGCATGGCTTGGTTGGAGCTGTTAGCACACAAAGCAGCTCTGCCCCTCCATGGACAGAAACCACAGCCCAGCCACAACGGGATGTAACTCGAGACTCTGTGTTACAGGGCTTTAGTGCATAAACATGCACATTCACACTTTGAAATTACACTAGCAAATATGAATCAAACATCTTGAAGCAGAATGCAAGCCCGTGTAGTGTCTGAAGCAGGAGGAGGGTTTGGGTGGGCTGATGGATAATTGCATACATCAAACAGACTCCAATGAGCCCTTTGCAGCCAGGGGAAAGTTGACAACAGCTGTGTTGGTAACCTTAATTTCAGAAGTAGCTGGTCTGGGAAAAAGTTAATCATATTTTAGGCACTGCCTACCGCCACTCAATCTCATTTCTATCAGTCTCAAAGTCATGTATTTTTAAAAATACCAAAAGCAATTTAAAAATACATCTAACAGTAATCACTTCATTGGAAACAACACACTGCAATAACATAAAACAGCAGCTACTTTCCTGTGAAGATTTATGAGACAGACTAGTTTTCTCACGACTTATGTTATTCCTGCCTTATTGTTTTGTCAGCATTGGATATGGAAAGTGGATGATATGTGAACACTCTCCAGCACTAGAAAGGTTCAGAGTTTTGATTAGGTAACAAAATTGAAAAAGTGAGTTTGCTTTCCCTGTTCAATCTCTGTGATTTAAATTTCAGTCTAACAAAGATGCCTAAGCAGTGAGCTGACCTCTCCCAAACCCATGCTGGCTCTTGCATTTCCTATCCAGAGCCTGATTCTGAATTTCCCCTGCTGGGTCTGAAAATCCAAAGGGATTTTAAATGTCAGTCAGACACTGACTTTGCAGTGTGATGAGAAGTAAAACAATAGCAATGGTGAACAAATGGAGACATGAAGATATTCCAGGGCATGTAAAACCACATTGAGACACACCTTGTGATCACATCAGCGTGTTTGGCTCATGCCGTACCCAAGAAAACTCTGTCCCGTGTTTGTGATGGCTGGCTGCTGCTGTCCCCTAGAAATCAACAGTGTGAGATGACAATGATGGGCCAGAAATGAGGAGCCTGCATGGAAAAAACTCAGTAGTTAATGGGGGAATTTACACCCTGTGAAAGCCTAGAGAATTCAGTCCAGAGTCCATCACTTTGGAGATGGAAGGCTGCTCAGTGGGACACAGGCTGCCAGCTTTCAAAGTGACAACAGAAAGCTTTGGGTTCATTCCCCCACCTATTCCACTGAACCAGAATGTCTGCCCTGCATGCAGATACCAGCCTCTGTTAGACTCTCAGCACTCCCTTTTACAGACATGCCTCTCATCACTTGCACCTTCTTACACCAAATGCCTGCTTCATCTGCAGCAGTAATGCAAAGAAACAGCTCTCTGTGGCTTTTAAATCTCGATCAGTCACAGAAGTGGAATTTTATTCATACATATATATATATATATATCTACAGAGAGAAAAATTATAAATAATAAAATGGGGTTTTCTATATGCAGTTTGCCACCCCTGGACATATTACAGAGCACTTTTATTATAATCAAACAGGAGCCAATAACATAAAAAAGCACTAGTCTGGTGTATTGCTCTTGGTTTCTCACACCTTTTAGTCTACTTCCCCAATGGCACTCCCACTGGCATCTTCTCTGTTATGTTTGTGAATTAATTGTGAGATTTTGAAACAAAAATTTATTCTGGAAATGTCATAATTCAGCGTATTCTCTACTGGCATACTGCGTGTCCCAAGTTCCTTGGGTAGATCTGCTGGCTGCACAGCTGGCTGACATCTACCAGGCACACTTACTGATGGGAGACCATTTTGTAGGCTCAGGCCATATATTCATTATAATTTGTAACAATTCAATAAAAATAAGTTGTCTGTATTCCTAACAGAACAGCAATTAATGTATATTGAAATAGTGATTGCTTTGCTGTAGTTCATTAGGAAGTCAAATTTTAATTCTTATTTAATTACAATTCAGTTACTACCATTTATTATCAATAATTCTAATGAGGTAAAGTAAGAGGTGTATTGAGGACTAATGAAAATGTTACAAAGGTTCATTTGGAATTCACACAAAAATTCCTATTCAATTACAATGGAATTACTTCTATTTCGCTCACATGGAGGGGGATGTGGTGTGATTCTTGCTGGAGGATCAGCCTCTGCCAGTCATGGGTGTTTGTTCATGATCCTCTGGGCTTCTGCACACAGAGCTGTGTCTGCTGGATGTTGATGTGCCAGGATGCAGCAGGGCTGGAGGAAGGGCACCTGCTCTGCTCTGCCTCACACAGAATCTGTTTCTGCACTTCGGTGCTGTGCAGGGCTACATGTGCCCAAAGCCCCTGCCCACCCACAGAGCTGTCTTCCAAGGCCACCAGCTTTTAGGCAGAGCTCTAAAGGCAGGGCTGTGATCAGACTGGAGGAACTGCAGAGTCAGAGGAGAGGTGTGGAGGAGGACGTGGTGGTAAGTTCCCTCTGCCTTGGGTCTTCTGCAGGGAGATAGAGGTCAGGAAATGAAATGGAGAACAGCCCTCCTGGCCAGCATCCGTGTAGGAATCATTTCTGAGTCACAATGAGATGGGAGTGGCTGTATGTGATGGAGGAGAGACTGAGATGTGTCTAAGAGGGCACAGTGAATTCAACAGGGATGTAAAGCTGGACAAAAAGGTGGAAAAGTGCTGTCTTTGATTTTGACCTGAGCCTGGCAGGAATTCCACATGGTAATGGGGCTGGTAATGAAGCTTTTCTCTGGTAAGAGCTCTGCTGTGCTCTGCGTTTGGAGGCACCAGGGCTGCAGATCATGAGATGTTGAAGTGAATTGCCCACTGATCTCTGAAAAATGTTTTCAGAGAAGACTGGGATGTATTAAAAAACAAGCCTAACAAGGAAGGGTACCAAGCCCCATGCAGGCTTCTTAAGCCTGGCTTTGAGGGTTTGCCTTGTGCTTTTTCAGAAATGGGAATGCAGTTCCTTAAGTAAAACCAAGAGAGTGTGTGGGTTTTCTTCCCCTTCCCATCTCCAGGGAAGATAGGCTCTAGTCTAAGCTGAGACTCACCTTTTGAAAGAAAATTACAGGGTCATTTCTTGTTTTGCAAAGCAAGACCACCCGATAAAGGGGAATTTGAGGATAGTAATTTTTGCTTTGAGTTATACAGCTTGAAGTGTTTGTGAGAAGTTACCATGTGCTTCCCTTGCTGGCATTAAGGCTTGATATCTAAAATTCCCCTTAAAAGCAATGAACCAAGTCTGTCCCTGGTGTAAGCTGTTAGCTGCACTCACAGGCAGGGACTGATTTGGTCAGATGTGCCTGATGCCACAGTCCTAACTCAGCAAAAGTATTCCTGTTCCATATTCAGCCCGAGGCACAGGATATTTATAGCACCCACTTACTTAGGCCCTCATATTTTCCCTCATTCTAATTTTCCCCTTCTCTTTATTTCCCTGTGTGTCTATCACCTTTTTTCATGTCTCTCCAGATGCATTTCCCAGCATAAGATAATTGAAAGTCAGTGAACTGAGTTCCAGGTTATTTTGCTAAAAGATGCCTATTATTTTGATGAAGCAGGTGCACAGAATTAAAAAAACCCTCCATAATTGCTACTTTACTATCAGGCTTCTGCTGCCTAATCTTCTTTGATGTTGGTAGAACAAGCTTTCCATCTCTTCTAGGATGATTACAGGGAACATTGCTCTGTTCCTCCTACAGAATCCAATCCTGATGGATATTAAACCTGGGTTATCAATTAAAGTTTCTTTATGTGCTGAGTGATTAGAGTCAGGATTGTGTGTGATTTCTAGCATAAACCAAGTTTGAAGTGATTTCTGCCATTAATATTAATTAATCACTGATATGCCCAGTGCTCACAAATGAATGCACAAGGGGAGCATGTACAATTTAGCACAGTAACCTGGGATTGAAATAACAACTGAACCGCTCCAATTTTAAACATTTGGCAACAGTTTTCATAAAGTCTTCTTGGTATAATTAACTAAAAAAAAAAAAAAAATAAAAAGGAGAAGCCAAATGAGTAACTGGGATGTTAAAAGTGTGGCTGTAGTACTGACTCTTACCAAAATGGCTGGCTCTTGCCCTCTTATGCTCTGTTCTCACTTATGGCTCTGGCAAGCTTCAAATCATTAATAAAATTTAGTAAAAATTTAGTAAAAGAATGTAGTAAAATTTTTGACGCTGGTTGCTAGCTTTTCTGTGTGCAAATAATACCCAAACATATGCATGCTGAAAGTTTAAAAATGCGTCTGGTGAGGAGAGGGAGGGTGCTTGAGACAGCGAATGTATTTGCACAGACTCATATTTTGGCAGAGTCAAAATCTAAAAGGCATCTAACCTCATATCACTCTCATCTCAACTTCCCTATGGGACTGGGCTACCCCTGAGCTTGCTGGGGACTTGTAGGTGGGCATGTCAAACATCACAGAGGTGAAACAGCCTCAGAAAGGGGCATCTATTGGCAATTTAGGCCCTCACTGCATGTGAGTAAATACTTTGCTTGCACTGGGGGAGAGGGTAGTGGCTGCCTTTTCATCCAGGGTGAGACAGGCATGTTTACACGTATTCAAGCAGCACTTAATCTGCAGTGTCTGATTGCCTTCTAAAGGGCAATGAAATTGGGCAAGGAATCTTTAAAGGTCTTTTCCAACCTAAATGATTCTGTGATTATTCCTGTCTTGGGGATGGAAAAGATGAGGACCAAAAAGTTACACCACAAACTAAAAGCAAAGTTGGAATAAAGAATCTCCTCAGTGTCAGTCCTACTCTTTAGATGATCCTGAAGTCAAAAGGTCATAGGACCCTATAATTGACACAATGGCAAACAGTCACAGTGATGACCATTGCACCTCTGAGAGATGAATAGCTGGCAAATGGGATTTAATTATCCCACAACACTAATCACACAGTCCATTCCCACTTTTACTCTTGGCAGGAGTATGAACAGTGCTGCCAAGCATTAAGGGCCTATTTTTCCCCTCCAGGCATGTGATGTTCTTTGCACATACAACATCATCAGGTGCAGGTGGCAAAAGAACGTGCTACTGCTTATCAGCTGCACAGCTGTACCCAGGGCATCTTCCAGATGCTATCAAAGTCCTCTTTTCAGCCGTGAACTGTTCCCATGACTGGTCTCTAAGACCCAAATTTACTGCTAGAGCTGATGCAGTACCTTTGGCCTCCCTGGAGCTGTATGTATTTGCACCAGCAGTGAATGTAGCCAAGTGCATGTGGTAACTTGTGGCTTTTGCAAACACTTTCAAATTTCTCCCAAGAAACGCATCTCCTAGTTGGCCACTTCCTCATTTGCATCAGCACATCTTAAATCTGAGTCTTGTTCAGCAAATGCCCAGTTTATTCGTTACTCACATTGTCATAAATCTTACAGAAAAGCAATTATGAGGAAATCATATTTCATACTTTTATGGAATTCCTTAAAGCTGATGAGAGCAGCCAGATGGCTATTTTCATCAATGAACCTTCGATAGAGCATTAGGAAACAGAGATGGTGTCTTTTAATAGACCATTATTACCTGCCTTGGGTGCAAGGAGCTCTCATGCATTCCAAAAGTATATTAATGGCAGAGTAAAACTTGACTTAGGAATAATATCTCCAGAAAGGGCTTTATTTTCCCTCTTAAAATGATTTTAAATGGATTTGGCTTTCACTAACTGCTGCACTCACGTTCAGCATGGGAGGCTGGTGAGGTGAAACTACATTTCCAGCCCCCGATACAGAGTCATGGGGCTCCTGCCCTGCACATGAACCACTGAGATACTCAGTGTGTAGGTGCCATGTGTAGCTCAGGGCTGTGCAGAGGTGAGGGCACTCAGAGCCCAAAGGGCAGACACGGATCCTCTGGCAGCTGGAGCAGGCAATGGCACAATAAACCAGCAGAGGACCCTTGGCAAAGTGTTTTGCCTCCCTCTCCAACTCCTTTCCCCTCCAGCTTTCCTGCCCCAGCTGTCGGGCTCCAAAGGAGAAAGATGTCAGGGAATGGAGTTATTTCCAGGACAATGAGGTAACAGGCGTTTGGGAAGCTACAAGTGCCATTGCAGAGCAGGTTTTGCTCTCACCTATTTCTGACCACACTGAGCTTACGTTATCCATCTCCCACATGAGGGTGGACTAGGAGAGTGGGATGGGATGGGATGGGATGGGATGGGATGCGATGGGATGCGATGGGATGGGATGGGATGGGATGGGTAGAGGTGCCTATACTGTGGCCTGCTGGACTCAGTTTTGAGTTCAGCAGCTCCTGGATGGAGCACACAGGCAAAGGAGCACCTTCCAAAGAGCTTCCCTACAGCAAATAATGAGGAAATACTCTCCAGACAGTGAAGCTGAGAGAGAAGAGGTTCAAGCAAGGGACTATAAAAAAAAGGAACATAAGGGAGGTTAACTGGGAAAACGGACAGGCACTTTTGGTTTTAAACAAAGCTGCTGTCTATGGGAGATGGTGATTCCAGGGAAGGCCAAGACAAAAACTTTGGGGAAACCCAAGACAAGATTTGGCTGCAGCAAGGAGAAAATAGGAAATTCGGCTGCAGCAAGGAGTAAATAGGAAATTCTGTGCTGCTTCCACAGGGTGTTTGAATGAAAGAGGTTGACAGAAAAATGGATTTCTTTGTTTTACTAGAGATAAAACATAAATGTTTCAAAGTCTAAAGGAGGGGATGGTGAGAAATGCTTACAGAAGTGCTTGCCATGATTATGGAGCATGGTGTGCACAGGTGCCCACAGTGACTGTGCTGTGTTGTGCTCCCGCAGCAGCAGTGGGAAGGGATCAATCCAGCCACAGGACACCTCAGGGCCTTCACCTCCATCCGTGGGCAGGCAGGAAGGAGGCGAGCAGTGGGGCCTGTGATTCAGGAGATGAACCTGTGTCTGACAACAAACACACATTAACTGGCATTATCTCCTGACACAGGAAGGCTGCAGTTTCCCAGCTCAGCAACAACAAGGCAACAGCTTCACCTGGGGTTGTGTCTGAGGGCTTGTGCTGCTGCAGATCAGTCCCGGGCGCTGCCCCAGGAGCTCCTGCAGCCACCACTCCCCTGGCCCCAGCCACCTGTCTGCAGCAGTGACACCTCAGGGAGCAAAGCTGGGAGATGCAGGACATTTGGAGCAAATTAACAAAATCAACAGTAATAATATTCACTCTCTTCCATCACTATTGATTGAAGGTAAATTAAGTTTAGCTCTAAACCAGTCTTACAGTCTTTCCACATGTGAATCTTAATTAAAGTTATGAGTTTTATAGGGTTGTTTTTTTCTTTTGGCCGCATAACATGAGTTCTTCCTCCTCCTTTCTGCTCAGGTAGCTTTTCCTTTAACGATTTTCACAGACCATCTTTAAGGAAGAGGCGAGCAAGCAATTAATAAAAGTGTGAACAGGTGGTTGCTCTGCTACTAAAAAAGATCAGCAGTGCAATAATTTCCTAATTATTATTATACCTTTTAAGGTTTTTAGATACATTATAATATATTTCCCCATTGCTTCTTCTGGCACCCCTCTTGCTCCTGGCATTATTTCTCATTCAGAATAATAATTAATGAGAACTGAGGTATCTAATATATATTTTATTCCTTCTGTTTCAGTCCCTTAAGTAACCATCTTGTCACATTTGTTATGCAAATTTTCACACATTGCGTGTAATTTCAGCAATATGTGAGAATGCCTCTCAAAAATGCCTTGAGTATTTTATTTTATATATTTGTAAAAATTTATCAGGTTTTTTTCATGAAAGCAACGTTTTTTCAGAGCCCTTGAGAGAAATGGGTGAAGCTTGCATAATTGCTCTTGCTTTATTGAAGTAAAGGAAAGCAAAGGAACATTTCTCAGCATAAGTTAGTGATAGCAATAACAGGATAATGATAATAATGATGGTGATGATGATAATATTTTGTTTTCTTTTTTAAGAGAGCACCCTGGTCTTGCTTAAGGGCTGCATATACTATATACAAAATAAGTACAGTCTGCACGTGGATAGGTAAGTATTGTGCACGTGTTTAACTAAAGTTATTTAAAGCAGATGATGGACCACATCAAAGACAATGCTCTAGTGAGAGTGCAGCACATCCACTGTGCATTTGTCAGCTTGGTCTGTTTGCTTCTAAAAATTTTGTTGTCAAACAGAAATCATCCTCACTATGGGCTGAGTAAAGGGATATTTAGGCACAAGAATCCAGAAGTACTAGTGGAGTTTCTGAGTGATGGAGCAGCTTTTGGAGCAGAGCAAGGCACAGGAGCTTTGCCCAGCCCCTGTGCAGGTCACGGTGCAGGACACCAGTGTGGCAGGAGCCTGGCCCTGGGCTCACAGCTGCTGGGGCTGGGGCTGCCTGAGGAGAGCTGGGCATGACACCTGTGAGGGCAAACTGCAGTGTGCTGGCACAGGCACAGTGCTTGAGGTTTGGCTGATAAGCCCTGCTTTCCTTCACAAGTTCAAGTTTAGAGCCGGTCAGTTGAGGCAGGTGATATCCAGGCTTGGACTTACTCACATGTCCAAACATCTCTGTCTGAGCTGTGCAGATGCCCTGCAGACACACTCCCTCTCCACTTCTCATCACCTAGGAAAATGAAAGGCACTGACTGCCTGGTTTTACCTGCCCCATCTGTTTTTCCAACAACCACCTCAGGTAGGACTTTTGCTGTGCTGAGAATGGGTCTGTCTCGATGGACCAAATGATAGAATTCTCATTTCTTGCAGCAGGAGCAGGATGCAAACCCAAGGAACTTCTGAAAGCATTTCCTCACAGACTGTCCTGGGCCAAGGATTACTTCAAACTTAGAGAACTGTAGAACAAGTGGTTGATCTGGGAATTAATCTCTCATGTAGTCTGTGTAATTTATTTTCACTCATTCTGGACATCCACCAGGCATGCCCACCACCCATTCCTCAGGATCTGCAGCTATACCTGTGCACTTGAGATAGGAGGGTCCCAGGTTCAAAAAATAGATGCATGGGCTCAAGCCAACCTGTTTTCCTGCTGAGTTCAGCTGTACTTTTCCTGCATGAAGCTGTAGACGTCCCTGTTAAGTTGCAGATGTGCACAAAGCAGAGCACTCATCTATTAGGGCTGCATTTTGGATTTTACAGCCAGCAAGTGTCCATCTGTGGGATGGCATAAGGTAATTTGTCCTGAGCTCCTTTAATTTTAAACATATGTGGGCAGAAAAAATACTTTCCTGGATTAAACTACTGTATTGAGCCCCTCACAGAATTGGTCCTTGGAAAGACAGTGTAAATTCATGTGGGATATCTTAGCATACAGTCCAGAAGGGGTGAGGAACAGAAATATCTGACCTGAGTGGCCAGTGTGACCCTGTGTGCATGCATATATGAGGACTCAGACTTTCATTCCTGAAGGGAAGCCTTCCATGTGCTTGCGTTGCTTGCAGCCACGGAAAAATAAGGAAACTTGGGCTTCTTATGTGGCAGACTAATATGGATATTATGAATCTATCAGTGCTGTACAACTCAGTGAGCAGAATTTTGCCTTAAAGATTTAGTATATTACCTTCCAAAAGGAGTCAGTAGGCCTGGCGTACTTACTGAATGTTTTCACTCCTGATTTTTACTGGCAAGGATCCTGGGGTCATGCAACTCTCCCACCTGGTTCTCTCTTTTACCTTTAATCATACTTTTACAGTGTTGGATAGTGGCAACCGTTTGTCCACAAAGTCCCTTCAAGGCCTTGGCAATCTATTCCTGGTGACCTTTTCAATACTTTGTTGGAGATGTGGTCAATGCTAGCCTCAAATTAACCTATGAACTGAATGATTAATTAGGCAAATTTGAGGGAAAGTCAGATCTATTTTTAAACTCTTCCACCTTGCTGAACAGTGGAAACTCTCTGTAGAAAAAGGGTGGTTGCTTTCTACACCAAAATATCCAGGGTGGTTATATGGAATGAAAACTGTGAAATGTGATATTGTCAGTGCTGTAATGGGTAGATATGGTGAGCTGAGGTTTGAATTTGGTCTTCTGTGCCCTCTCTGCTCAAGTTCAAAACTATAATTTGTTGTGAAATTAAAGATGACTTTGTTTTGGACAATTATGGAAAATGTCTTTCAACATTAACAACATGGGTAGTGAGGGAGTGTGAAGGGTGGTGTGACCCTGTGTGCGTGTGTGTGCCAGCAGCAGTGGGAAGCAGCTCTGTGTCACCCTCCTGCAGTCTCCAAGCCTGGCATCCCTCAGAGGTACCTCAGGTGGCCCTAAATTATGCCAGCAGTCCATCCTGTGAAGGATGCTGAGTGCCACGCACACCTTTGGCTCCTGCCTCACACTGACCTGCAACCAGCCCGGTCTCTCCGGCATTTCAGAGGCAGCACTGCCCCTGCCCACTCCGAGTTACTTCTGGTCAATGCCCAGTGTCCTTGAGGGCCAATGTCAGGTATCAGTGACTCTTTTAGCACCACTGATAGATTTTCCTCCTGCACAAAGAGTGAGAAGTAGCAGGTCCTGAGCATCCGAATGCTGGCTTCTGCTAGAAACCATCACTGCCTCCAAAACAAGCCCTGGAGTCTCAACAGCTGCACTTGGAGCAGAGCCTGGTGTGGGATACTCTCATTTAAACTGGGAGAATCTGGAGGTGTAACTCTGGGACTTCTTAGTCTGGTGTTTTCTATGCAGGAAAAAAACCCCCAATATTTCAAACCACTAATTCCCAAAGATTTGAAAAGCTAATTGGGAGGGAGCTAAAACCAGCCTTGTATGTAAATAAGGAGTAATAGTTTGCCCTCCTCATCCTAAAAAGCCATGCAATAAAAATGTAAATATCTCCCTTAAAGGCTTTCTTAATAAACCCTGTAATTTCCTTAAATTTCTTTCTATAATATCAAAATCCTAAACCACTTTGAGATGAGCTATTTTAGACTGTAATTGGGCTATTCATTCCCTATGCATACAGCGATCCTAATCTAATATGTAACAAGAACTTAAAAGCTAATCAATAATGGAACACGATTCTCTATCAGAAGAGCTGCCTGTTGACTCCTGTGAGAGGGATCTTCACAAGACAGCTCAGCTCTGATGACAGCCTAATATTTATTTTAAACATGAAGTTGAAACATCATCTTTCTCTGTATTGTCACTTCCAATTATTTTTGGAACAAAAACACGGGGGAAATGAGATCCTCATCCTGAAGAGTACATTCATATTTGATAAATAGCCACAGAATCTGGAGAATGTTTACTGAAATGTGGGCTTGGAATGCTTTCATGAGCATTTTACTAGAGCCATTGATTATCTGCTGTAACATGTGTCCAGGTCATTTTACCAAGCTGCCCCTTTCCTACGCCTTAGAGGTTAAGAAAGAAAAAGGGCTGATTATCCTGGTGTGGGCTTCCACGTTTCCCCTGAATAAAACTAAGGTAAAAACTAAGGTAAAATTAGCATTGAGAGGGAATCAAAGTGAACTGTTCTTCAGTGCAAGTCAAGAAGCTCTTTATACCCTCACGTACAAAAGACAAATTCCCACTTTTCATGTCTAGGCAGCGGTTTGAGATGGAGAGGGTGGAGGGAAGGGTTAAGTGAGTACACAGATGTGCCTAAACCATATCAATCACAGGCATGAGAAATGCCGTCCTTTTAACAGGCAGACCGAACCAGCCCGCACAGCTGGGTTTTGAATTTTATAAGCTCCCTCAATAAAATGCAAGTGGAAGACATCATTCCCACAGTTCTGACCATTTGGGCATTGCACCACTTTCCCTCGGAGCCACCCTGGGGAGGGAGGAGCTGAAGCCCCACGGCTGGAGCCATGCACAGCCCCCTCACCGCTGTCTGGAGACAATTAACATGCACTGCAGAAATACAGCACAGGGCTCTGATGTCACATACTCTTCCACAAAGTCAGTGGGTTTAATCTGGAATTACTCAGGGTATGAGGGATCAGGAGCTGGCTGGGAAAGCTCCTCTCTAGAGGGTCCTAAATGCCAGCAATTTCACATGATTATTTATTGAGTTTCATAATAGTGCATATATCCTCATGCACACCCTTTCTCCTACAAATTACCCTACAACTTTCCAGCCTTCATTACATTGTAGAGGTTAAAGCTTTCCTACGTAATCAAAACATCCAGGAAGGAAAGCTTGCTAAATGCTGAGCTAAGCTTAAATACTGACCCTATCTCTTAACTGTAAAAAGAACTTTATGTACACCGTAAAAAGTAATAATTGCTGTGGTAACTGCTCCTTCGTATTAACTAAAGGCATAAATAGAGTTGTGTAACATAGACAGGGCTAATGTTGGGAGCACAGGGAGGTGTCCCCATTGAAAGGTTTAATTGATACATGTGTCCTGTAGGAAAATTTGCTTTTTACCCCCATAATAGGTATATTTAACATCTTTAAGGCAGTTCTCTTTCATTCTGCTCCCACTCTTGCCTTCCAAACCCTTTGAGTATAGAAGGCAATTAGAGAGTTGCAAGGAGATGAAAAATCAAACATGAGCTGTGTTTACTTTTGTTTCACTCCTGGTTTTAACAGTGCAATAACTCAACCCTGTCCTTTTCTCAAGTGATGCCCCATATTTCAGCGGTGCCACACAGAGGGAGGGAGTTAAAGTATGAGTTCCTCCTTTTTGTGGTGGATTATTCCCAGTCTTGGACTCTCATTGATTCTTTGTCACATCCTTTTGCCAGTACTTTGATCACTTCCATAGTAAAAAATAATTTAATTTTAGATGTTCTGAGAGGTCTGCAGGAAACAGTGCCAATGGAATGACTGGGAATTATATACAAGCCAGTTCTGGACCTACAACTACACTGGGCTGAGACAACGCATTTACCCCACCTGCTCAATGAGATACTATGGGTCAAATTAATTCCCCGTGCAGGTGGTAAAGTCACACCCAATGCATCCAGCCCAAGAAGCATAATGATTGTACTTAGATTGCAAAAGATATCTCCTATCTTTACACAAACACACTCTCCATAAGCCTTAGTTTAGAATTTTCCCTTTGCCTCACTGAAGCTCAGTCTGCACCTTGAATAATACATGCAAGTTTTTGATTGACATGCAGTTCTAAGCATTTAGCTATCTTGATGTCTTGTCAAGTCATCCTTTGATAAAAGCTTTTTAGGTGCCATGAAATGTAATCACTTCACTGCAGCATTCTACATTGCAGATTCAAGTTTCTCTGCACATTTTTCAGCTGAAGATCTTGGCAACGTCAATAGATCTGTTCCATGGGCGATTTTGGATGGATCTATTAATATTGCCTCTAAGAGTAATAAGTCCCGCTCCTTTACAAAGTGAATCATCTGTCTCTCCTGTGGACAAGTGAAATTCTCTCTCATTGGAGTCGTAGTCCACAAGTTGGCAGGGTTTCCTGTTTTGTTAATAGTCTTCATACAGCAATGAAGTCATTTCAAAAGATGTTCAGCCCAGTTTTGGGGCCAAGTAGTACGTCTTGGCTATTTGTTCTTCTAGACAGGCCATGTCACCATTATTCGTACTTCAGAATGATGGTTTACTTTCATTATTCACTGACTACACTGCTTCCGATTCAATGCTTTTCAACTCAGCAAGATTTTCCTGTGCTAATTCATCTGAATCATTTCTAGAAGAGTTTATATCAAAGGACACATTCTCAGTGTTAATAAAGTGCAGCGGTTTTGAAACAGCTTGTAATTCTGGTTCTTTAAAAATGTGCTTTTCAGAGATGTTTATGCTATGTGTGTGAGCACAGTGTGTGCCAGCAGGGGTCTTAACATGATTGATAGTCCTTTCCCTTTTTATTTACGTTCTATTTGGGACCTCTAGCACACACTCACTGTGTGACCAGGACTGGGCTAACGTGGCTCCAGACTGAACACCGAGGCTACTGCAGCAAAACCAGCAGCCCCAGCCTGGTTTAGGACATGACTCCCAGAGGCCACCACTCACAAGACTCTAAACCTGGCCACCTGACACCATTGTTTTACCTGATCACTCACTTCAAATGAGGATAACTGAGATCTCCTGGAATGGCTCAATACTGCAGATTTTTGGTAGCGCTCGAGTGATTTGTGTGCTCTGATGTGGGCCCACCTCCTCCCATGTTAGTTTATTTGGAACAGACAGCTTCTATGGTACACATCTGGATCTATATACCTGGAACTCAGGACAGGGGCTTTCTTTTTTTGAAATAGTTTCATTTCTGAATGAGTTTTCATTCACTTGAGGGCTTCTTGGTTTGGTTGTCATTTCCAAACTCCCCCCACAAACAGAAATCTATCAGGTTTCCTGTACTCTCACATTCCTGGGTTGACATCATCTGGCGTGTCCTACTTCACTGAAGCCATCTCATCATTTCCTTAGGAAACAGAATAAAGGACATGCTGTAACTCAGGATGAAGTTTTCTGAGTGCGCTGGGGAGAACCTAGAGAAGTTACTCTAAAATCGGGGAACTTCTGTGGTCAGAGCAAAGAGAAGGAAAATTTTGACAATTGAGAAAAAAAATTGCTTTGGAACTAGAATAAGAATTGCTCAAGTGTTCACAAGAAACAGAAATTCTGTTCTTTTAAAATTTTCCAACTAATACCAATTACCAAGAGTATGTTCAGCATGTGATTCCATGGCAGGCCCCAAAGACCCTTAGGACTGATGTCTACAACATTCACTTAACTCTTAATAAAGCTCACATCACTTGAATTTCTATAGAGTCCATGAAAGAAAGAGAACGTAACATTTAGTCAGTATTAGTTATTTATAGACCTGAGTATAGACTTGTATTCAGACTGCTTTGAGTGGCCTCTTATCTTAAAAAAAAAGCCAAACTCAAGTATCAGATTGGTTTGGGCAAAACAGATTCTCTGAAGTTGCCAAGTTTCTTCTCTTGGCGATCGGTGGAAGGACTCTTGTTTCCAGTTGATAAATGTGGGATGTTATTTCTGAATACCTGGACAGGTTTTGTCTTGAATTTGGAGGTGCCTGTTGATGTTAGGTGCCTGGAGGCTTATGTGTGCTTGCAGGGTGGGAGGTCTGCTCAGCTCACAGCCTGATCAGCTCCCTGCCTTAAGGAGAGAAAACACAGACCTCAGCTCTGCCCATCACTGCCCACCTTAAGAACGTGGCATTTTCCTTTGGCAACACTTGAAACTGTGCCAATATTCCCTCACCCTTCCATCTTCCCTCTTCCATCTCAGAATGCTTTTTTGGGTTTTCTGATTCTCATTGGCATGGCTGACATCTGAGCCCTGGGATTACTGATTGTGCTTGTTGCTGCTCACATCCCTTCAAGCTCTCCAAACCAGTACAAAGCTCTGGGCTTTCAGCCAATTTACTCACAGGTTTATCATATGCTGACATTGTTTCTCTATAAATAGGTCTACCTTTACTGACATTATTGATTCAACTGCCTCTCTTCTCACTAATTCTCTTTTTAATGTATCCAACCTGCCTTCGTATTTCACCTAATGAAAGGCTGAAGTCAGAGGGGTAGAGGTTGAAGAGGTTAAACTGTGAGCTTAAAGGTCCCGGGCTTTAAAGTCAGAGTTTGTTATGGGAGACCCACAAGCTTGTCAGTGGAGCAAATCTGCAAGTCCAAGCTCTCTTTTCCCCCAGAAAATATAAGCCATCAAGTCAATTTCACATTTTATTACTAATAATTTGAAATAAAAGGAGGTTACTTTGCAAACTGCTCCATCTAATACATTTATGGGTTAACAATGATAACACAGACCCTAATCTGCCCATCTTTGGTAAGAAAGAGGAAATTATCCCTCAGAGATAGGAACACATCTCACTTGCTGTTTGTCTTGGAGTTAATCCAAATGAACAGACCAAAGATGTAGTTGTCTTGCTTGTAAATTAAATTCAGCTTTAATAGATCATTTGTGCATTTTCTATATATAGGGTTGTTTTTTTTTGTGACAGTTGTGGCAGTTTCTGTGTACAGCACAGCCCTCCAGTGCAGTGGCAGCAGAAGTGCTCAGCAGTGCATTATTCATGCCAGCAGCAGCACTGTCCTGCAAGGTGGAGGGGCAGTGCTGCACCCTCACCACAGGGAAGGATCAGTGGCCCACTCGGGCAGCGTGGCAGCCACTGGGTCACGCACTGTGCCCTGCAGACACCTGCAAAGCTGGAAATTCATTGCACCCTAGCAGAAAACAAGTTCTCCACATGCAGGTCTTTGGAGACAGCAGCAGCAGCAGGTCCCAGGCTGCAGAGCAATGCTGAGTGCCCAGGGAGGTGCTGAGGGCCAGGATCAGGGATGTGCGGGGAAGAGAAAGAGAAAGCTGCAGAGTGAGACTGGTGTGGGGGAAAGTCCGCTGGCACACAGGACTAAGGGCCATTCAAGATGAGCAAACCTGGTAGCAGCCCTGCTGAGGGCTCCAGAAACCTCCAGAGGTGCTGGGGAAGCTGCACTGACCCACAGCAGCACAGGTCTGACAGATCTCCAGGGACAGGGTCACCCTGAGGATGTGGCTGGCAGCTCAACACCTTCACAGCACAGCTGTCTCCTGCCCTCACTGTGCATCTGTGCCAGGCTGGCAGAGAAAAAGCCCTCCTTTGTTTCCTGGTTTATCTCGTGACGTTTGGGGTGCTGGACTCAGCTCTGGCATGGCTCACCCAGGCCACGGAGGCCACTGGCAGCCACCCTTTCCTCTGCCAGGCTGGGAGCCCTCGTTCTCCTGGGGGCACCTCGGAACTGCCTTTAGCCAAATGTCCTCAGCGGGGCAGGACAGTGAATTAAACACTCCAGTCTGGCAAGGGAAACTGCCAAGGCTGCCAGAACAATATGTCATCAAATCCCATACTGAAACCAGACAGCTTCTCCCTCTCCAAATAAATCATAAGAAAGAAGAAAATGTTTCACATTTTTAAAAGTTTAGACTATCTTTGACTTCAGACATGTTGCCATTAACCTGGGATTTAATCAGGGATTTTCATTTGCTCCTTTTTCTGAACTATAATGAGCCCTTTAACAGTGTAAATAAAAAGATCTAAAGATTCAATAAACTATAGTGTCACAAACGGCAATCAGCTACATTGTGAGGCCTCAGTGTTAAAAAGCATCTCACAGCTGGAAACAAATGCTTCTATATAACATTGTAAATAACCTCTAAGCCCACTACTAATTAAACTGAAGCCTCTCTTCTCCTGGGCATTGAATATATGAACCAATTAAGAAAATATAATTTGTTTTCTGAGAGACCTGTGCTGTACCTCTTAAAAAAAAAAAAAAAAGAGGAGGGGGAGAGATACAGAAAGACCCAGTGACAGAGAAAGAAAGGGTAAGGAGAGAGGGGAAAGAAAAGAAGAAAAGAGTTTCACAGGAGGGACCACACTGATGTGCTGGGGTTACAATAATGAGACATTTCTGCTTTAAGCAAATTTTGCACCTGTAACCTGCAGAAATATAGCCATAGCACTTGAAAAATTACTTCAATGCTGCACAGTGCCATGAAAATTTATCTTTGAGATGATTTTATTGCATGGTTACCCTAGGCAATTAAATCAATAAATCTTAACTGTCAGAGAGGTTGGCCTACTGCCAGGAATAAATGAAATGCGAGGAATCAGTAAATAAAAGGTTTCTGACAACTCATTCTAGGAATTATTTAGCAGTTGGGCTTTTTGTTGGTGGTGGTGTTGGTGTTCCTTTTGTCTCCAGCATTTATTGACATTCTCCATGAGAAATGATTATGCTCACATAAACAACGTAACCCAGGGATGTAGATGGATGGGAGAGAAGAGTCAGGCTCTTCAGGGTAATAAATTACCCTCCTGGAATCGCACACAAACAGCGACTTTGGGGGGCTGATAGCACCGGCAGAGGCAATTAGAGAGCTGGGGCCTGAGCCATGGGCTGGCAACACACCGGCAGCCCCGGTGCCAGGCACCAGGAGCTTTGTGTGCTGGCCCACGGTGCCTCATTATTAACATAGATGTGTTCTTTTCATTGATTGATTTGGAGATGATTGAGATTGAAATGCCTCCTTGAGACACGGAGCTGACGTTCCTGTTGATCCAGAGTCCAGTGTTCACCACAGGAGATGCCAGTTTTGACAGTGAAATCATAGTTACGCCTGTGTAAACCCTGAGCGGTCAATGCAGCTGCATTGTTTTTCATGCTGGTGTTACAAAACTGAAGGCCTGAGTCTGTTTTCACTTACCCTGGGATTTGACATTTTAAGTTAGTTGGAATAACCTGTATTTAGGCTTAGGCTCTGTCTCTCTCTCTGTGGTGAGATCAGGTGACCTGATTAATTAATGGATATGGTTTTAGTCATTGTGGTCATCTACTTTGAATACAAACAGGCCACCAAGTTCACCTGGTAAGTCCTGGTTCAAACCTTCCTTTACTGGCTGAACAAGCCCATTCCTCCAGCAGGGCAGCAGCTGCTGGGATGATGTTGGGGGCAGCCCTGGCCAGGGGGGATCTGCATGTTCCTAATGCCACTGGAGACAAGGACACCAATGTCAGAGCAATCTGCTACGCTGAGCACTGAAGGAGGCCTTGCCTGCCTAGATTAGAACTAATTAGATGGCTTGCAGGGCCAGTCCCTCACCACCATCACGTTGGGGTAGTCTGGAGAATACGGGTCTGTTCATGAGCCAACACCAGCTCTATGGAGCCAAGGAGGGATTTATCTGAGTAGGGTGGAAAAGAACCTGCTGTCAAAACGTCTGTATCCAGTCTCTGGACACCCAAGCAACCTTCAGTCATAGGAGCCCCTAGGGAGAAACTCACCTCTCTGCCTAAAGCTGGCAGAGGCTCACTGAAGCCTGGTCCAAAACAGAGACATCATGTCGTCTTGTCTGGGGAATATTTCATTTGAAAGTATTTCCTTCAAGGTCCTCTATGGTTTCTCAATGCCAATGTCAGAGTTTCCCAGCCATATTGCTCCTCTGACATGTCCTGTCCCAGTCATGATCTTGCAGCCTTTGTGCTCCCCTGTGTCAAATTTGCTGCCTCTCATCGTGGGTGTGTGGAACCAGGCAGGAGGACACCAAGGAACAGCAGCTCGGGCTCAGGGCTTCGGCAGCGCTGGGGGGAGGCTGGGACACTGGAAATGCCCTGGACACCCATCTGGAGGAGGCTTCTCCTGGCTAATCAGCTCCCAGACCATAGAGAGCATTAGAGATCTGAGTGCTGTGCTTAACTGAATGAGTCGCATCCACTTCCAGGTACAGATAAAGCCAGTGGAGTTTCACAAGGCTGATTGGCAAGCAGCTTCTCATTGCAGATAATTCCCTGCCAGCATATCCTGAACACACAGGTGATTGCTCTTAAATTGATGGCTTAAAGCCTTTTTATTTATCTCCTGCTTGATAGGCAGTGAACGTAGATTTGCAAGAAAAAAACCCCCAAACCACACACACACAAATTCCCCCCAAAAATCACAAACCAAAACAAATCCTAAAAAGAAAAAAAAGTGATGCAGAATTTGCCCTCTCTTACATCTCTCTAAGGATGAAATTACTTGGAATGGAGAGTTAAACAAAATTCCTGAGGCTCCTCAAATCCTAGGATCAGCACTAAGGGGTACTTGGGGTGTGCTGAGTTTTCCAGCAGCCCCTGCCACAGCTGGGAATTGCCCCTCAAATGCAGCATTTGAGGGCTTCATTCTCCCAGCAGATTAGAGCTGGCATGCTGAATCTGAGAGGGAAGCTGGCACCCTGGTACTCTGGCAGCATGACTCAGCTCTCTTAGCAGAAAATGGAGCATTTTTCATGTGGCTTCATCACTTCCAGCCTTACACATTTCTCCCAGTACCCCCTGCCAAAAGGGTGAACCCCATGTGCTTGGAGCTGGCTGAGAAATTGGGAGCAAATGGTGGTGGTGGTAGTGGTGGCTGTTGGGTATTTGTTTCACTTTTTCACTCAGATTTGCCTTTCAAAATGTAAGGTTCTTGAGCAAATAATCCTACAAATAGCTAGAGCTGGATTCTGATGATCCTGATGGGTCTCTTCTGACTCAGCCTATTCTGTGATTCTATGATAGTGTCTCTTCTTCTGCAGTCCAGTTCCTGAAGTCTGATGTACTAACTCATGTCTTGTGTTTAGCTGGTCTCATGTGCTCACAGGTGTCCAGGTCCTTAAAAGAGAGAAAAACACGTCTCTTTCGCAACGCCACTCTACACACATGCCTAAAACATATCAGGAGGGGCTTTTCTGTAGCTCATATGACCAGGAACTTTTGCTCAACATTAACTTGATGTGTGGTTTGTTTGCTGAACATGTTTACTTTAGCTATAATAAAGTCCTTCCAAATGTGTGGACACAGCATGGAGGAAAAAAATCCCCCCCTGCACATGTGCTTTTTTCAATAAAAAGATATCTAAAATCACTTTGAAATGCAGCTGGTAAGTGAAATTCCTCCCTAGTATGTAGAGCTGATGTTGCATTGCTTTCCTTCTGGACCATGTGTGTAGGAGGGGCTGAGGAGTCTCAGCATTTCAGTGACAGTATTTGGGCTGTGCTTTCTACTCCTTAGCTCTACAGACCACGGGAAGCTCCAGCCAGACTTTTCAGATATAAATAAGGCTTCACAAGCTCTTCATCTTTAGTGCTGGCAATGAAACATCCAGTGGTCTAGAGCAGCTTGTCATGGGCCAAACTCATTCCTGAGGGAGTTGTGCAGTTAAATCATCTTAACTGGCTGCCAAACTGTAGTGCTTCCTTCTCTCACTTGAGCCTTTCATAGCTCTTATGAACATCCTACTCCATTGCCTCAGCCTCAGCCAGGGAGGGAAGGAAGATGTCTCCTTGGCTGTGGAACAGGGCACACAGTACCTTGCCCGAGGTTGTTGTGAAATTGTGTATGAAAATGAGCATCCAAATGCCCATCTTCCATTATCCCTGTCATTGCCATAGTTGGAGGAGACACTTCTCCCTCTACTCAGCAGGGTGGCCTTTTGCTCCTGTGGGAATCCCATGTACTGGCTGTATGAAAAATTATCCCTTTTTTATTTCCAGAGGTTTTGGGTTTTTTTTTTTTTCTGAATTGAGCAGTCACACTAACAGTGCTGTATAGCACAGGTTTATGTGGAGCCATTCATCATTCATAGCTGGGATCACAGAACACTTCACAGCTGATTACAAGGTTACACATGCAGGGAATGACATGAGCTGCCAGTCTGAAGTCAAGCTTCAAGCTGGTTTCTGGGCACACCCAGAGGATGAAAAGAACTCAGGAAGTGAATGGCACGAGGAGCATCAGACCTGCCCTCCCTCCTGCTGACCCAAAAGACATCTCTGAGACAGACACAGAGGATGTTTTCTGTCTCCTTGGACACAAAATGGGCACCTGTGACACACAGTGTGCTCCAAACACCCCATTCCAGATTTCCTTCTGAAATGACTTATGCCTAAGAAGGACTGGGGCTCCAGCATCCATTTCCCAGGTAACCACTCACACAAGTGGGATGATGAACTGGAAAAGCCATAGCCTGGTCAGACCTCAGAGCTTTAAACTGCTTCATGAGGTCAGAATGGTGCTGAGAAGCTGGAAGCTGTCACCTACTGCCCCTTTGTTCCAAGGGGGACATTACAACAGATACTCAGCCTCAAATCCAGACTAACACCTACTGGTGTGGCTCTCCAGGCATCCTTCTGTGACACCATCTGTACCCCGGGCTCACCACCCGCTCCCCGACACTGTCTGGGATGAGATGTCCCCGCCAGCCGCCTCCGGGCCGTGCCTTCCTGCAGCACCTCCAGCGCACGCAGCTCTCCAGACGGAGACCAAAATGTTTTCAGCAGGACTGTGAGCATGAGGATCCACAGAGCAAACCACAGCGACGGCTTCTTTCGCTTGGAGACATCGGGCCGAGATGGACTCCGTGCTGAGAGAGCCGCGCTCGTCTCTCCCCGCGGGCACCTCGACCTCAGCTGCTCCGCGAGCGGCGAGCGCTCAGCCCGCGCTGGGCAGCCGCATCACACGCTGCTCTGCACCTCCGGAGAGCTCTTTGCATCTCCTCTGAGCTGGTGTTCTCGGCACTGCCTCTCAGAGCTGCTCCTGCAGTGATGATATGAAGCCTGGCGTTGCCAGTTTTGTCACGCCGGGCAGCCCCCGGGCACCGAGGCACCCCACAGAGGGTCAGCGATGCTGAGTGGCACCGCTTCAGTCACGCCCTGGGCTGCTTATCCAAAAAAACCCTCCTTGGAAGCCTGGCCCCTCTGCTCTCCGAGTTGGGTTTGCGACAGACAGGATTTAGGCTGCTGTCTTGCAGCTGAGGGCCCTCAGGGATGGGGAAAGCACATTACTGATCCCGTTACCTCACAGCTGGTATCAGCACTACATTATTTTCTAACATCAAGTCATTTTAAGTCGCCGCAATGACACAAACACATTGATTAAAAATTAAAACCAATGACAGCTCTCCCACAAACAGTACTTACTGTACCATACTTATTGTATCCTGGGAGGAGAATGAGAAAATAGCAGAAGACAGAATAATTTATAGTGATAAAATGGGTTACATTTTCATAAAAATTTTATTTTACTTTTTTTTTTTTAAATAATTCAATGCACTGGCAGTATAATTAATCCCTCTATGAGAGACACGAATGTACCAGTTCAACCAATATTATTTATACAGAGACATTGTGTTTAAAAACAACAAAAGTACATTTAAAATGTTTGTACATAAAGTATTACTGTTATTTCTTTTTTTTTTCTGAAGAAGGAACAAATGTAAACAAAATGCATAATTGTGCAACACGTTGGAAATACAAAGCAAAACAGGCAAGATACAATTTTATACATATAAAGCAAAAGAAATCAAACTTTAATAACTATACAACATTTCAGTAATTGCTTGACATTTTAACAGTTACCTTGGTCTGTACAAAACATCTTAACTTATACTTAAAACTTTACAAGAATAACATGCTTGTTCAGAACAAAGACACCTTGTGGAATTGCAATGATTATTGATATGATACTTGCACACATGAGAAAAAAAAAGAGGCTACTTCAATAGTAAATAAAAAGTAAGAACATAAGAATGTAAGGTAAAAGGCCATTTAGTAAACCATAATCTAATTCCAATAGCTAATTAAGTTGCACTGCAATGCAGAAATTAAATCCGACTTTTGCTGGAAGACCATAAGGTCATAATGTTGCTCTATTTCCAGGAACCAGAAGAAAGCATATATAAATTTTCCTGATATTTTGGTTAATTATTCATGCGCACGCACACACACACACAAAAGAAAAAAAAAAAGAAAAAAAATAGTATTTGCCACAACAGCCAGAAATGGTGGGTGAGAGAACCCACACATGAGACTACTCCCAACATGGCAGGGTTAAAAAACCAGGACAGCTAGGAAGAGCAAACACCCACCGAGTTTGCCAGGATTGCTTTTCCTGAACCTTAGTTGTATTTTGCGCTTTTTTTCCCCAAAAGACAGGAAGAAACTTGAATTGAGTCGAGCCATTTCAAAAATTCTGGGACTACCACAGCCAAGCCAAAACACAAACCGAAGGAGAGCTCAGAACCAAAGCAAAACATCACAAGATCTTTGACTTGTTTTCATATTCTGTGATGATATGTCCTAGACCTTTTGAATGTGGGTTTTAAAAAAACAGCATTTAAGATTCAGTAGAAGATATGCAATCCAGAGATGTCAAAAATACAGACAGGAATAAATTATACAATATTTTATGGAAATACAAGGACTGTCAGCTTGGATAAAATGTACGTAATTTTTAAGTGTCCTCAAATGATACATATGGCTAAAATTAAACCCCTGATTGCAGCAACCTAACATATTCAGTGCCTGCTTCTGCAATCCGTGTGCTGAGCACCAATTCACAGAGTTACTTCTGTGGACTTCAGTGGAGCAACCTGCAGACCAGGATGCTCAGGGGAAGAACACCAGAATTGGGCCTAGATAAATATTTGCCATGACTTCTAAATGTGCAGAACCCATTTGGCTTAGAAAAACCACTTTACCCTGCTGCAATGTCTTCGAACTACAGTAACAGATTCCATCTCTAGACTGAGTGCATTTATGACATGTTTAAATTTATTTGCCATTTTTCTATGCAAGCTAATGCTGATGCCAGTAAATATTTAAACTGGGAGGTAATGAAATTGCAACATGCCTTTAGTTAAAACCAAAACATATGCAAGCCTAGATGGCAGGCAGAAATTACCCTCCAATTTTTTTAGCAGGGATTATCTGGTGCTGAATCAGAATAGTTCAATATCCACTCAGCCTCAGTGTGCGCATATGAAGCTGCATTAGGGCATGCAGCGCAGTATGAAAAGGGAGAGGACTGGTTTTTCAGCTGGTCTAAATCAGCACTGACATCCACAGAGCTACTTAAGAGGCACATCAGCTGAAGCTTTGGCCCACTGTCATCAGAAACGTGCAGCCATCACTCAGTCTGGTTGAAAAACTCAGCTGTGGAAGTGCAGAGTGAGGTGGAATCGACATCAGATCAAAAGATGCTCTGTTAGTCTCGTTTCTGATAACGCCTCTCCAGACTGTGTGGTCTAAAGCAGTTTTATGATGTGCTGTGCACTGCATAGCTTTACAAAGTACAATATTTCCTCACAGGCAAGGATTATGGTACATTAATCATTTCAATGGCATGATCAGTAAAAAGGCATGATGATAAAAGCTTTGGGAGTTTATCTGCATAGAGATATATTGGCAAAAATTAGTCTGGGGTTAGAGGGTTTGCTCCTTGGTGTGTGCATATTGGATTAACTCCATGGAAATCAGTACTCCTGTACCAGTTTACACCAGCTGAAGAACTTGTACTCTACCTCTGTTATACATAAAACATTTGTGTTGCTATCCACTATTCAGTTCTTTCATAAATTCAAGGGTAAATGTCTCCTGCCAGTGGGTCAAAGCTTCTCCGTGTCCATAACGTTGTGTTACTTGTCACTGAAGTCAATGGTGGTTTCCCTGAGCAAGGGTAAACACATGGTCTGGTCGAAGAGCAAATCTGCTTGCAGTTATTCCAGCTCTAGTCCAGAGACCTTCAACTACTTCAACAGAGACTTCAAGTGAGATGAGTGCCCAGCCAGAACAAAAATGGATGTAATTCCATTCAATTAATTGGGCTAATGCAACTGAAGTTCTGGCCTAATACACTTAACTCCAGTGAGGAGTTATGCCATTTTTGTTATCCAGCTTCTCCTTTGATAAACAGTACTCAGCAAGCTCCGTAAGACTTGCACTACTGCCACGTGACAACCGAATTTGGTGCCAAGAATTCCACCAGCTGAGCCAAGTTACTTTACATTTGCTTAGCTCAAATTTTGGTCCACTGTAGTTACTGTTGTTCAATGAAACAAATTCACCTCAGAATCTGACCTTCCTTTGAATTCTGAGAAGAAAATAACTGAATGGAAATTAGGGCTATCTAGTACTTGAAGGGTCTTTCAATGGTATTACAACAGGGTGACACTCTGTGAGTGAACTTATATCCAGCAGAGAGAGCTTACAGAACTTGCAGACAGAGGAACTCAGTTAAAATCAAAGAAGAAAACAAGTCTCAAACAGCTGCATTGTCCACTCACATGACTTTTTTTAGACTGGCATCAGTGGGACTCAGTTGGAGTCCTGTAAGCATGAGTGCTCCTGTGGACACTACAGTTTAAATTCCAATTCTGTGTACAGTGGGCATTGCTTGAGTTCTATGCTGTCACCGCGTGCACAGCTTCTGTCAACTTGACTGGCATTTCCAGACACAGTGCAAGTACGAGTGAGTGCTCAAATCCCAGTCCATCTGCAGCTGCAGAGGACCAAGACCTGAAAGCAACGCAGAGCCACAGCTCTGCTCACCCAGGCGGTGGGGCTGGGGTCCCTCAGCCCTCCTGGGCACAGCACTGGTCCCCCAGGGCAGTGGACAGGGCTGTGTGGGGATTCACACCACACAGAGCTGTAGCAGTCCAACACCCAGTGCAGGCTGAGGGCTCAGGAGCTCTGTGTGGCTCCACAGCCTGTGAGAGGCAACATCAGGTCACACAATGCTGCCTAAGGTGGCCACTGGGCCTCTGGGCTTGGCCCTGGCTTCTGTTGTAAAAATAACATAAAAATAAGGGTTTAACTGGATGGTGACTTCAGGGCAGTGACAAGAATTAGCTCTCTGATGTGATGTGGCACTCTGAGGTGGACTGAAGAATTGGATGTGGTGGTGCTGTATTCTGATTTCACAGGATACCACGGTATAGGTATTATTTTGCAGGACATATCAAAGTAATGTCTCCTTTCCCAAGAAGCACACTCAGCTTAAATTCACAATGCCAGACCACAGCAGCTTGCCCCACTTTCTTTAAACCACTCTTGAAATCCTTACCATTGCCTAAGACAATTACAGTGCCCGTGAGCTGCCTGATGTGTCACTACACACCCTGTGGTTCTGGGAACAGCTTCTCATTACAGTATTTTTGTTGTGGTGCCTCCTGATGAGGCCAGGTTTGATTCCCATCTGACACCAGTTTTTGTGCAATAACTCATCTGCACCTGAACTTGCTCTCATCTCTCTCTATAGAGTCACGTCCTCCCCCGAGTTATACACAAAATCTGAACTCAATCTATCCTGACTTCAGCAGCCACCACAAGGGGTTTAAACTGGTGTGAGATGATCAGAATCACTGATCTTGGAAGACAAAACATCTCTGAAGCAAAATGGCTTAAGTAAAGCTACCAAGTCCATCAGAAAGGCAGGTCTGACAAGGATACCAGGGAGAAGATGACTACTCTCTAAGTCAGGCAGGAACATTTTGCATTCAATGGCAGAGAAGTTTCAATAATGAAGGAGACCCTAACAGCTTTTAGCCTATACATTTAGGCTAAATATCAAGTGATATAACCAAAATATGCCCCTATATAAACATATCTCATTAGACAACAGAGAATGCCTATATGCATTGGTGTGCTCTGGTTATATCATGGAAGTTCAGGAGGATTATTGGAAACAGAGGAATTGAGCTCTCCCAATATTAAGACTTGCTTTATTTGTATTTATAAAATAGCATGTAAAGTAAAGCTGGAAGATGTCATAAGGACAGTGGATTGGTTTCCCATCCTCATCCCCTTTGCCTCCCTCCCAGTGCATTCAGGTGAGGTCAGGGAGATGCTGAGAGGGGAAGGCCTTTGCAAAGATCCCTTGGTCTGCAGCCTGCCTACAGCTGGGACACTTCTACACTTGCTTCAGAATGACAACTTAATTTTTTTTGGTGACTTGTTAAATATTTTTTCTTTCTTAAAACTTCAAGACACTGGTCTATGGCAAATGATTTAACCTGAAAAACAACACATTGACAGCACATTCTTACACCGACTTTCGAGACCACAGGACTAAGACGACAGAGTTGTTGCTACTTTCTGCCACACCTTCATTGTCTGCAGGAGGCAGTAGAGGCAAACAGGACTGTGCACAAAGTACAGAGGAACAATTGAATAATGCCACTGCCACCAGCAGTGGTAGGAGTGTTTTCTGTTTACAGCTACTATATATTTTCTCCTGTGCTATGAAGTAATGAGCAGGGACTTTCTGCTGCAAATCCACACATAAATCCACACAGATGTGTGCACAGACTCACACTCATGGGCTTGCTTCAATGCCGTGTGGAGTTTCTCCTGAACTCCAAGTAATGAAGTATGTTAATACTTAAGTCAGAATCCATACCAGCCCCATTTTTGTTACCTGTTAAGTTACACTCACAAAACTAATAATTGGATTTAGACAGCATTAAATGCTGATAAAAACTCACTGAAAAAGTTTTTCCAAAGTACCTAAAAACATCAGTGAATCTAAACTGTCATAATAGAAGAACATAATAAAATCTGTGAAATTAAATATGCATGGAAATTAAACTCCAGATTCAATTGTCTTATTTTTTTTCTGTAGGAGGAATGAAGATCTCAAATGCTATTTTTTAAAAACCCCCACATAACTATCAACAGATCTGTCTCTACCTTTCAAAGGAGATAATTTATAAATGAGGCAATCTATTCACAAAGAGAATATTTAAATAATTGAAAGTCCAAGGAACACGTAAGAAAAAGTGAAATTAAGCTATAAGATGCAAGCAGTGAAAGTTGCCACCAACACTGTCACAAAAAGGCTTTTCCTCTGCTCCCTGCTCCTGAGCACCCAACACACATCTCATGGCTGGAGATGTTCACTGCACTTGGAGCTGGATATTCTGCCTGCACATTTTCAAATACTTAAGACCTGCTGCAGCCGTTGAAGTGGAGGTTAAGTGCTATGTAAATACCTCTCTTGAGCATTTAGGACTTTGCTGCCGTCTCATCTTGCACCCCAAATGCCTGAGTTTAGCCCTTTACAGGCCTGCTCCCTTCACTGCTGCACTCTTGGTAGTGCTCCAGACCTTCTCAGGCATGGGTCACAAACAAGTCTTGTCAGTTCTGGCAATGTTTTACGAAGCTTGGTGTCCTTCTTAAATCCCAGCTACAGAAGTCAAGAGATTACATCACTGTTCCAGTTTATCACTATTAAAAATAAATGTGTCAGTTCCAGCCTCGGCATGCTTGTAAAATGCCTGAAAATGTGTCATGAAATCAGTCCCAGAGCTCAGCATCCAGAAGGCAATACAAGAACCAAAGAGTTTATTAAAAAAAAAACAAACCAAAACCAAACCACAGTTTTAAGCCAATCTTGTAATTTTTGGTGCTTGGTTCATGAGTTTGAAAGCCTGAATTGGGCAGTTTTAAGTGCAGACATTGCAAATGCCCAAGCACAGACATGCTGCTTCCCCATGGATTGAAACAAACAAACAATCTCATTTGATTAGCTCTGCTGGAAGTAATATTTTAAGGGGTAAAACGATTCCACGAAGATGACATGTTGGCAATTGAAATGAGATGAATATAGTGCCTGTAAAAGTGCAATAATCCTTAATAACTAACCCAAAAGAAGCATCATCCCCAGGGATAAGACAGTAATTTACTCTCCATATTTAATTTGTTTCTAAGCCGCTTTTGAAACAAGACTGCTAAACAGTAAGTTGGCTTGTGATCCCAGACTTGACTGCTGGACTTATAATCATCATGCCATTGATTCAGCATACATTTCAACCTAAGTGACAGGATACAAAACCAGGTGGGCTAATTCCTTAAGCTGTTTAAGCAAAAGATTGTGAACATGGGGTAAATTTAGAGATAGGAGCCTGTTTACCACAAGCAACAGCGGAAAGATAATACATGGGGATCACCGAGCGACTGCAGCTAACTCTGAGGAGTCCTGTGTCTGAAGACTTTTAAGACATTGCTATCCCTTGTAAATGCATGGAAGTCCTGGATTTCAATCGACATTAAAGAAGCAAGTGCTGAAAATGCACTTAATTAGACTGAATAGTTACTTGCAAAAAGAGTGGAAAACTCTGGCTTATGACAAAACCAGCCCAACCCTACTTCATCTCAAGTACCCAACCTGTTAAAAAAAAAAAAAAATCAAATGTTTCATTTTCTTTTTCTTTAAAAAACCCCCGACCACCACCTTTCATCTACATTTCTGAATAGTTCTCACTGTCATGGTTTTATTCATTAGCTACTGGGGCCAGAGTCGGCGTGACCAATGTGTCAGATTCAGGTTTCAGCTGTGTTACCGAAACCTTCAGAGAAGAGATAAGGGTGAGTCGACCACTTCAGCAACAGGAATGTGCAGATAATACAGGATGTGCATGTTCTGCAAATGTCCTTTGCAGAAAACCCTACACTGGATGATTTCTCTAATGAAGCACGTTGGCTATGTTTACAATACAGCCTTGTGGAAAAAAATGTTAGGAATTATTGATTTTTAAGAAAAGGTAGTACTACAGGGAGCTAATATACAACAGCTACAGAAATGTTTGTCTTAAATGTGCACTGGGCAGAGTCCTTAAACTGCTCTTATTGCAAATATCCAAGGCCTGCTCTAAAAATCTTAACAGTCTGAACCTTTTAAATGAAAATTTGTCCTGTTTATCTGGTCACAAGCCAGTGAGCAGAATCCAATAACTCACCAGATTAAAGAATATACAGGTTTATATAGCAGAAGGTAATTGCAATTAACTAATATCTGGATGGCATTTAATACACATATTGTATTATTTCAATGAGATGAGACAGAATAATATTTACATTGCTATGAGCATTTTCTGTTTATAGAAATGGAATTTACAGTTCAGTAAGGTATGCAGGCGTTATATCAAGAATGAGATGAGACCATTTAAAGTCTTGTGAATTATTGATATAAATTCATTTTGTTTTGTTTCATGCACCAGCGCTTCTTGCAGTGGCACCAGAAGAGCAGTGCAGTTTATAACAGGGAAAAAAATAAGAGGAAAGAGCAAATGTGAAATGGTGCAATTTATTCACAATTGCTTTGAAATTCTATCTGAATTGTCTCATTATTATTCACGCATTAGAAGAATGGTCCAAAACATGACAGCATGGGTAAACAGATGCAGAGCTCGGAAAATAGGTAATCTGACTGAAGTATTCATGGCCATTATTAAACAAATGTTATATTGCTTTTGGGTAAATCTGGTGATTTTATTTAATTTGACATTGTTTTCAAGATAGCATGATAATACTGTTCGCTTCTAACGCTCTGAAATGAACAAAACAGGTGAAAATCGATGCCACATGGAATTATAATGTTTCAACAGTAGCTGGTTAGTTAAACTTCTAGATAGTTCATGAAGAATCTGCATACACTTATTAATGGACTTTTACATACAATATCAATGCTTAGAGTGCAGCAGCCCTGTTAAAATCTGCTTTCAGTGAGTCACTATGCAAGGAGAGATTGTTCTATGAAGAAAAAATCTTGGATAAGTATTTGTTTGAGACTAAACAGTAAAACAGAAAGAAAATTCACAGATTTAGTATAGGAATGGTAGATAAGACTAAGAAAGCTAATATTTTGAAACTGCCTAAAAACTGCAATAAATTCTGCTGCCTACTGAAATTATTAAGCCAACAATAAACAGGAAGAATGGAATATCAAAACCTCATTGCATAGTGTGTCATCATTCTTTAATGAGGCATTCCTTCAACCTTTTACCTCTTAACACCTTTGGTGATCTTACATTATGTACCTGTAAGATATTCAATGTTCTCTTTTAGAGATTTAACCTATAGGAAGTATGAAATCTTAGGAATGTACTGAGTCAGGTAATGTTGCCAGAATTAAGCGTCGAAAAGCTTGGTTCAGGTTCAAAAGATGATTTTGAATGAATAGCTATAACTTCTACTAATTTATTTCAGAAGGGACTTCTCATATATACCCTCAAATATTTAAGACGCTTTGTACTATTTCTCAGGAATCCATATCTTCTCAAAGTGCTTTTTTTGTTTTCACTTGAAGGCAGCATGGACTTAAAACAATACTGCAGGGAATGTACCGTTCCATAAAGCACATAAGGATGGCAGGATCCAGGAGACACAAGGCATAGAAAATCGTCAAAAATGATTAGATGGTACAACACATACTGCTCTTGAGTCATAAGTTTCATTTATGGTGACTTCTACTTCGAATAGATAGGATATTAAAAAAGGCAATAAAAATGAAGTTACATGAATAAACTTCCAAAAATGAGTGGAGTTCCACCAGTGATCGTCTCTGTGCTGGTAGAGGTAGAAGAATGGGGATGTCATGAACAGGGCAGCAGTCACTACAACAAATGAGCCTCAATGCGGAGCCAGTGGAGTCCCTGGCGAACGTAACGAACCAGATTGGTCATACTGCTGTGTTGTGTTAAGGGTCCCATCACTGAGTCCAGGTCTACAAAGAACTCTGCAATACACAAGAAACAGAAGCAGTTGTTTCAGGCAGTGGTACAGAAATAAAGGTATTACCACGATTTCCCACTCAGAAGCAGCACAGCGCAATTAGTTAGTTCTCAAGACAGTTGTGCACAAGAGAACATGGTCCTTAAGAAAGAATTTAAACAACAACAACATACTGAAACAAACCAAATTAGATTATCCATGCTGGAAGTCTACCACAGCATGGTATGAGTGGTTGCCAGTAGTCTTCCTTTAACTCTGATGATCTGCACTGTCAGTTTTTTGAGATTAGGTTTGCTGACTGTGTGATTTAAATAGCTGGCAATTAAATACTGTATTGCTTTTCCATGCTGTACTCTCTCCTAGACATGAAGGGCTAGACTGGATCTTTCCAGACTAGAAGACCTTTCTTGCTCTTTTCCCCACCCTCTGTAACTGCCATTGCAGCAGTTTTTGGCCCTCTGCTCACCCTGCTTCAGCTGCAGGCCCCAGAGGATGAGTGTGGGATGGGAGGGGAGGAGGAAGAGGAGAGAGAACACAGCAGGAAAATAACACCTTGGAGACGGGAACCTCTAAGGGGGAAGAATCCCAACCCTGGGATTCCTTGTCAGGAAGGGTTAACAGGAGGTCACTAAACAGAGAGCCCCAGTTAGGAAGCGACACACCAGTTTACTTTACGTCATGTTAGATGCTCTCTGGGTGAAAGACTAATCCTGTTAGGGCCAACAGACCTTTCCTAATTGCTGTCAGTGGAGAACTGAATTGTGCCCTGTATTCTCCCACAGCTCTTTATGCTCGCTGGGGCACAGGCATTCCCACATATACAACACTTACACTATATTTAGGCAAGTGGGAACCCGCTCTCAGTTAAAGCCCCTCAGAGCTCAGATAACAACCAACAATCACAGTAAGGAATGGCTGAGCCCTCACATTCTCACCCTGTCTGCAATCCAGTGCACTGAGCCAGCCAGCACTGGCTGCACTTCAGGAGAGCAGATGCTGGGTACAGAATCATTATCAGTACTTTCTTCAGCAAGTAAGTGCTGCTTTGAGGTCTTCTATCCAAGTATTGACAGCCTGACCCTGGTCAGCTTGGGAGCTACAGCAGTATCAGAGCACAAAGTCATTTGGCTGGAGGCAAGCATAATGAGAGCTCAGGGCTAGCACCAGTGCTGTTCAGATGCTGCAGCCAGCAGCTACTTTTCATCTTCCTTCCTCTGTCTTTCATTCCCCTCCTCCAGTGTAAAATCAATACATTTAGAAATGAAATAATGCACTATCTTGCTTGCATTCCAGAGATCTCATTCTAGGCTCAAGTAAACAGTAATTTCTTTAAACACTGAGAATTCACCTTAAAGCCTAATTTCAGGTTAACATTTCTTGAAAAATCTACAAGCACTGAAGCCACTTAATAAATTTATGCGTGAGAGAACAGGTCTTGCTCCCTACAGAGCTGATAATTTTCTACTGTAGAGAAAAAGTCCTGCTTTCTTCAGAAGCATAAAAAAAAGATCTGATCTTGTAAAGTCAGCTGAGAGTTTGGTGTTATAGATGGTGAACAACACCACTTTAGGTGATCCAACACAAACCATCCCATGGGCTTTGGGAAATCTGCAGTTTAGTTTGGCCTGCTACAGATGCAGATTTATGCCAAACTCCATTTATTCTCCCCACTCTCTCAACTCCACTGACCAGGGGAAATTCCATCAGAGGTATATGGCAGTATGTTCCTGCTTTCCTTTTCAAACCAGATCAGCTTGGCAGGTCACAGTTCTGCTGTTCTCCCTCTTGCTATGCATTTTTATTTTAATGGCACATCTTTTGTCAGGCTGACAAAGAAAGGCTTCTGTCTGCTGCTCTGAGCCAGCTGGACATGAGTCAAGTCCAAACTGGGAGCATGCAGGCAGACTCAGAGGAGCACAAAACCTAAGCTGACAGCCGTGGACAAGGGGAGGCTGCACAGCTCCTACAACGTGGGGGAAATTTCTTGTGACTGCATGGGCGTGACCTAAGAAACACTTATGACAGCAGTAGGACCCAGAGGTAATTGCTATTAGGCCACAGTTTTATACCCATCTCAGGACAGATCACCAAGGACATATTCTTATGTAAGACACACCCTGTGATTCAGAAAACAACAGAAACAATGAGAGCTGACCACAAAAACCCACAAAAGTGACCGAATCTGGTTGGTTTTGGTTTTTTTTTAAGGAACTAAATTTTTATCTTAATGATGGTTTCTTTGCAGGTTTGTGGGGTTTTTTTGGTTTGGAGATCATTTTTATTGCAAGGGGAGGGGGGGAAATCTCATTTTTTATAATGAACTGACTGCCCAAGCTCCTGAGAGAGAGGCCAAGTGATGTCCTGTACCTGGGAGTCACAGCAGAGTCTGGGGTTTGCACTGTCCTGTTTGCTGTCACGGGGCAGTTTTGAACCCCCAGTCCACAGGCCAGTGTCCCAGAGCTTGGGCAGTGCACCAGAGCTGAGACAGCTGGCAAAGGTGGACTGGAGATCACTATGGAGAAAGGGGTGAGTCCTGTTCCAGCCAACAAGATAAAGGTGCTTTGAATTACTTGAGAGGTGCAGATGACATCTACTAAAATAATTACAGCCAGGTTTCGTAAAACACTGCAATATTTCATCAAAGTGTCTTGAATACATCCTTTTTTAAACAGAATCCCTCATGTGGTATGATGAAGACCTGCAGAGTACCACAACAGTTCTTATATAATTCTTGCTAAACCATGAATTTTTAAAATTGTAGTTTGTGTTTAAGCATGCAACCTTAAATCAAGTACTTAATTAGAAATGAGGTATTTTTCCAGACAAAATATAAAGACAGACACGCTATAGCATGTATGAAACTCTGATCTCTCTCCAATGGTTTATAATACTTAAATGAAATTTGAAATAACACGAACTTTGCATTCCCTGTAACGTGTCTGCAGGTTGTGAAACAAGATGTGAAAGAACAGGTCACAACCTTAAATGTCTTGCTCATGTGAGAAACCCTTATTCATGCATCCAGTCCCAGTAAAGTCAAAGGGACTGCTCATCTGAATAAAGAGTATTCCTATATGGCTTTGCAGAATTGGGTTTATTTGATCGTAAATCAAAATGAGAACAAAGAAGAGAGTAGGGAGAAAAATGCAGAAAGAGAGTCAGCAGGTTTTTTCTCATCCAGCTCTAGGACTGATAACAGCAGTGGCTGGGTACATTTTCTGTCTGCTGGCTGAATGCCTGAGCTATTTTGATTTAATACCAAGTAGAACATTTAACAACTCCACAACACACAAGGCTAATTACAAGATTATTGCCATCTCTTCCTCCTATCAGGGCATCCTTCTGCATTCCCACTGTAATATTCTGCATTACATTTGACAGGGAATCGCTTTCACATTTTGTGAAAATGGATACAGCTATGGAAAAAATCCAAAATGACTGCACTGCTACTAAATTAATCAATGTGAACAAAGACAAGAAGCAGTGGGGAGGACTGGACAGAACTTCTATTATTGTTCCTCATCCAGGGATAGATCATTATGACCCACCATTCAGACATAAAACTCTATAAATCTCAAGCTCAGTTTCTCTAAATCAGTGGAAATTTGCCACTGACATTAATGGGAGTAAGATCAAACTGCATACACCAAGCACATTTGTCAGGACAAGTCGGCCATCTGAAATCTCACTATAATTTAAGAGAATGAGCCAACTCATGATGAGAATACTTCCTAGTTAGGCTCTGCACCTCTAGTGTCAAAGAAAGCTTTCTCAGTGATTTATGTAAGCCCAAAGCTGGAATCTGAATAATTACATTGTCATGGGGAAGTTCACAGCTGGCCAACAATAGGCCACATTTGTCCCTTAGTTATATCTCAGCCACTCCACTATACTTGATATAACCCAGCCACAAACAACTTGCCAAAACTCCTTTGAAATGACTGTGGTAAAGACTTACATCTTGTTGTTAGGAATAAACAAGCAGATTTGCAATCCAATCATAGGAGAGGCAAGGTCATGGCTTTCAGTGGACATCTCCTAATCCGACTTCCCGCATAACCATAACATCTAATGTTTGCTTATTATCCTAGCTAGCATTTTAATAGTCTTAAACCCGTTGACAGAGCAGTCTGAAAATAACCTCAGTGCTCTATGAGAGGCTGAAACTGTGAACGAATTTGCAGACTTAAAAGCTCTCATCACTCGGGGCTCGTGTTTGCTAAATTATTTGCCAGCTGCTCTGATAACCCCATGTTCAGCGTGTGTTACACATCCCCCTCTGTGCCTGACAAGAGAAGATACGCATTGGCTACAGCCACCAGCAAGCAGATTTGGTCTGTTTGCTCAAGCTGTCACAGTTGTGCTCTTAGATGTGGTGGTTCTGGGTCCAAATCCAGAGAGCACGGAGAAAGCTAAAGCTGAGGAGCCAAAGGGGACAAAGAAAAAGCAGAGAGTGGGGCACCTTTGTTCTCCTTGGTGAGCTTGTCAGCCATGTCCCAGTGCTCGTAGCTGCGCAGGACGTTGTTGGTGATGTTGACGTGGCTGGCAGCCATGTGGTGGATGCGCTGGGGGATGGTGATGGTCCCCGCCGAGGACGAGCCGGCGGTGCCCGTGCCGCTTCCAGCGGAGCTGACGGGGGACGGGCTCAGGGACATGGGTGAGGGGGTTTCTGTGCTCCTGCAAGAGGGAGAGAGAGAGAGAGTGAGGACCCCTCACATCCCTTCAACTTCACTGCCATCCTAAATGCACTTGAAAAGTTAACTTGGCACCCCAGTCAAGGGGGAATGTGCAGTGGTACCTCCTGACTTTATGAGAAAGGACAGCTTATAAACTGGGAATGACTGAAAATAAAAAGGGATTTAATTCTCCCTTTAAATGAACCCGTTATTTAAAAAAAAAAAAAAAATCTATCATAAAAATTGAGCAATCTTTCAGACAAAGAAGCATCTCATAGCTGTAATGATTTTTCTACCTGCTGCCAGAAGCTGCAATGGCAGTTAGAAAACACTCAATGTGCAATATTGGCTTATTATCAAAGTATTTTCTGGAAACCACAATGACAGTTTGCTCCAAAAACAGTCACCACAATAAGTAGAGAGCAAGTCTTAAAAGCAACCTGCAGAGCAGTATTAGGACCTGAGGGTACTGGTAGGATTATGAATATCTCCATAGGATTCTTTAACGCTATGGAGATTTGTTCTAATTGCCTACAGTTCATCCACACAGTTCTGCACAGAGCAGTGTTTTAAGTTACCTACTTAGTGAGCCACTAATGTTCTAATATAGATTTTCCTTTAATTCTAACACCATCAATTAGGAATCACCTGCTGGCTGCAGGCAGTGCGGCGGTCAGCACAGCACGCTCTTGTTTAGAGCTGTGCAGTGCTGAATGCTCACAGAACAGCTATTCTCTTTGAAAATTTATAGGATCATGGAACTGTTCAGGTTGGAAAACACCTTTAAGATCATCGAGTCAAACAGTTAACCCAGAACTATCAAGTCTACCAGTAGCCCATGTCCCCACATGCCACGTCTACACCAAGATACTATTAAATACCTCCAGGAAAGGTGACTCAACCAAGTCCCTGGGCAGCCTATTCCAGCATTCGATGACCCTTTTAGTGAAGAAATTATTCCTAATCTCCAATCTAAGCCTCCCCTGGTGCAACTTGAGGCCATTTCCTCTTGTCCTATCACTTGTTATTTGGGAGAAGTAAAAAGAGCCACCCTTCAGCACATCCACACTCTTGCCCAACTTGGTGTCATCCACATACTGACTGAGTGTGCCCTCGATCCCCTTCAAGATCAACGGGGCTCCAGATCATCAGCAAAGATATGAAACAGTACCAAGCCCTAGGGAACACCACTGGTGCCCAGCCCCAGCTGGATGTAACTTCATTCACCCATTTGGAAGCACTTGCCTAAACAAAAGCATTCTATTTGCTGTGGAATACACTTGAGATGCAGGGCCAGGACACTCCTGGCAGTCTCTGCATGAAGCAAAGAGACCAAAACTCTCCAGACAGGGATGTTGCAACCCCTCCCTGGACATGCAGCTGTAGATGCTTCATGCTGTGCAACAGCATCAAGCTCAGTCACTGAGCCAGATCCAAAGCCCAGGACAGAAGGGCTTGGCCTCCTGGCTTTAAAGGCCACTGTCAGTGGCCCTGCTGGGGCACAGACCTGCTGACACCTCACGGGTGCTGCAGGACAGACACCACGGCACAACCTTGGGCTGATATGCACTGATGGCAACAGCTTTTGCTGCAGATTTTCCAGCAGTGCCCTGCTATCACCTGTGCTCAACAACAGGCTCCTGTGATACATTCTTTTTCCAGAGCTAGAGATCACATTGATTTGGCAGCTTGTAGCTTTTTACCCAGCTTATGGGTTAGAGTTTAAGCATGTCCTAATGCACAAAAGCTTTATTTTTAAGTCTCAAAACATCCTGGTTAGCTGACTTGCCACAGTGTCTTTAATGCACAGAAGAGCTGAACTACACTAGATTAGGTCTGGGAGCAGTTAAAAATGATAAGTATCTGAGGAGACCAAGAGTATTTTGATAGAGCCACTTACAACCAGCTGACGCACTTCTGCCAAATAAAGCACATTGTTCATTGGATTTACCCTGTTGTGCACAGCCATTATTACTGTGGTGAGTCTACTAAATCTCTGTATTTTGTGCTTTCTGTCGCTAGAGGTGGGAAACATGTCTGTAATGAAACCAGGGAAAATTTGTTTCATTGCTAGGCTGGAACCTGGGCCAACTTTGTAGAGGTTCACAACCTTTTCAAACGAGTAGGCAGAAATTCCAGTAAGTCAAGCTGTGATTTTTGATGGACCCGAGATCCTGAGCAGACTATGCTCCATGGCAATGGATAAGCTTTACTTTGTTAAAAAAAAATACTTGAGATTACCCACTGTCTCCCCATCCTGCATCAGGCTACTGCTCCATCATCCAGTGGTGCCATACGCTGGATGGTGTTTGGTCTTTTATTCTGTGGTGTGTAAATTCTCTTCCCACCTGACACAAATTTGCAGGGGATTAAGAGAAGACTGTAGAGCCAGTAGCCCTGGGAAGGCAGAGCACAAGCTGCCAGTGGCAGCACCAGGCCTGTGACAAACCGTGGAGCCACTGGGAGCCCCCTGAGATAGACGGCAGCTTTGAGCCAGCTGGAGAGCGACTTTCTTCTGAGACTCCACACAGAGGGGACACAAGACCTGAGTGTGGGCTGTGGTCTTTGTGTGTTGGGTCACAGGTGTCACAATAATGCTGTTATAACAAGGCCTTGTCACTCAGCCACTCTCACATCTCAAGTGCTTCCTGCTCTGAATAAAAGACAGAGATGTGCACTTTCAGAGCTTTCCTTCCTTATCTCCAAAGTTAGTGGGAAGAGACTGATCAGCTGGGTGTTATGTTAGAAGTGATGCTGACCTGAAGGCTGGGTTTCTGCTGCCTACTTTGTGGCCAGACAAGAATTTTCTCCTCCAGTCAAAACCCACTTATTCTCAATCCTGGACACCTAATAGCTCCTTTAAATAGCGAGGGAGATGTCATCACCTGCAGAGCACACACTTCATAGGGGTCTATTATAGGACAGGAATAAAAGGATAACTCCTGTTCCACGAAATATTTATGTACAAGCCCCTTCTCAAGGAACAAAAGAGACGTTATGCTCCAGTGGTCTATTTTATCACTAAAACTTTGTGTATTTTTATTACAATGCAAGGTTTCACTGACATTTAAATGCCTGGAAAACTGGCACATAATGAATAATTTAATTTAGTAGTTGCTTTTTAAATATGTTTTCAGTTTTTATTTAAAGTGACTTATTTCATCACTTTAGTTTGTGTTATAATCTATACTTAAATAGCTCTATACATACATATTAAAAATAACTTTGAGTATTTGGGGTGTTTATATATACACATCTATACCCCAAAATATTTTGAATTACCTGAGACAATATTTCACTTTAGGAAAAATGTTTGAATTTTTGGTTTTGCACTGATTGAGAACAAAGTCTCTTTGAAAACTTCAGTTCTTTGTTAGCTAAACTTCAACGCCTCCTATAGTTTTACTTCTTTGTTTCCCTGGCATGTCTAATAGTCATTTCTTCTTTTGAACCACCAGAAAGAGACCATTAACAATAATGATTTTCAACTAGAATTTAACCTACTCAAATAAAGACGAAAAAACCCCTTTGTTTTACCTGTATCTGGATGTGTGACCAGGACAAAGGAGAAGGAGAAATGTGTGTCAGCTGGCAACAGCCATTGCAAGATAAAGGCAAGGATGCATCAGCAATGCACCTCCACTGAACAGCAGATCATGACTGCATTACCCTGACTTCATATCTGAGGTGAGGGTGTTTTAACGTTAATATGAAGCCACTGATAATTGGCTAAGTGCCCTCGCATTTTCACCACTATTATACCTTTGGTTTTATTAAACAGCACTTACCATATATCAGTGAAATATTCATTGGTCTTTCATTGCTGAACGAATCATTGAAAAATCATTGCAATGAAGGTTAACTTTACTTTGGCTTCCTAAAGTGACATGGTACTTGCTAGCTAATTAACTGATATTTTTATGGCCTTCATTTGGCTTGAGAAGCAAACTGTCAAAGAATTCAGCACAGACCCACCACGTCTGATTTTAGACTTAAGGGGGCTTCGCACAGATGAAGCTGTGATTCAGCTCTTCCTTCCCACCCACACAGGATGGCTCACAGGGGGATCTGACTTAGTCCAGTGGGAGCCCCTCACCCCCACAAGCCCAAGGCAGCTGTATGATCAATTCTGTAGCCCAGGACGCTTTCTACCTGATACATACTTGAAATATATCTTTAGCTCCCAAAACACTCATCCCATGACCTGTTCTTTGCCTTTAGAGGCACAAAACCACTTCCCCTCCTCTTGGAACCACTTGTTCCCAGACAGAAGTACTCAGCAGAAAATACTCACTTTCCATTGCCGCCCCAAGGTGAGGGGGCCTGTGAGGCTTTTGAAGAGTTCTGTAAGTACAAAACCAAAACGTAAATACAGGTGATGCAAGTACATGAATATTGATGACACAAGGCTCAACACTCCCCCTTTTCATTGCAAGAGCCACAGTGCATGGAGCAGAACAGCTCTGCACATCGGTCCCATAATTAAGTGGCTGGTGGAAGATTGGTAGGTTCCAACCAGTAGCTTGAAAATCATTTGATGAAAGAGGGAATAAACTCCAGTAAAAGCAGATATAGGTCACAAAGAAGTGGTTTAATTACTACTGAAACTTATTCTACAAAGTAAGTACTTCAGAGTGCAAATGACTGCTTATTTTTAGGGGGACCTTCAATATTTTAACAAGAAAAAGAATTTGGCTTGATGCTTTAATGAAATTGATCCCTCCCAAGTTGCTAGGGAAGGTGGCTTGGGATTCAGACAGTAGTATAAATACAATTTTTAGTAAGGATCTACTTGAATGCCTTTGTTTTTATATATTTTAGTTGCACAAATTGACTTTCCTTACCTGCTTACTCATTCTGCCTTTCACGTCTGTGTAGCACCTTGTAAAACCCTGTACAAAAAGATTGCCGAGCAACAATAAAGCCCAGGTTTTTCCAGCCTTGCTCAGACTGAGTGGTATCTTAGTTCCCATACAAAGTGGCAGTATCAGGGCTGAGGCTATCTGTGTGTGCCCTCTGAAAACAACCATCCAGCTCCCTTGCTGAGAAGTCAGCACGCACAGTGAAAATTCAATCAAGTTTTACAAGTTCTCTGCAAAGTTATTACCCACATTATTACAACACTCATCTGGTTACTGTAATCGCTGTTTTGCATGGGAGGCACAGAGATTCACTGGAGCACAGGGAGTACCCTTGACTTCTAAACCACAGCTCACAGCCCAGCATTACTGACCAAAGCAGAAAACACCGTCCAAACCACAGCACTGGCCTGGCCTGGGCGTTCCTGCACAGCAGCCACTGCTTGTCACAGAGGGTGGGAGCATGACTTGGGGTGTTTCACAGCACAGAGCATGTGGAGCGTGTATTTTTGCCAGCCACACATATGTAGGAAAGAGGGAGATCCTAAACTGCCCTGAAAAGTCTTCAGAAATGGAGAAGAAGCTTTTATTGTTAATGTCTCCTGTCTGGGGATTGTTCCCAACAGTATCTGGGGACAAATAATAGATCTGTCAAGATTACAGCTAGATCTCAATTGGAAGTGGTTATTTGATAATGAAAATATTTAGCAAAAAATATTTCAATGATTACTGAAAACAAATTTTCAAAAATATAAAAATCTTCCTCAAACTTTCAGAGGAATTTTATCACAGGATGTCACTTTTTCTAATCATAAAAGGTTTGATTTCAATTTAAAAAATTTATCACTTTAGTGGTATTTTACTCCAAGTTGTCTCTAAATTTCAAAATTTCTTTCATGATTAAATGGTTATTTTCTGTTTTGAAATGCCAAAAATATAATTTTGAAGCTTTCAATTGGAAATTAATCAGAACCAGTTCTGTCCACAAATGATTTCAATTTGGACAAAGTGGCATTTGTGAGGAAAAATATAAAGAACAATTTAGCCAAAAAATTCCTCCCCATCTCTGCTGTAAACAGTGGGCTGCTTTTCACAGTTAAAATTGTGTAAAATTTTGCATAACAACTCTATTCAAACAGTTAATCTGTTTCATTTGTGTTACAGATTCTTGCTAGTGAACACAGAGAACATGGTGCAGCAATACAAAACTAACACATAGTTAATAGCTCCCATTCTTTTCCTTTCTCCTCCTGTGCCTTTATTACAGAAAGAACCTGAACATATAATCTGTATACACTCAAATACTGCTCCTAGCAAATGAGTTACAGTGCCCATAGCACACACACTGTAACATTAACTGAAACTCTTAGCTTCAACTGGATGCCTATGCCCAGCATTCCTGATTTGTCTATTTTATTGCATTTTTATTTTTTTTCTCTTATTTTAATTTACATTAAAAGACATTTTCTTATGCTGGGAGTAGTAAATATGTTCTTCATTTTACCTACTTGCACAGCTAGAGATAATGAAGTGGCTTTAAGGCAAGAGAATCTCCCCTGCTCCTGCCTCTTTTTTTTTAAAGAAATCATTACCTTCTGCAGAAAAGGTTTATTTGTCTAATAATCCTTTTTTTAAGATACAATCTACATTCATCCTGGATAAAATCTGAAGCGGGTGGAATACATTTCATGAAAATGCTGAGGTTACAAATGTGTGTAGCTCAAATTTAATTTGTTGTGCAAATCCCTGACTGAAAACTCCATGAGCACAACAGAGGCACTCCTAATGGTACAAGAGAGCCTCCATTCAAGCACAAGATCAGGACTAACATTACTGAAGTTGCAGAGAGACACACACAGAGGACACATGGGTAGCCAGGACTTTGGCTGCTACCATGACAGTGTTGGAGTCTTACAGCAGAAGGACCATTTAATCACCATTTACACAAAAAATATGAAAACTGCAGTGTTAGAGGTTTTTACTGGTTTGCAGCACCAATATGTCAAAGCCTGGAACAAATTCACAGAGGCTGAAAACACCAACAAAAAAAGACTGATGGGCTGACAAGCCAGTATAATTACATAATTATAGAATAATATGTAGCAATAAAGTAAAAGAATTAATGTATGCTTCAAACAGCATTAACCAGTGAAATAAAAATATCAAAACCTCAGCAGAGCTGAAGAAAGATTCTATTTCTCTCTTAATCTAGGAACAGTGAGGATTTGTCATTCTTACACTGGGTAAATATCATTTGCCAAGGTAAAACAAAACATCCCCAAGTCATGACCATAGGATCTCCACTCAATTTAAGGTAAAGACAATCCGTCAAGATGTAGATAAGTTAATTTGAAGTTCCACAGGAATAACAGGAGAAATCTCTGAAACTGCAGTAAGCTTCAGGAAATCTCACTGTATCTAAAATCTAAACTTAACTAACTACAGCCTAAATAATTGCTTTATTATGGTTCATTGGGGGTCAGTTCATAATCACTTGCACATTGAAACCTTGAAAGAATCAGAAACTTGCATAAACATTACATGGTGTTGAGAATAATGTTATTTTAGTAGAATTACTGAGCATGGTCCTTTGAATCAAGTGACTAATCCAAAAATCCCCCAAATCACTTCTGTCCCCACTCCCTGGCAGCCATCCTGCCTGCATTTCCCAGGGGAGAGGTTAAATGTGGGACTTTTAAGTCATGCAGTTATACTTGTGAGGGCTCTCAGTGCTGGTATGAATTTCATTTCATATACATAAATTAAACAGAATAAAGATTACCTTAAAATATTCCATCAGAGATCTGGAGTACTTCATAGCATGGTCCTTCTTTAGTTTAAACATTCTCAAGTAGAGAAGTGATAAGCATCGGTAGCTGTGGTAATTAGGAAAGGATTATGTTAATTCCATTGCTTAATGAAACCTATAAACTGTAAAAAAAAACCAAGCTGACCTATATTTTGCAGTTTCTGTTCTAAGGTTACATTTTGAAACATAAGCAAATGGAGAAGGAAAAAAAAAGTGGTCAAAAGCTTTAAAATCCCATCTTGATAAGAGTATAAATTAGAAGAATAAATGTTTAGTCAGCTGCTGAAGAAATCCATTAGTTATCCTTTAATAGTTTAATGGAAAACAAGAATAATGATCTTCTGTAAGCTGCTTAAGTAATTCAGTACTTTTAAAGTCCTCCTTAAGATTTTAGCTGCTTCTCTCATTGTCGCAAAGGGACTTACCATAAAACTGCTAATTTCTTGTCCCCTTCTGTGGCAGAAGAGCCTGTGAAATTCTTGAGTCTCATTGCATACCTTGTCAGAAAGGTGAGAGATAAGAAATTGAGAATTAAGATGTTTCCAAAAATAATAGTAACACCAAAAAATAACAGCCACATATTATACAATAGTAACACCAAAAAATAACAGCCAGATATTCTTTTCCAACTGCAACAGTTAATGGTCACAGTGCTCTGTAATGAAGAGATCAATGTAAAATTCAACACAAAACATCACTTAAAATCTGAAGGCCTAAAATAAATCACCAACCAATTTTTTGGGCCAACAAGGTGAACTATTCTTGGGCATATTAATGATATTATATCCAGCCAACTAGGCTGAGTCCTGCAAACATTTGGGAAGAGTGTTGAACAGAAGCATAAGATCTTGGCCCTATATGTACTGAAGTGTAAAGTAATATATAATAAGGTTTTACATATAATACTTTGGGCTTGAATAATATCTTCAAAATCTTTTTCATAAATGCTTCTTCAAAGCTTTTAATATATTTTATACAGAAAATGGTTTTAAATACAGGAAAGGTCATGTTCACAGCTTCTTTAATTCTCGGGTTCATTAATTTATGAGTCTTGTGTACTTGGTCTTCCCTCTCTATTTAATTGCTGCCGTCCAGCATTTGGATGATCAAGGATTGAATATTCCTACCTCCTCTGTCTTTTTTTTCCTTTAACTTAGCACACTCCATTCTATGCATTAGTCTCTTGAAAATCAATTCATCGCATAAAATCATTGTTCTGAACCCTAATGCAATTTCACAGGTACTTGTGTTAGAATAAGTAATAGGGTTCAGCGTTGCGTAAGGAAGTTTTAAGGTATCCAGGCAGTCTTGATGAGTTCTCATTTACAAGGAGGTAATGGAGTGCAGGCAGCTGTGCTGCTCTCCCCTGCCTCACTCCCACCACCCATCCTGATCCCAGCCTGCAGCTGTACCACTCCACCTGGAGTGCTTCCTCCACCTCCTGTCCCACCTGCTCTTGGGTACTGTGGTTCCAGTCAGACTGGATGAATGTGATCAAACACGAAGATCTATGTCTCTTTGGGATTTTAGCATCACCATTAACTTAAAACACATTTGACAGTCAGATCTCTGATATTCCCAATCTCTTTGATGCTCCACTTGCTTTCTCAAATAGGTGTCTGATGCAGATAGTCAGGGCAGACACAGCTAATGCAAAAGGGGAAAATTGTGCTTCTGATGAAGGAAGGAGTAAAAGTGAGAAAAATCTCCTTTTATTTGTTATCTCACAGTAAAAAATCTATGTTAGTATTAGCAGCTACACTTACAAAGCATTGTGTGCACAGCCACATACTTTGTTTGTACATCCAGCACCCACTGTAGTCCACAAGAATTATGTCTTTGTCCATGGAGTTTTACTGAGCCTCTACCAGCCTGCTGCTCACCTGGGCAATCACCTTTTGTCCATGTCTGACCACTGACACAATTGAATGGACAAATCTGTCTCACTGGCTGCTACAAGACGCTGAAGGCAACAGTTGGTGAATTAAACTCTACCTTTGGTGGTAGGTGGTGGAATTAATCTCACCTGACTTAAGCTTCTATATATTGGAGATCTACTACAAGAAATTCTCCAGATTCTTCCACAGCCAAAAGCAGTTCCAGAAGCAGTTCAGGTGCTGCTTCCATGCCAAGGTCTATCTGTCCCAGAGCCTCGAGCAGGACTGTGCCAGGAGCAGCAAGGCAGCAGGGCTGTTGATGAGGAGTGCCAGTCACTCCAGGACACAGCCGTGCCCTCACCTGACTCCTGCAGGTCCTGCCCTTTCGTGAGCCACTCCTGGAGCTGCCATCCCTTGATTTAAGTGGTTCACGTGTTGTGGCTCCTGGGTGAACAAAGCTTTTTGGTCTGTGCACTCTGAGCAGACAGACTGCTGGACTGAGGAGCAACAATTTCAACTGGGCTGTGTGATTTTCTTAAAAAACCAAAAATAAACACAGGCTCCTGTGAAGAAGCACTCTCGTCTTTAAAGAATATTTCTTTAAATACAATTTATTCTGCCATGCAGCTGCAGCTGTGTAGTTCAGGACATGCTGTCAGACTGTAGGATGATTTGGGCACAGCAGAGCAGAGGCAGGTGGCTCCTTTTCCAAGTCCTCTGCTCTCCAGGGTTTAACACAGATCAAGTGTTGAGTGAATGTAATTTTTTTCTTGAGTGATTTCTTTCGATTTTCTTCTTCTCTTTATGAAGTGTAGAATGTAAAAAACATGTTTTTAAATATTTAACTGGCATATTATTTACCTGAGAGTAAGAGCTTAAGATTTGATACATTTTATTATGCAAATATCTACTTACTCAAAATGCAAAACATGCATTATCTTGGCAGTCCCTAATAGCTAATCTGGCATGTTAAAAAAACCACCGTTGACATATAAAAAACCAAATATTTAGGGCTTGATTTGCCTCTTTTTCTTTCTCTTGTGCAAACTGCCAGTAATTACACTGACATTAACAAGGATATTCCCAGCATACACTGGGGAAAGCAAAGGTGCATCACAGTGAAGAGGAAAAATCCTGTTGTTCTACTTACAGGTAAATTTAATCCTGCTTGATTTCACTTTGATAATTTGCTCAAGTAAAGCAAATTTAGTTACTCAGGAGACTATTATTTCTACAGAGCCAACACTATGAAACAGCTATAAGGAACAGTAGCAGATTTTAGAGTAATAATTCAGACATTTCATTAGTATGTAAAGGCTCTCTCATCCATATTCTAGCCTACGAGTCTAAGAAACTGTATTAAAATTAATTCAGCTGGTTCACATTCCTTTAACATTAAAAATACACTGTTTTCAAGACAATACATGCAGAAGCTTCCTCTCTGGCTATGATCTTATATCCCAAGTTTCAGCTTTTCTCTTTTTTAACAGCCAAGTTATAAACCTCTAAAACCAGGGTTTGTAATAGAAATCCTGATAGACTCCCTTTAATGTTTTGAATTATAAAACTACACCTTTTAAAAGACAAGTGTCATTGCCAAACAGTGAAATTACTATACTTTACTTCCACCCACTACATTTCAATTTTAATTTTATGAATATTGCAAATTATAACGCTCACATTATAACCTCTAAAGGGGATAATTTATAAAAGCAGTGTCCATCAATTATAAATTTTCCATGACATTAATAAAATGGCAAGAACTAATTATGATGACTTCTGAGATGAAGATGCCTTGGACAAATCATTAATACGTTGAAATGGTATTTTTTAAAACATAGCAGGTTCTAATTATGACTGAAATGAGATGATGAAAACGATCACAGAAAGGACATTAACCTGATGAGTTCCACAGTCTCTGAGTACATGGTGTATGGAGATTTAGCTTCTAATGGATCTCGCTCCATAGCGTTCCCGCACTCGATGAAGGAGAGGGCAGCATCAGCATAATTCACTGCTTTACCGAACTTCTCCAGCTGAAATGGGAATGACACTGTCAAGAAAATCCTTCAGCTTTGATTTCTAGGTAGGCAGATTATTCTACAAAGCAACACTAGCATTAGGATGAAAGCAAAGCAACACTGGTAGTTAAGAATGAATTCAAACAGTAATTAAGACAGGGACTGTTTCCACCAAATCTTTTCAGGGTAGTATGTGGCTGGATGCTCCACAGAGGAAAGTCAGTGTATGTCCACTGACAGCAGGGATTTACACAGGCAAGAAAGGGCACTAAGCATGTTTGTGCACATCCATATAGCTCCTGACACATGAACTAAGTTTGAATGTCATCATGCAAGGGTTAAGTAACAACTCCATGCCATTTGGCTGATGTCATATTCTGTGTTAACTGTTGGTTAAAAAAAAAAGAAATCTCATCACTTATATGATGAGTGAAAGAGCAGGAAAAAAAAAAGGGAGACAATATAGCACTGCTTAATATTTCATTTTACTAGGATTTTATTGCAAAAGGTTTTAGCCCTCATAATGGTTGTGATTAAACTGACTTAGACATACTGATTTCTTTTTTTATGTGTAATGAATATTATATATGACATTTTTATAGTACGTACTTTATAATAGTATTTAACATTTTCAGTTTTTGATAGCTGAATGTAAGAATTCTACTAATGCGGCATTTGATATAGGAGATCCAATATACTTTAAATAGTTTTAAAATGTCTTTCTATGTCTCTATCAAAATATTTTTGATGCATCTGCATATGTTTCCATTCACAAAACAGAAGCCTATTCTGTTATATTAAGCATAACATTTATTATTGGTCCAAGATAACAGTATTCTTGTCTTTGTGGCTCCTTCTAAGCCATAACTAGTTCTCTCTGCACACATCTTTAATTTCAAGTTCTGCTCTTGTGCATTGATTATGTACAAAGCATTTGTATAATTGACAGGTATTAACTGAAGGATCAGAAAAGTGGAAATGTTTCTGACTGCTCTCTCTCTATTCCAGTGGCTGTCTCTCAGCATATTCTTCAAATTCCTTTTTTCACTTTGAAAGAATTTCCATTCATTTTGGAAGACAAAAAGTCTTCCAACGATGACTTTTTGTGGTATGGAAAAAAGAATCTGGCTGCAAGCAGATTTAGTACAGACAGAGTTTGAGCCAGCAATGGGATCCGATTCTCTGGAGTAGGTGGAATTATTCCAGCTCGTCACATCTCAGACAGAAACACAGTGAGGTCTCCAAGATCTCTTCCATATGGTACAGCCAGTTGCCACTGCAGCAGCCCACCCAAATTAGCTGATCCCTTACTGCAGCCCCAGACAAGGAGAGGTTTCCATGGGGTCGCTCCCGTAAGACATGAAATGTCCTGCCCTTCACCAGAAATCTATTTTCTCTACAAGCTTAGGAACAGCGCTGCCACAAATCTCATTAACATTTGCTGACACATTTTGAGGTCACATGCATTATCTTTCTAGCCACTACAACACAGCTTTCAATGCTGCTTGTGCTCTGTCATGTCAGCACCAAGTAACCAGCAGCAATTGTTTCCATAGCACAAGTAACACTACAGGATTGCACACCAAATGTGTAACATGGAGATAATTTGTGTGCAGCTGCATTGGGTGGGAAAAAAAAAAGGGAGATCTAAACAGCAGAAGGAAGAAGCAGATACTTTGTACATGGATATTTATGCCTGCCAACAAGTTGATCACAGCGGATGGCCTCACATCGGGGCACTCGGGGTGTCAAACTGCATGTGATGGGCAGGGCCTGCCCACGGGCAGCAGTGGGATATGCTGTGCCTCTTAGTGCTGCTTGAGAAACACCCCTGATCCTGCAGGCACAGCCAAAGGTGGGAGCAGGGGAGACGGGACAACACCTTGTGAGTGCGTCCGGCTGCGGAGGGAGGGAACTGACAGAGCGTGCTGAGATCATCGGGAGCCTGAGCCTGTAAATATTTGCTAGCATGGAGCAGGTATCCCTGTGCCAGCACCGTGTGTGTTTTGTTTAAAGGTCACCCAGCTGTGGGAGGTGTTGTGAGCCGGCAGACGCCAGGCTGTGGCTGGATGTGCTCTGCCGAGCCGGCTGGAAGCCATCAGGCCACCTCCTGTAAATGGGCACACTGGGAGGGATGACTGTCACCTTGCTGACAGCCACAACAGGTGCCAAAACCCTGAACCCACCACACACAGAACAGACACTTGCAAACACTGTGCCCCAAGCCAAAAGGGAGCCACAAGAGCTGAAGCAGACAGCTTGAAATGTCAGCTCTCCTTCAGCTCACCGACAGCAGAGGAGAGACACTTTTTTGTTTGGCTGGTTTGCTTTTTAAAAACATAGCGTGATATTGTCTTGAGGTGGGTTTTTTTGGACAAACACTGATTTATAAGCACAAAATCTCTAATGTGGATTGATAGAATACATACAAAACATGCATATACATGCAAAACCCCCAGAAATAAAGAAATTTGGAGTTGAATAATTACCCAGCTCTTTGAGGGGCAAAGTGAATGGCCACACTCCATTTTAGACATCTTAGTTAAATTAAGTAGAGGAGTCAAGTTCCACTAAGTCTGCCTAAATGAGCCACTGTTCTGCACCCTGTGTAGCATACAGGAGCAAAGTCCTTACCCACAAAGCAAATGTTTATTAAGGACACTTCAGAACTGCCAATAGTTTGCATAGAACAAACCACGGTAGAATATAATCTGTCAGATTACGTCATTTTATCAAAATCAAAACACTTGGCAAAATTAGGCTGATCTTACTGGAATTTCGTCTGGGGTAAAGCAAGTGAAAAATCTTTCCCAGCATTGAAATACCTCTCTGCCAGATTTGTTTGGGAATAAATGTGTTGAGAATTTCTTTATCAGCCTAAAACCATGCAATAAAAATGAATGTACTACATAAAAATGAATTGTTTCAGATTTTAAACAATTGGGTTGGAAATATCAAACAGTTTTACCACATGATAATGGGGTGTGGGGTGATTTGCCTGTCTTTCTGCTATGGAATATTTCAACACTTCTGTTTTAGGCTCAAAGTGAACAGAAAAAACAATTTCAAATACACATCAATTTTCATAAAACCATCTTACATACTTCATAAACAGCATGATTGTTGCTTCCCCTTGGAAGAAACACCAGCTATTGTAAGTAGCTTTTTTGTTTTGGGAAGAAATACTTAAAAGTTAGGAATGGCGTTCAGGGTTTAACTTGTACACAGTGAGTTTATGGAGCACAAACTGAAGCACATTTTAGTCAATAGCAGGGCTCCTCTTGGTTTGAGAGGCTTTAGATCTTGTGCAGAATGTCCATTTTTTAACACAGAGTTCCACAGTGGAAAGAGACAAAAAAAAAAAAACGACCTGTGATAACCTACCAATGCATCTGCTTTATGCTTCAGCTTCTTAGCCTCTTGCATGTAATAATCTGCATTGTGAAGCCTAAAGAGACAAAATCAATTAATTCAAGTCCTTGCTTTCATACAGCTTGACAAAAATGGTTAGAAAAAATTGCTGACTGCTTTAAAGAACAATTTTGACATATACGCCCACTTATCTCTTTAAATCTTAACCTGATATCAATCTGAAGCTGCCGTATGCAGAGATATGATGGATGACCAGAATGTAAAATAAGTAGCTGTAGAAACTGGCCACCCAAAGGACCCATTAATGTGTGCTGAACAGAGGAAAAGGAAAAATATTTTAAACTAATTAAGTAAAAGAAGTTTCCATTAGAGGAGCTAAAATAGAAAAATTAAGAAGAATTACTGTGAACCAACATTCATGATCTGAAAACATTTATCAACAGAATCTTCATTAATCAGTGACAACAGTTCATTTGCCAAGATTAAAACTGTGTGTGCCTTTGTGCAGCACTAGCCACACAGGTGCCCAATGCCAGCACTGTAATCAAAGATATTCTCTTTCACTGGGACTTCTGCTTGCACGAAAATCCCAATCACAGAGCACAAAGTCAATAAAACTTACACATCATCAAATGTTATTTTGGGTCTTCTGGGCTCAGAATTCCCATTGGAAAGCGTTGGCATTGCAGACCAGATGTCTGGTTCTAGATGGCTGGTGTCAAGAAGAGTGTTGGCTGTGGGTGTATTGTGAGATTCTTCCTCCTGGAAGGAAGGAAACAAAGGACTGTTACTCATAGCTCAAACAAACACCTTCCAACAATGTAAGTGCTCACATCCACCCTCCCTGCCAAAAACCCCTTCCCAACAAACACAAAGCAGCCCTCCTCTACACCCACCTACATTCATGTCACCTCACCAAACCCCCCTTCCCTTCTTTGTGACAGGAGCCTAATGCATTAATTAGGGAGTGTGACTCCACGTCTGAGCTCTCACCTGAACTCAGTAGGTGGATACCACGGTGTTACTGACTAGAGATACTGGTTAAAGCAAGGCTGGGGAGATTTAATGTGCCAGGGCTAGATGCAAACTCAACTTCCTTCAAGGTGTATCACACTAATGTAACCTTTTTTTTTTCTATATTATTAGGAGCTAACTGTTAATGCGACTGAAGAGTCTGCTTGGATTTCAGCAGGGAGCAATTTCCTCACTCACTACAGAGAGAAGAATGCAAAGCAGAAGTCAGGAGTTGTGACTTTGCAATGATTAAAACCAGAAGCATAACAGAAGATTTTAAATCAGGCACTTGCAACTTGCAAGCTTGGTCCCCAACCAGATAAACTAAATTACAGATGAACCAATGAACTAGGGAAAGAAGTCTAACATATTTTAGGGGAAAAATATTTCATGTATCAAGATAATAGATTAACCAAGGATAAATCTGACTAGAGATGCTGGGATGAGAGGAAGAGGCCCTGCTGTTTACATAGCACTGTTTATTTGCTGACATATGCAGTTAATTTTGGCATTGATTTCAGCTGAAGGCGTGTGTATTACTGGCGCAGCTTGAAGTGACACAATGATATCAGAAAGCAACAGGGATGAATGAATAAGGTGAAGTGATTTGTCACCTACAATCCAATGCAACTTGTGAGTTTTACTATTACAGTGCAAGGTAACAACCTCTCTCTAAGTGATGAACTGTGAAAAATGGGGCTATGCATGGCCTTTTCTGTGGCAGAATTTTCTACTTGTCTTTTAATTTTGACAGAAATACTAAGATACAGTTTGGTACTATAAAAGTAAGGATGTGTTTGAAACTCTAGAGGAAAGACTATTTTCTAAGGGCCAAAACCCTGGAGTTTCCCTGTTTACCCTAAAAAGAGGATGACAAACTAATGTGAAATTTTACGTTGTTTCAGTGAATTTGTGATGCAGTTTTGGCTCTTTTTCATATATTTTCAGCAAAAAACCCCACCTGAATCTGGTGAAAAGCAAGCAACAAAGAACTGTCTCTGTGAGAACCATTGATGGGGAGAGGGCCCTAACAGAGCGATATTTTTCTGGGGGGGAAAATAAACACTATTTACACAGTGTCTAAAAGCTTACACATAATTAATGGAGATTAGGTGTAAATAAACCTTATTGTTGTGAGCCTGCAAAACTGAGAGAGGTTATTAACATGCTGAGGGTGATATGGACAGGTAGTTCTTTGTTAAATTGTTACTATCTGGTTTAGGCCATAATATTCAGTACGACTACAGTGCTTAATTCTGGCTGAGAATTTGGGGCAGCTATTCAGGTGATATTCTGCAAGTTTTATTTTCAAAATGTGTTGCACCTACAGAGTTAATGGACTAATTGCAGCTCGTTGGTGGCTGCAAAGGCTCTTCTCTGAGGCTCAGGGTCCAGGTGCTTCAGGGAGTGACAGACACCACCAAGTAGATGCCTAATGCTGACCTAAAAATGGAACTTGCAAGAGCTGTCTATGCCTGGCTCTGCAAAGATCCACTCCCCCTGAGTGGGGCTACATAAGCATTTACAAGTAGATACTGCATGGGAAAAAAAAAAAATCTAAGAGAATGAAGCTGAATTAATTTCATTTTATCTTGTTCACCTCCACCATCTGAGGCTGGTTACTTACACAGATTCCTTTGGGGTTAGAAGAAGATTTATTTTCATTCTTTCTGTGTTTAGACACAGAGGAGGAAGAGCTGCTGGTCTGTGAGGTGTTTGTGGCAGTGGGCTCCTGGCTGAAGGAGCTGTTGTCACTGCTGTGCCGCCGGTGCACAGGCTCGTCCAAGAGTGGGGACAACGGAGGAGGGAACAGTTTCTCTTCTCTTTTCTTGGTCACCTTCTTCACTGAGCTACTGCTGCTCCTGGGACACAGAGAAAAACCAGTTGCACTTCAAGAATATTGGTTAATCCTCCACAGCACAAAGCTCTAAATTTTATTTGCTGGGAAGCCAGCTCTGCCCTCCAATCTGTCCTGCAGTCCCGTGCCCTCCTTGGTAAAGCACAAGGGGACAGCAGTGAAAACAGAAGAGCTGCCTCTGCCTTTTCAGTGACTGCAGAAACCTTCTGCTTTGGAGGACAACTTGCGGTGCATTAGTACAAATTGCACCCAATTTAAATGCTAATTTGAGTCAGTCTTCATTTGAGAGGTCATAGAGGTTCTGACTCAGCAAAGTGCTGGAAAGTTTTATGCACAGGGTTAGTTCCTTTGACATCAAGTATGACTATTTATGTGCTTAACATTAAGCATCTTTTTAAGAGGTGGATTAGGGCCCACATAAGCAACCTTTGCAAAAAAACACCAAACAGCACGTGGCAGCATATGAACCAAAACCAGAATTTATAACAACTACAGAATGATAACCATAACAATAACAAGATAATAATTATTTAACCTCTAGAAGAAAACTAATATTCAACACTATATTAAAATGATACATTGTAGCTGGCAAAAGCCCTTGAGCAATTATTGGTTGATGAATTGAACGTGATTCAGAAAATGAATGTGGTTTTGACATGAAAGCTCAAGTAATATGATAATCTATTGTCTGTTTTATGTACAGAAATTGTTAGCTGGCTAGAAATGGCAGCTGTGATGCACAGTAAAACCAGACGAAAAAACCTGGTAGACCTTTCTCCACTCAAATTCATCAAAAAAGAAAAACCAAACCCAACACCTCACTGACTGCTTAACACGTTAATCTACTCATAGATTTTTATTTCAGGTTCTGTCCCAGCTCAGTCAATGAAGATAACCTGAATTTTAATCTTTTGTTAGACATCTAATACTGCACTACATGATCATTTACTTTTCATGATTATTGACTAAAATTTCAATAGCAAATTAAGTCAACAAGAATTTATGTTTTGTTCCCACTTTCAGTCAGTGTCAGGAATTATAGATCTACTTTGCCTCAAAGTAACCTGGGAAAGAGGAGAAGGCGACCCAGGTTTCCTTACTTCTCATTTTGGTGCTCTCTCTCATTTCAGCCTGGCCTCTTCTGCAGTTTCACTGACAGTATCAATATCTACACCTTGGTCACTGCCCTACTCGGGACCTTTGGTGATACAGAAATATTTTAGCCTTATCTGTGAAACCACAGAGTGAAACCGAACAAACTCTTCATGTTTTAAAGCTCCTCTACCCAAAACTACTTTAATTCAACTGAAGCAGAGTTAAAAATATCTTATTTGAAACGCTCTGATATTGAAGATCTTCAGACTGACGAAATTAAACAAGCTCAAATTCATATTGCCTTACTGGGATGGACGCTGTCCTGCTTGGAAAACACATGGGTCTGAAGGAGATCAAAGGCAAACAACCATGTTGGAATAGACCGGCAGTTCTCGGAGGAGACTGATTTTACGCACATGTGGTCCTGCAATATGTCCTCCAGAAAGTTCTCACTCAAAGCTCCATCTGTTCGCTTTCTGACCCCCAAAGGGCATTTTGGAACTCAGACAAGTTACCATAGCTGTAGCACAGCAACACTCTGAACTTTTTCCAGAGGAAGCTTTTCCAAAGGAGGGTGAGCACTGCCCCGACAAAGCCTGCACGTGTTCTTGGATTGTACAGCAGCAAAGAAGACACAGTTAATGAAACACCCCGGAGCAGAACCCAAACCCTCTGCCTCCCAAGCACATGCCCTGCACAGGGAACCCTGAACATGCACTCATGGGAGGGAACACAGAGCAAAGTGGTTTTCTGTGCCACTGTGCACAGAGGAGTTTAGAGCTCTTCACTATTTAAAATTTCACTCGGACATGGGTGAAAATAAAATATGGGCTCGGACATAAGATGGGGCAAACCAAGGAACAGGTGCAGCTACTCAACTCTGGCACATAAATCATTCTGTGGGTTGGAAGAATTAACCACAAAAGAAAAGGCACTAGAGGATATTTTTTCTACATAACTTACATTTAACTCTGCCCCCCCAACAATACAGTTTTAATTGTCTGTTGTTTTTTTCTTTCTTTTCTTCCCCTATTGCCCACTTAATCCTATGAGTTTTTGCAGGAATTAAGCCGATAATTTATTTAGCAATGTTACCTCCCTTAGATTTATGCTAAAGCATTTATGTTAACAATAACCTCCATGAAATAGGTTGTTACCAGCAGTTAACCAGATTGTCACTTTGCTTTGGGCTGTTAATGGCCTAAGAAACTGGTCTTTGATTGCAGGAATCGCTAATTTTGAATGAATTTATTGCAATAATTACCGAGACTCAATGGTTTAATTTGCTGACATGATTGTTAGTTAAAATATATTTAAAATCTAGGGAGAAACACAATAAAAGTGCACGGAAAAACTACAAGCAGAACTGATGGTCTTGTGGCTGCAGGGTTTAATCTTTTGTGTCTAAAAAAGGCCAATTATCAAAGAAGGAGAAGGTTCCCCATCTGCTTTTTTTTTTTCCAGCCTGGTTTCTTTCAGGGCAGAAAGCAAGCAAGTGAGCAGGCAACAAGAGGTCAGTGCATGAAGAAGGGAGAGTTTCCAGCTACTCTCATGTCTCAAGCTGCCTTTCATTGCCCTTTCTTTATCCACTCCTTGTGGTATGCAGTGGTATCTCTGGCCTGTTAGTGAGACAAAGCCACTGTCTATACCAGCCATTTGGCTTTCCTTTGCCTCTACTCCCCCGGCCCACAATGAAATGCTGCACATTGATGGTGTATCTGACTTTCTGCAGGGGGTTTGTAGGGAAAGGTCACTCCCACATTAGCCTGGACCATATGGCAGCACCTGAATGGAGCTGAAGTCATTGTCATAGATGTGAAGGCTGCCTGTGCCATGAAGGAACCCCAATGAATGCTGCTGCGACTACCCAAGGGATTGACTAATACGTACTGCCAAGTACAGGTGCATCTTCAACTAAAGGTCAAACAAAAGGGAACAGGAATTTTTGGAAAACAGAAATGCAGAAATGCTTCCCTCGGACAGATTTCTAGCATGCCTGCAAGATGGTGGGCATGTTTCACTGGTATAAGTCCAGTTTGACTCAGTTTGCATCAGCAAACAACTCCCTGTGTTGCTACAAAAAGCCAAATACTGGTGAGTAGTGCTCTGTCTGGTCTACCACTCAGATATTCAGATACAAATGGTATTCAGCAGCACATCCAATTAATGCTTAAATTAAAATTAGTCTGTCAAGCAAGTAAATAAAAATAAGTAATCCTCTGCTGCAAAGCAAGGCAGCTGATCTGACAAAAATTCAGCTTCACAGAAGTGTTCCAACGTATTCCTACGAAAACACTGGAACATCTATTCCTTCATTTGCTGTAAGTATCAGAAATAAGGGAAATACAGTGGCAATAGTTTGAATAGTATATTTTAAGTGTCAGGTCAGATTTTGGGAAAGGCATCAGCCCCTGAGGATGTGAGGGAAGGAACAGAGAGGTAGCTATGGCTTATACAATGACTACCTAATACAAACCTGCTCTCTGGTTGTGCAAATGCCTTTTAAGTTCACAACTGACCATTTGAAATTTCTAAACTCAAATTGTACATGTAGTCATAGGAGCTTGTGGAAATGAGGCATATAATTGCCCTTATTAGACATGTGACCCTTTAAAGATTAATTGTGCATCTTTGCTTGCTTTACTGAGCCCATATATTTAGGGAAAGACTATGAGAGAAATGTATCCAAATGCCTAAACCACAGCAAGGCAGACAATAGGAGCTGGGAAAGCACAGGTGTGACCTATCTTTCCCTGATTGCTCCAGACTCCTGAATGCCTCCAAATTTTGGCCCAGAGATCACGGTCTTTCTGTCAAAACACTCTTGTACCTATAAAAAAGCCTAATAAAAATCTCCAGTGTCTGCCTTGGGGAACTTGGCTTATTGGCACAGGGATCAAGTTCTAATGGGAGAGACCTACATTTCCTACTAAGTGACAACATCCACCATGGGACTTAACACCTCTTTAAGGGATGAAGATCATCACACCTGTAGCTGACTCACCCTCATTTCTCAAAGTCCTTATATAGAGTTCTGAAAGAAAACTCAGAACTTTTGGGAATAAAAGACCACATGGCAAAGATTGTCCTTCAACCTTTTACCCCTGAAGTGTTATTTTCCCTCATGCCCTTGAACAGTGGACTTTCTTCTGCCTCCCCTTAAAAATTTACTTAATTCTCCGGAGAACAGAACCACTCCTGACTGCTTAAAAATGAAATTTTTAAATTTCTAGAAATTTGTCTTCATACAGTTCATCCAGCTTGCTGATCTTTTGGGAAATACACTGATCTGTATTCAGTTGCATGTCTCTGGGAATTGAAAACCTGAACTATCAAAAAGTATTGCATTTTTTTCAAGCAAACTCAGAAAACACTAGTAAGGAGCGCAGTGTGATCCAGGCCTCAGTTACTGCTGTGGAAAAGAAGTCAGAAAATTTTGTTTCAAAACTTCAGGCAGATGAGAGAAAAAGCCAGCATATGGAAATAACTATTGATGGACACAATTACGTTTCAAGAGAGAATACCAAAGGGTTGAAAGCTCCGAGGAATCAAATTAACGACCTGGAAAACAAGCTCAAATTAAGAAACATCAGGTTGGGGGTGGATCCTTAGGGCCTAATGGTGACAAGAATATAAAGATTTTTTTTAATGGATTGTGGAGGTGTTGGGGATGGATAATCCTTGATTCCCTCTGCAATATATCTCTGCTCACTGTATTTCTAGAAATGACAATCAGGCAACACCCATCATGATGTTTATCAAATGTGCAACACGTTACAGATCCCACTGTAACTTTCAACTCATCTTCCTTTTCCAGACTCCAACTCTGATTTTCTCAGTGGCTGAATGAGTGGATAGTTCACAGACTGAAGGTACTGCATAATGACATCAGAATAAACAAAATGATGCTCAACCTTCTTTAAGGATTTTAAAATTAGTGTGCTATTTCATAAATTATTTTTGAACTTCATCTAAATTTAGCTATATTATCCTCACATTGTTTTCAGAAGCACATTGTGATTTTGATTCTTTGCTTATCCTAGTGCAAAGCAGAAAGAAGTACCTCATTTCAAAATCATAAAAGCACAAAATTGGTAACAGAAGGGAATTGGACTCTTTGGCTATTTATAGAATGTTAACCTTGTGACTCTATAATCAGAATAATTATTTATGTGGCACCTGTTTGCTCAAGCATTATAGCCATCTCTGAAAGACACTCTGAAAGGCACAAACTATTGGATGGTGTGTCTGCTGAGGTACAAAGCAGACATCTGAGACACTTGGGATGATCACCCCTGGCATTGCTGTATATACAGTTCAAACAAAGAGGAAATAAATGTGAGGCAAAGTCATTGTTTTGTTCAATAAAACTGAGAAGTGTATGCAAATGATGTAAAAAAATTAATTCCAGGCAATCAAATCCTACTTTTAGCAGGATTCTCTGTCCACAGAGTTTAAAGGTGATAGAGGCAAGAAAGAACATTGAAAGGGGGTTGAAGAGTACGCGAGGATTATGGTGGCATCCTGAAGTCCTGCAGTCCATAAGAAGGAGGAATGAATCTCCTCCAAAACCATGTGGATTCTCTTCCTGATAGATGGGAATACCAAGCCCATCTGACTCTACAGCAAAGACATTTACACAGAACAGCACTGTGAAATCTCTCAAGAATGTTATGTCAAAAATCCACTTACTCTTTAGTGCTGGTTATTCTGTGGTTCGGTATTGGAGAAATGCAAGGTGGGAGCAGGCAGGAAGCTGGAGGGTCCTCCAGGCGCTGCTTCTTGCTTTCAACAAAGGTATCCAGGCTTTCCGTCTGCTTTAATAAAAAACATGGAGAATAAAAGATCCAGCATTTATGCACAACTTCACTGGCCATTGAGAGGACCTCAGGAATCTCAGTGTATTTCCTTTATACCAGCAGCAGTTAAACTACCGGTCTAAGAGAAGTGAAAGTCACCTGAAATCAGGGCTAAACGTGCTCCAAACACATGACATGAAGTTATTTAACAAGTGACATAGCAGATAATTAGGAAGCAAAATGTCTTGTGTGCTAAAGTTATCTTCTGTACTGCACTGGAATTTAATTAATAATTCAGATGCAATGACTTGATAGCACCAAACCTTATTCAAGTAAATAGCTTTTACTCATTGACCTAATAGAAGTTGATGGGAAAACTTCTCTGAGTAAGTATTCCTCACAGGACTAGGAGTAGAGGACTGAGCTGGGATAGTCATTAACAGCAATAGCTCATTTGAAATTTGCTTTGGAAGACTCCCTGATGCATGACTTTTGTGCCTGAACTAGTATGATACAAGCAAAGCTGATTATTGCTCTGTCACTGGAACCTTTATATCAGCCTTCAAGCCCACTAGTAGATGGCTAAAATAAATCTTTTAATAGCATGATTTAGAAACACAAATTAGTCTCTCCCTACCCTGCTTTAACTCTTGGTATACCCTCAAGTTATCCTAATTGGCTTGTTTCCCCTTGGGTAGCACTGAACAATCACATTGCAACTGAAGGGGCTGATCCGAGTCCAGCTTATGCTTGCACAGGCCCAGAGCAAGATTCTGCATTTTGTTACTTTCTGATTCAAAGTCTCAGTTAAGGAAATGATGAGGTTCCAACTTTCACATAACCGCCCCTTATTTTTTCTCTTCCCTGGGAGCCCTCACTTTAGTTGCCAATACTACTGTTGTGTTTTAGTCAAGATTCCTTCTCCATGATACAGACACTCCACTAAGTTACCCAGCAAGAATTATTTTGTTATAATTAATATGCACCCTGGTGTACTTATACATACACATAAGTATGGACATTTATACATCCCTCTCCTCTTCTTTTCTCCTTCCTTCTTGCATCTCTTTAGTGTGCAGCTAGAATACAAATTTAATAAAAACCTGCTGAGTTTAGTCATGTGATTATTTCCACTTAATTCAACAGGGAAGGAGCCAGTGCAGCGACTCATTTAGGCAGGGGTACAGACCCTGTGTCTGCCTGGCATCGTCTATCATTGTCTTGCATTAATTCTCTCGTACCACTGGCCTGCTCAAACTCAGGATTTCAAGAAGTCCACCAGAACAGACAGCTGAAGTCATATTCACAATGATTTATAAAATTTGGGGTATAAAAAAAAATACACTCTGATGACTTTTCCCAGGCAGACCAGAGTACAAGCATTTCAGCTGGAAAAAATGACTACAAAAATTCATTTAGGATATAAAACTTCAGTTTCTTTTCTGAAAACACATTTAGTTTGAAGTGCAATGTCATATCCCACAAGATAGGATACCCTTGGGCATAAATAACATAAAACACATGATAAAACATAATGCTTTCAGTCAAAATATATTTGTTTTTTTCAGGTAGCTGTGTAGAGAAAGCAGCTAGTTAAGTAAATTATATTTCTATGAATCACATTTGTTTATACCACAAAACAATATAAAAACTAAATTCACCAGGAGCATAAGCAAGCACCATTCCATTGACTTTGATGAAGTCTGTTTAAAGCAGTGGTGAAAACGCCTGAATTCTGCAGACAATAAACCTCTCCCTTCCAAACAGAAGTCACATTTTCTGAGTATGGCTGAAACTGTACTAATATGAACTCATCGCTTTCTGCAGATTACAGAACACTGGAAACTAATAGGTGAGTGAGCAAATAAAGTGAAAAAGCTTGTAAGACAAATCTCAAAAAATGCATTGTTTATTGATTTTGTCAGCTGGGATTTGCTTTTTACTAGTTTCTGATGTTAATTTGCAGTGCACTTGTAAATGTCTGTCCTTTGTAAAACCAATAAAGCCTCAGTGCTGTGATGCCTCCCCACAGCCCAGCAGCAGGTGCAGTGAAGGATCACTGCCTGTGGTCCTGATCTCCAGGGTGCTCAGAAACTCAAGTGTTTTCCTTTAAACAATGAAAGTGACTTACCTTGTGTTTCCTTTTGGATTTTGTGGAGGGTTTTTCAGCTGCTGGGGTAGGGGACTCTCTAGATGGTCGCCTGTGTTTCACATTTGCCTCTCTTGGTTCACTTTTCACAGACGTGGTCTCAAAAGTTTCCTGTCCAGGTATCCTAGAGAGTAAACTAAGGTCTATTTTCACCCACAGAGATTTGAGTTCTTCATATTCTCTCAGTGGGGACAGAAGTTCATTTTGTACGATTGGGATAGGAGAAAAGAGCTGCTCCTCCAGGTCATTGCTGGTCTGGTCGATGGATGTGTTGCTGCCATTGCTTGTTAAGCTACTTACACTGAGGATGTTACTGCCAGAGTCCTTCACTTTGACACCACTGCCAGACCCAGTGCAGGCTGGCAGCACCTTTGCCTGCAAGCTCTCCTCCTGGTCTGTGTTTGAGTCAGAAGTAGATGAATCTGTTTCAATGAATTCCCGGGACTTCGGGACAATTTTGCTGGGGCCTCTGTACTTTTTCTTCTCTGAAGTGAGACCTGTGCTAGTTCGTGGTTCTTTCCTTGGAGCTGTCTTCCCAACTGCTGCTTTAGTTCGAACCTTTGGCTGCTCGGGGGGGTCCTGTGTGTCTTTTTCTTTGGGAGTGTTGCTGGTATTATTTGGTTTGGGCCAGTTATACTCTTCTACACTGGAAGTCCTTTCTACCTTTTTGGGTTGCTTTTTCCCAGTAGTCCTTTGTGAAGTAGGCTCATTATGAGCTGGTGACTTCTGCTTGGAGCTTTTTGCCTCTGGGGTTTTCTGGGCAACCCGTGGTTTGGCTTTCTCTCGGATGGGACTGAGGATTGCCCGGTCTTTGGAATCGCTTGGGGGCAGGCTGCTGTTGAGCTTCCCTTTGTTTGGCCCTTCGGCCTGCTGGTTGCTCTGGGCCTGGGAGCTGCTCTCGCTGTGAGGCTCATTTTGATTGTTGATGATGGTCTTGTTGTGAGGGTTCACCTTATTTAGCCATTTATCCAGCTGCCATTTGTTTGTCGAGGGGGGTTCAGGCTGCAGATTGAAGGATGACAAGGAACAAATCTCAGACAGAAGCAGTGCTTTTCCCTTTAAGAGAGAACTTTTTTAATGTACCCTTTCATTTCCGTCAACTAGTGGTGACTGCTAGTTTTATGGGGGTATTTATGGAGTATTTATGGTTAATTAGGCTTCCTTATCTGGTTTACAATGTGGCCCTGGAGAAATTTAATACAACTAAAAAGTTTAGCTAGTCCCTGAAGACATAGTTTTGTCATGTTGCCTTTCCTTAGTCCCAGCTGAATACTGTGTCAATAAAATCTTCTCTAGCTACTGGCAAAAATCTAAATATTTCTTTAAAGCAATTCAAATGTAGGCCAGAAAGATTCTTCCAAAAGCTAGAATGTGTATGTGGGTCATACACGTGAAACAGCAAAGGGAAAAGGAGTCAACAGCATCAAACAGCACGTAACTCCAGCATCCCCTTAACAGGGAGTGGGACTTTGCTCCCCTCCACGCGTCCCCCTCTGGGGAGAGCTGAGAGTGGCTGTACCTCCGGCGTGGCACTGCGTGACTCCTCGTTGCACTCGCTGTCGCTGGAGCTGCTCTCGCTGTCGGAGTCGGACTCGGAGCTGCTCTCGGACTCGCTGGAGCTGCCGGAGCCGCCGCTGGAATGGGCCAAGCCGGTGGCGTGTGCCGCTGGCACGGGCAGGCTGCTGCAGGGACAAGATCCTCTCTTAGCGTGCTCCTGGTTTTTTGCAAGTGTTGCCCTGGGGGAGCCATCCAGAGAACCCCGAATGTCCTCAGTGTCACCTCCCTCTCCCGCAGTACAGACCCATGACAGCTCCAGGCTGTACCACCCTGGAGCCACCAAAGGAACTGGTTGGGTTCGTGACTCATGGGACACATTGATTAAGTTAATAACATTACCATCATCATCACCCTCCAGCAAGAAACACTTCAGTGTCACAAACCTGAGCTTATTAGGCCAATGATTGCAAAAACTAACAATCACACTTAAATAATTCAGTAATGGAATCATGGTTTCTTCATTTTTTGCCAGTTCATTTATAATTTATGATCAAAGGAAGAACATCAGGCAGCTAATATTGGACAGGACATTTTAAAAATTAATTTTAATGAATACTTTTACACTGCAGCATACAAAAACTACGTACTTTTGACAAGTCTCCAGGGAGCGTCCAAGAATTTTTTATTTATAGCTTTTTTTCCTCTCATATTTATGATAATGCAGTGAGAAAATAGCATTCATGCTGAAAATAAGCCTCTCTGTGAAATTTATTTTTCTGCGTGTTCAACTGTCCTCCAAGATGTATTTATTAGCAGTGCACTGGGTGTCATTGTTTTTCTTCAGCATTTGTTTCTAATCTGAGAGGTCAGATGCCCCCAGCTTTTAGCACTACAGAATTCTGCCAGTCTGAGTCTTTATAAACTCATCTTTAATTTCAACTTTTTTGTCAGGGAGATAACCATAAGGTTTTATGTCTCCTCAGCTGATCTATACAGGGACTTTTTGATGATTGATTTTAAATTTGCGAAGCTGACAAAGCAAAGTGTTTGAAAATTGACACCATTTGCTAGTACGCTTTTATGGATATTCAATACTTCACCTTAATATATCATACACTGTGTATCCCATATTGAGTGATCCAGAGATGCCTACAAGGTATAATACAGCTTTGCCTCTGCTTCTCTCCGCTTTTCTGTCTTCCTCCAAGAAGGATTCAACTAAGCCAAGTACATGCTTTCCTTCCCTTTTCAAACCAAGATGCTCTGTGCATCAGGATGCTCTCTTAAAAAAACCACAGTAACCAAGAAACTGGAAAAGCCAGGGGAAAAAAAAAGAGGAAAAACCAGAACAAACTGATGTGTGACCCTGCTCTGCTAGAATCTTTACAAGCATTGCCATTGGCCTCTGTGACAATAATAGATGGACTTTAATTTTCTTCTTACACTAAGCTACCTTCTCTCCCTCCTTGTTGGTAAAACCTATTGCTTACACCGCGGTTGGTAACAAAACTGTCTCTTTGAGCCTTGCAATGGCCCTGCAGTGCCCATTGACAAAACAGCTTGGTGCTTTAGGGTGCATTAATGAAACAAAATTACTCACTTGGGTAATTGCTACAGATCACTAACTTTGTTGCTCATTAAGTCCATACACGTTTTTATTTTTTTAATTCTTCTAGAGGCTCCTTACTCAACTGACTCAAGTAGAGCTACTCAGAAAATTTCAACTGGAAGTAAAAGGCAATTCAAAGAAGAGATGATGAAAACATACAGGCATTTCCAAAAGTATTAAGGTAAACTAACCACTGCTGAATTAAAATGGATCTTACATTTTGTATTTAATGCAATTATTTTTGAAAACCATTTGTGCACTTGTATTTCTTCCTTTATCCCTCCTTTTCAAAGAACCTCAAGAATGCGGGTTTTTTTACAGTAAACAAGGCAACAGAAATATGGAGAAAAAGGAAGTGTGTTTGTAGGGGTGTTTGCCTTTCACATCAATATCTTGTAATTTTGGTCTTATGTTTTCTGCTTGGAAAACACTAATAGTAGATGAAAACTGAGCTTTCCTATTTCATTGCAAATATTTCCAAGAGTAAAATAGAAAACACCACAAGGATTTCCCAAACTGAGGAGGCAAACATAGCAATTCCATTCTATAATGCCAGAATGAAGCACCAACCTTGAAAAAAAAGTGTTATTTATGGAATTATCAGAAGACTGAAGTTTTAATTTCGAAACAACTTCTTCCCTAAATCTGAGAGCTTCTCTGGAGTGGTATGTGCCCAGGCAACCTCCACACAGAAGGGTCTGTGTGGGGCTGCACACACATCTGTGCACATCTGCCTAAGGACATGCTCTGCTCTCAGGGCTGGCACGGCTGCTCTCATTAGGACAACTGATGTAAAGAATAACACCTCTTATATTGGATCAAAGAAAGGAAAGGCACTGCCCCAGACAGACCTTTCCAGCCTTTAAACACAACCTACCTCTCTTAGCACTCTGGGACTAACATTGTAGCTGGGATGTGCTCACAAAACAACAGGAGCTGTTCTGGAGCAGACTGCAACCGTCTGACAAAGAACTCAAAGGGAAGAATAAAACCATGGAAATAGATAGCAGCTCCAACCTGGCCTGATTTTCTTTCTTTCTGCACACCAGCCTCAGAAAAAGCTACCATGTGCCAAACATTACTGAGTAACACAGCTCAGCAAGCATGCAGGAACCAGACAGGCTCAAAATAATGTTTTTCATACAAAATACAATGAGGTCATATTTTTCTTTCATCTGGGATAATAAAATTATGCCTTGGCTACACTAGGCAGTTTCATGCTGAAGGCATCATTGCTGATCCTCATTACTAAAGTAGAAGCATTCATTTTCATCGTGTAGTTCGGGTTGAGAGCAACTGTGTATGCTTTGCAAAACAATCAGATAAGACCCAAAATGCCTTTCCTAGCATCTCACCATACTGAAGATAGAGAGATCCTTGTACATAGCTACAAACACAATCAACTTCTTACAATGCAGTTCAGCAGAGAAGAAAAAAGTACACATACATTTCACAAACAAGTGCATGGAAAAAAAAGTAGATCTTTGCTTCCAATAAAATGAGTTTAGTTGATATTCTGGATTACCTTTTGGGATTTTTTTTCCTTAAATAAAATGCATCTCTTAGTTCAAAAATACTTGGTTTGCACTCTTTCAAGAGATTTCTGCAGATTTAAAGTTCAATCATGTTTTGAAAGATGTTGGGCTAGATTCTGCAATTCAAGCAGCTGTTATACAAATAAACTGGGCTTCCTCACATAGGTATCGACTACATGAATGGGGGGTTGCCTCTTGAAGACACTTTCAAAGCAAGCTTTGTTATGTTGCTAAGTTCCAGACAAGGAATGCCAGTCCAGACGAGGTTTAAAACGGATTTTAAGCATTTTATCATCAGACACAAGTCCTCAAAGTGACTAAAGGGGGCAGGAAGGACTGGTATCTGAAACTATTGAATTTTTATTTCCCAGCAGGAGATGAGCACTCATATTGTTCCTCAGTGTTTGGGTGGACAATGTTTTTATTTCATGTGAACTGAAAAAAAAAATTAATAAAAACAATGCTGCACAATGGAACACAGCATTGTTTGGGTAAATAACGCTTAGAAGAAAGCCAGTTCATTATTATCACTTGAGATTGGAGGCCCCTACTGAGACCAGTGACCTGCTGTGCTGGATCTGTGTAAATACATGATGAGGCACAGTCCTTGGGCCAAAGAGCTTGCAAGGCAAACACACAAAGCAAACAGCCGAGGTATTACAGTCATCCTCATACTCAGTGTGGGCCTGTCACTTTCTCTAAGTGCAAGGCCTCTCTGCAGTTAATAGAAACATCAGTTTTGCTCTCCTTTTAAGTTTGTTCTCCTCGTGCTCAGCACTTGAGCAGCGTCCTGCAGGGCAGTGAGACGTGCTCTGCCCCGACCCAGAGCCCCAACCAGGCTGGGAGCAAAGATGCACAAAGACTCGGCAGGGAGACCCCCATGACTCAGGCCAGATGGATCAGTGGCTGCTCACCCCTGTCCTGAGGAGCTCCTCCTGTGCTGTGGAGATGAGAGCCCTGGAGTGACACCCACGCCACAGGGGGAAGGGGAACCAGGCCTCTGTCCCTTGCAGAGGTCACCATGATGATGTCTCCAGCTGCCTGCAGACTGGTAAGCTGGGATCCTTTCTGACAGAGGAGACCTGCACATCTGGAAGCAATCTGGAAGGAAGCTCTTCTGCAGCACCTTCACCCATCTCCCTTCTTGTGCTTTTGCAGCGCGTTTCCCTTGTCCCTGATGATTGTGCACAGCATGGCCACAAAGCATGAGATGAGAAATGCTTTGAAGGAGCAGACAAACACCAGCACCACCAGTACCACCAGTACCCAGAGTAGTTTTCAGCTCTTGCTGAGCTCAAACTTCACTACAGAGCAGCTGAGACTTGTAGGTGTGAAGCTGCTGATGGCTCCTGGTGAGGAGCTGCACTGACCTCATCACACACCAACAATCTTTCACTCAGTTCACTGGTACGGGTGATCTGCCCAAATTCAAATGTCACCCTGAAGCTTGTCTGCTTTTTAATTCATGGATTATTCTTCCAGAGCCAATTAAAGCAGATATAGCATTATTATGTGTCTGGATCGTTATGGTGCATAGAGAACCAAAGGCCTGTTATGTGGCTTATGCTTTTTCTGTTCTTGTTGTCATCTAGACCATTATATTGTTTTCAACATATAATTTACACTACTGTTGTTGTAAATGATCTTCAAAATTAAACCTCCTAGCTACAACAAAGGTAAGGTGAAATACTCAAACTCGTTAACCTCTAATAAGAAAAATAATAAACTTTTAACCTTGTAAATACAGGTGTAAAAAAAGAGAGGTATGATTCAAACTACAGCAGTAAAACTCATCAAGGAACAAAATTTCCTAACAAGTCCTTAGCTATCTCCCTGAACCTTTACCCAATTAGATGCAGTCATGTTAATTGCTGTGAGGAGAATTTGGCAAATAGATGGTGCTCTCCAACAATAGGTTTATTCATTCCAACCCTTCCTTTTTAAGGTAATGATGAATTGGCCACTTGTTCCACTGCTCTACTCAGAAATCAAAATGTAAACTTAGAGAAAGCAGAGCATTGCTGGGCAGTGGGAAATTGTAGATGGGAACTGACCAGCAAGTCAACAGTACATCCATGCTGGCAATGTATTTCCATTAGAAGCAGCACTCTACAAAGGTTGCTTTACCGCACAAGCCTATATTTAGGAAAAATTCAACCAATGAAATCTGGAAAGGGCAAGGTCTATGCTGGAAAACTGACTACAGACTTGACAGAGTGGCTGATCTTCCTGTTGAGGCACCGGACTGGGACTGAGATGAATTTTGCTTTGTGTCTGAGAAGAAAATATGTCTGTGCATCAGTTCCTGCTGAGTAAAAGAGAGGTTATGTGGCCTATCCTTAATCTGGCTTGCCCATTTAAAATGCAGATTCCTGAGAACAAAGAGTCTGATTACAAAGGGCACTGAAAATTGGGCGCCCAGCTCTGAGAAAGACTTTTGTGCACTCGACCACACTGCAGCATCTACCAGAGCAGACAGCAACACTTGCTCATGTCTGTATACTGTTGCTGTCCCACTCCCTACATTTTATTTGAAGAGACAGAAGAACAAACCCTCTCAAGCTGTTCAGGAGCCAGCCCTAGCTCTCCTTTGGATCTATTTCTACAGAAAACCTGCAAACCTGATGGGCATTACTTGGAGTTACTGGACTTACCGAATTCTGCATAAAAAAAGGCTGTTTCATTATTCTACCAGATAATAATAGAGCAGCACCTAGCAGATTAATATTTAGTGTCAGAATTTAATACCATAACTGCTCAATAACGAAGTTTTATTTCTCTTCTATTCTTACACCATTATCTGGAAGTAATATTCTCTTCTAATTGGAAAGTGAGCTGCCATTTTTTTTTATAATTAATTGTTCATATCTTTATCTTCAAACTTATATACAACTGCCATTAGATTGCTTTTTAAAGAAAAGGATTGCTCTGGATGATTTGTTCACTGCCTTTCCACTAGTTAGTATTAAATTATTTAGCATCAGGCTGGTAGGATTCAAATCTAAACTTTCAAAGATTGGGTTGACATAGGAACTGAAAACCTGTATCAAGGCTTTTAAAATATTAATCAGCACCCAGGTCAATGAAATGAAATAAGGTGTGGAAATTGTTGCTTCAGCTAACATTAGCACATGTAGTAAGACATCACTTATGATGGCTCTCTCATGTCAAAACACATGGAAAGGGAAAACCTCCCTAATATGTTATTCAGGATGTGGCAGCTGATCTGCCTGTATCAATCCTGAGCACTGTAATGCAAGTAGGAGTTCTGATGTATTTTGAGGGGGAGGGTAATTTACAAGATGTTGTATGTAAAAAGCCACAGTCTCATTTTACTGTGTTCAAAAGTAACTGTTTTAATCAAAGACTGTTTATAACAAGGTTGATAGAGTTACTGAAACAGATTTTTTTCATATACATATAACCCTTTTATACTTCCAGCTTTAAAGACCATAAAAAAGGATAGTAAAGATGAAAGAAATAAAAAGAATGACAGAGCTAACTCCTATGAGCCACAATCTATGTCAAAGCAGAACTAAAGTGATTGACAGCTTGCATTAGTAATGAATAGAGTGGGGAAAAGCTGCCAAGAATCCGTAACAAGGTCAAAGCCTTCTAATAAAGAATTACATTAGCCACAAATCCTAGGTGGAACTGTGTATTTACATCTGCAATGTGACTTCAACCATGGCACTGTTTCTACTGTCCTATTCTGACTCTTTTCCAGGTTTTATTCCTGGGCTTCAGTAAGTTCTGACTCCAGCACACCTGCGATAGAGAACAGGTGTAACATATGAAACTATGACATTATAAAAAACAAACAGAAGGGGAGGAATTTTAATGCCACATCTCTAATGGCGTACATAAAAAACTTTCTGAACTATTGGTATGGTAATCACTCTCCTTCCAATATCACAGTGCTGTTATACACACTTGACGTGGAAGAGAAGGGGATTTTGCATATTAAAAGCAATATTGTATCCATGATTCGTGCATGCATCGCTCCGCTCACCTCAGAGTTTAGAAACAATTTTGTGAGCATGATATTATTCAGAGAATGCAATGTATGTAGGCTTTTTGACGTACAATATTTTAGTGAATAGATTCAAGTGTCAGAGAGCATTATTTGTACTGTGCCCTGATGTGCTACTGTTTGCCTGGCATCTGGAAGAACAAGAATACTCTCTCTTACTGTGAGACTCCAAAGGGTCTCATTTGATGTAAATGGAACCACTTTATTATATCAATATTGCCCCACTGAATCAAGCTAGATATGAGGATTGATACATAGAAACTTCTTTATTTTCCGCAAAGGAAATCATGGAATACTGCATCTTTCACTACACTTTGTGAATCTGCTGTGGAAGTGTAGAAGCACATATTTGCTCCTCTACTGTTCACAATTTCAAGTTAACATAAAATGGTTTTTAAGGAGTCAGTTATTTACACTTTGATTTTCTTTACTACAGCAGAAAGTCCAAGTGTGGTCATGAAAAAAAAAACATCCAAAGTGAACCTCTAAAAGCAGTGTTGTGTTTTTTCCCATTCATGTATGGCAGAAACTTGGGCACGTAACATTCCAAAAGAACTACCCTTCTCATTCTAAGTCAGTTCTGCTTCAGTTCTAACTGAAAACAGAATCCAGCTTGCAGAGCCCAGTGGGAAGAGAACTGCGGGCTATGGGACCAAATCACACTGGTGCAGATGGATCCACATGACACCTCCAACTCCTCAACATTTCCAGTCTCATCTGTTATCTGAGGAAAGCTAATTTTACTATGCTGAGCAACCAAGCAGTAAGAAAACATTAGAAAGTAGGAGGTTTTTTTCTTTCCCATGTAAAACAACCCCTCTGAGCTTGAAGACGTGCCAAAAGGCATATCCTGATTTTCCAGATCTGTACAGCACACAGGCAGTCATTTACACCTGTGCACTGAACAAGTGTCCCAACATGAGCTCATGAAACCATTGCAGGATTTCCTCTCCAGGGGAATCCCTTGGGAGCAGATCAGGAGTACAACCAGTTTCAGACCAGAGCAAAGGGGAGGAATTGGGAACACAAGCCAGATGAGGGAAAAAAGCCTGTTGCAGGAGGCTAATGCTGTCCTTATTTAGGAAAGACCCAAGATTGCTCCAAGTGGGAGCATTGTCAGGAGCACGATGAGTAAAAGAAGGAATACAGAAAGGGGCAGAGATAAAAACTGAGTACAATCAGAACAAATTGGGTAATATTCTACTAAACGAGCTTCAGCTGCTCACAAACTGGTAGCAATCTCCATGCATTATGCATTGTAGAAAGCATGAAACAGCAGGATTGGTGCTAGAGGCACGGGTGGCTCATAGGCAGGTACTCAAATGACTGAGGCACAAATAACCCACCTCTGTGGAGATGACTGCTGCACCTTTGTAAAGAGAGACAGCCCCGTGGTTATAGAACCAGTCCCACACTTCAGAATTCTGGTTCAATTCCTGTGTCTCCCTGGGATTCAACAGGCAAAATAATTGAATTCCTGGCACTTTGCCCTGTTATTAATACATACAGTATTGTGAGACTCCAAGCATATTTACATTCATCAGATTGAATTTGTGATAACAGGGACCACAGAAGTACACAGGCACTCATGAAAACCACAAGTAGACACTTCGTTTCACTGCTACTGCCATAACAGTAAAAAGGAATCATCATTATTAATAATGGGCAATTACTCTGAAATAGTTTTAAAAGAAGTATTCCTAAAGGCACATGATGAATTTATGGCACACCACCAGAGCCTTTCATGGATATAAAGATGTACTTCAGCACACATGACTTGTTTTTTGAACAAGGAAAAAGCTGTCTAGTAAAATATTAACAAAGCTGAATGCTGAAACATAGGTGTCTTCCTTACATTTCATTGCAAAATGGGGTAAAAGTCTCCATTTGGAGTGAAAATCTTAACCTTTTGTATATTTCTGTTTAATATGATCTCCTTTTAATGCTGCTGATTTTAGCCAGTTACATAATACTTTGCTGTATAGACTTAAAAAAAAGGCATCAAATCTACTTAGGATTAAATATCATCTTGAAGGATCTTATGTTAAGAACAGAGCTAAATCTTTAAGCCGCATCCACCCTTAATTATGACATACGTAGGTATTAAGGAAAAAAAGGTGCTTCTCTGAGTGATAAATGGACCTGAAGATCCTTCACAACATTCACTATAAATCACAAAAGACCATTAATAAACAGTCAGAAAAAAAAATGACAGTTGCTACAAGTATCTGCTCTCATACTTTGCCTAATACTATCACTGTCATGTTTAAACCTGACATCTTAAATCTTTGACATGAAAACCCTTTAAGTCAAAAGGCTCATCTATTTTAAACAGAATTTTCTATGCTTGTTATTTTGAATGACAGCAAAAGGAAACAGAGGATCTTTAATTCTTCAACCTCATCTGGCTGAAAATCTTTCCTTTCTGCCTTTTACATCAACCCCAAAATAAAAGGAAGATCCTAATAGCTTCTGCATTTACTTGCTGGGATCTTGTGGGCAAACAGAGCTCCATGTCTGCCAGAGGGAGCTGGTGGTGCTCAGCACCACTTGACGCTGTGGGAGCCAAGTCAAAGCACTGCAAACACAGGGATTGCACTGCCTGTGTGCAGGATGAGGACAAGTTTGGAGCCAGCTTTCACTTAGACAGGAAAGAGTAACTGGGACTGCCAGAATTAACACTGGATGCCTTCCCGAAGTGTCACACTGCCTGCTTTCTTAACCCAGGATGAGAAACTGGGATGCCTGGCAGAGGCACTTAACATCTGCCTGGGAGTGTGCAAACATTGTATTCCCCAAGAGGGCTTCAGGAAAAGAGTGACCATAATCCTGAGCATAAAGTGGGTTTTCTCAAGGGAGCACTGAAAAACATGGCCTTTCAATATGGACAAAATTATTTACATCTTTAGGATTAGTTATATTACTTTTTCTTAAAAACCTTCCGCCTAAGATGCTTTCCTTCTGGACATTTATGTTCCTGACTGACTAGAAATGGACTTTTCAACATTACCACCATCCATTTTCCTCAGACTCAGGACGGGTTATTGTATCAGCAATGATTTGCTGAAGGTCTGCCAACAAGCAAAGGTCAGGAAAACCCAAGCCCCTCATGGATACAGAGGTAAATAAGCAAAGTTCGATCTCTCTTGCACTTTTTATTGTTTTCCACTTGATAATCATTCCTTTAGTAAGGTGCAAATGTGTTCTTCACACATCTGCCTAGCCAGCCTCAATCTCCTAATGTTCTAGTGTGGCATGGAGGTTACTGATTACATGAAACTCTTTCGCTCATTAATGACAAAAATCAGTAGCGAGATGTCACTCTACCAACAGGGAGGTGGAGAAGTAGTGACTTATTTCACATTTAAAAAATACCCCACCCTCTTGAATTTTACCTGCAGCATTTGGGATATCACAGACAATAAAGCTATATTAATGAGAGACAGTGCTCCAGAGTCAGCCCCTACAGCAGATGGTAACACAAATGGTCCAAGGTTGAGCACAACCAATTGCATCAACAGCAAGATCTGAGGTGAACACCATCAGTGCTTGCATCCCTGAAAAAATGCAGGGAGAGACACAGACACTCTGGCCCAGGGCTAAAAAGCTCACCCTGAATTTCAGATCAGTACTAAGCTGGATCTTGCCCAGTAATAACACTGCTTGGCTGATCCCTCTTTTTTTTTTTTCTGCAGAGCAAAACCTACAAGGCCAGTCAGTAAATTCAAATGATGCCTTCAAAATACAGGAGCAGTTTAGCATCTATTCACTACTCTGTTTCCTCATTCGCTTTTTAAGTGAAGCAACATCCCTAAATGTTTTTATAAGTGATTTGTACAGAGACTGCTGAGAGAAAGCACAGTGTGGCAGCATGGTCCTCCCACCACAGTCAGGCTGGATTCCTGCACCAACACACTGTCAATGGGAGTTTGACATGGGCAAAGTTTTGAAGCTGAAAGCTCTACTTGCGAGTTTTGAAGTGGAGAGGCTGTTATTTTTGAATCTGAATTCCTACAACATCGCTTAACGTCTAGGTTACAGATGGACTCAGGATCCCACACTTGGCTCTTGAGTGTAGATAACTCACACTGCATATCTGGGGTTTGGGTTCAAGCCCATCTTGAATGTAAGTTTAGAATGAAAGAAATACATGCAAATAGCAGGCAAATTATAAGGCACTGCCAGCTGTTTTCTTCCACTTACAAGGCTGTTTCTGAGAAAGCAAAGTATTTTTTTAAGTACAGGGTGGAATATGGGAGTGATGACAAGCTGGTATCCCTGAGTTCAATGTGAACCTGACATTCTCAAGTTTAGGGTGTCTCTTGTTCCTGACACATGCCTTCCTAGGCCTCTGAGGCTACATTCTTCATTAAGTTTGTTGAGAAATGGAACAGTATGCTCACAAACCTTTTTTGGATCTCTCCTTGAGAAATATCTGTGTTCTATCTGTGCTTTAATGACAGCCTGCTGCTCATTTTCCAAGAAAATCCATGCCAAAAGTCTGGATAACACTTAACTCACAGGCTGGTATACACAGAGCTGGCCTTGCAGGTCATGTTCCCAACTGAGTAATGGACTCATTATATTATCCCTGGCAAGTCTTGCAGGTTGGAATTTTCAAACAAAAGCAAACAAAATCAACTTTTCTTTTGTGATTTGATTATTTTTTAATGCCACAGCTTATTCATTTTGGTTTATTAATTTGTTGGTCCAATGGTTTTTATGTGCTGCAATTCAGAATAGGTCTCTCTCTAGTATCATGTTTTATATAGATATGGGAAATGAAATGTAAGTCTGATACAATTACGGTTGTATGCCACGCAAGACAATACCGTAAACACGACGACAGCCTGGAAAGCTGCTTAGCAAAATGATCTTAATATACAAGGCAGTGTGAAAATGTAAAAAGAATCTATAATGACAACAAAGATTAGCCATTTGCTCTCTAACCTTATTTACAGAAGCAATCAGAGGTATTCAGGTCGAGTTAATGACCCTGTCTCCAATTAATTCAATTGTCTACAAACAACACTGATGCAGTGGTTGTCTCAGAGTCTGCCACATAGTCTCTGAGGGAATACATAAGACTCCATTAAAAGTGACAATAATAATGCATTTATTACTGTAACACTATTGTATTATAAATAAATTCCTGATGTTAAATTATGCTCCACGCTTTAACAGAAATTCAATTACTGAAATAATAAAAAAGATGGTGTATTTGCCAAGTGCATGGACTATAATTTGGCTGCTTAGTTACCAGCAGTTGGCTGTTTTGCAATTTCTTGTTCGTAGAGTATTTCTTTTGAATAAATGCCAGACTTTTTCATGCAAATTTCATGAACAAGTTGCAAAACGAAATTTTGAGCTTTTGAATCCAATTATGAAAGACATAACTAAATCTATTATTGAAAAAATATTCTTGAAAGCCCTTCTTGCTGTTGTTCGGCTCTGTGTAGTAATTGAGGTAAGCACAGGTGCTGTTCATTATGGACCATTGTGTACCATCTGAATTCTGGGAACTGAGGAATTCAGATGGTTTCAACTCTGTTTGTGTGAATAACAAACAGGCGTGATTCGGAGGTTGTTTGTACAAGCTTGCACATCGCTCTTCTGGGACTCCTAAGACACCTGCTTACCCTTTTGAAGCCAAAACAGTATCATTTATGTTCTGGCTATTCTTCCTACAGTGATTTTTGCAGAAGCAACATAACACCCCACCCCTCTTCCCTCAGGCTGCCATCAATGGTGGAAGTAGGAACAAAAGAAAACAAAGGATGAAACCATTATGTAGTGGGGACAAGAAGCCTTAGAGAAGCTCTTTTTGGCTTGATGAGATTCAGGCAGGAAAAACCTTGTGAAAAAAGAACTGCTTCTCACACTTAGCGTCACTCCCCCTCTCAACCAGTTTCCTGTGGTAGGCTGTTAAGCATAAAATATAATTAATTCTTTTCTCCTAACACCAATCTGTATTCTCTCTTTGGAGTTTGGCCATGTATTTATCTTGCTAATGCCTCTCCCATTGTCTTCAGATGTTTTACAGGGAATACATGAAGAGATGCACACACCTTGCAAATGAAAAACTGCTGACATTCTTCTTATTGGATGCCACAGGTGCCTGCAGCCATATGGCAGCGTGTACGTGGGTCTGGGCTCTTTGAGGATGACAAACTCTCACCTCTGCGTATTTCAAAACGTGCTGTCTCAACTATATATTTCTGGTGACAGTGATTATTTACTTTGCACTTTTATTTGTTGATATATTGCTAGTACTTATCAGCAGAGATGTTATCAAAACATCTGGGGATGGAGTATGTGGAGAGCAGCCTCCAGGCAGCCCAAAGGAAGGAAACATGGAGGGGAAGTTCCTCCAGTCTCAGTGTCAAATGCACTTTTTTTTTAGCCCCCCCCCCCCCCCCCATTACACTGATTGCAGTGCAACTAAAACTGCCTCAGTTCAAGTACTCCTGGGAATATATTGAGCTGTTAGGAGATGCTATCAGACTACACTTTGCAGAAGTCAGCAGGCACAAGAATCCCTTGAGCATGTCAAAGATTCAGCTGTAATTCAACACCTGCAATATGATTTCTCAAAACTCGCAGCAACCAAAGTTAGGTGACTTATTCTCTGAATTAACCTCTGTCAAAAGCCATGTACAATTAAAACAGCAGATCTTAGTGCCACCTGAAAGTCAAGTTAAGACCTGGGAAGAGGAAATAACCCTGTACAACAAACAAAAAATTGAAGAAAGGCAACTACTTTCCCGAACTTCAGCAAAAACAGACCTTCAAGAAAGAAGGCTTGGGATTTCAGTGGGGGGCTGGGCTCAGGGTTTTACTACATTAGAAACTGGCTGGCAACACTGGAGAGGACCATATTTACATAGGATAATCCTACAGACTTCTAAAGGGGGTTGAGCTGGCAGTGAGGGACAAAGTGGCATCCCATTCATAGTGTATGACTTAGTGATGAATGGCAGAACCTTCCTCCAGCCAGGGAACCAGAAGGAATCTGAGCAGAAGTAGATAATTCCTTCCAGATGTGTGGTCAACTAGCCACATATGGATAAAGGAAAAGGAAAAAGAGAAGGAAAAGGAAAACAAGAAGGAAAAGAAGAAAGAGGAATAAAAGTAGAAAAAGAAAAAAGGAAAAGGAAAAAAGGAAGAGGAAGAAGGGAACAATGAAGAAGAAGGTGAAGGAAGCCGAGAGCACTCATCAGTCCAAATCCACTTTGGGAACTTGAGGTGAAGGCAATATTATCATAGCAGATTACAGATGGAATTAAGTTCAACAGCAGAGCAACATATGCAAGGATGAGGAACAAAAGGAGTTTTATTGGGGAAGGTGGAGACCAAAATTATGCCAGCCTTCAAGCTCCAAGTCTAACATGGAGACAAGCTCCAAGAGCAACCACAAAACTGCAGAGTTTATGTACAGGTACTGTTTTTACCTGGGAGTGTGCCACGTTTTAATACACTGGTGTCAATTATTTTGGGTTTGGGCTGCAACTTGTAAGCGAGCAGTAAACTAAATTCCTGGAAAATGTATCAACTCTGTGGAGCATCAACTCTGAGAGAAATAGTTCAAATCTCTGGGACTAGGTACAATCCTGATTTCTGCTGTATTTTGTTCGACTTGCATAAACACACACTTAGTGCAGCCATCTCCACAGCCACTTGCACTTCTGTACTGCAGTGAAAGAGACTCAGAAGAAAGACATTTTCTGTGCATCTTGCTCAGCTTAGTCGCTGCTGGTTACATGTGGGGGAGCTGCTCATCATCTGAGGAACAGATTTTTAAGTGGGAGAGGCAAGACAACTTGCCCCTGCCATTTCTTCCTTCTCAGTAAAGCTGGCCAACATATGAGGGGAAATAGAATCTGTGCTTTAAGAGAAGGGGAGTGTGAGCACTGGCTTGGTGTGGGTGTGGGGTACCTTCCCAGCCTCCATGCCACACCTCAAACCTGTGACAACACTGCACGACCCACAATGCCATGTGTGGGGGGCATTAAACACGAAAAAGAGATTATTTGCAAGTGTGGCTTTAAGGAAGGGTTCACAAGAGAAAAGAAAATGAGAGCTTAAAGAAGCAACTGATGAAAGGGTCAGTGAGACAAAGTCTGAAATAGGACAGAAAACCTGTGAGGTCTTGAGAGGACAGCTGAGGAGATACAAGAACATGAGTAGCCACAGCCAGGGCAGGAGAAGTAGAGACTCTTGAATAATTTGCCATTTTTGTTTGGACAGGAAGGAGTAGCCAAGAGTTTGTGGACTGAAGATGGCCTTACATTTTACATAGCACTTGACCACATGATTTTTTGTAGATATTATAGTTAGGTAACACTATGGAAGATATAAACATTTGGCCCAGCAAAAGCTATGGGAAGACTTAACTTGGCCCTCAGATTCCTGCTAGAGAGGCTTAATAGGTCACGCTATCACTCCTTACTTCTGCTGAGGACTCTCCCTACTCTACAGAAATTTAATTCATCAAACATCTCAATGCAACCAGAGAAAGCAATGTCTGACCATCATCAACTTTATGTCAGCATAATTCTGTATAGTTCTTGGTAGAGCAGAGCTAGGACCACCGCATGATGGAGAGGATATGCTATTTAAATGTGGGATCTAAAATAAGGCTAGAGATGCAGAGAGATAATGGGAGGAGGGTGACACTAACAGCAGTACAGGCAGATTATAATTACTTAAGTGGCAATTTGGCTGGGACACCAGGATTAACACCCTTCACTCAAATTCTTATGAGAAAGCAATGAAATCTTAAATGGGTGGACCTTTGCTTTATACCAAATCTGAAGCAGCAACTCTTGGAGCACAGTGGCCTCTAACACAACGTAAGGTCATTGTTTCAAAGGTGGCATGGGGACAGCAGCCACTCTGTCAGCCCCTACCAGCACCTGCAGAGCCCGAGGCACCCCGAGGGTGCATCTTCCCCAGCCCTGTCAAACCCAGCTCTACACAGCCTCAGAAAAAGGCTGGAGGAGAACAGCACAGGTGGGCATGGCCGGGGGCCAGCAGAGCATTTAGCTGTCATTATTCCTACAGCAGATTCCCATGTACTGGCAAAGTAGGCCTAATGAGGGAATGTTAATTTATATCCACTCACAAGAGCATAATGGGGCTCACACACTGACCAATCCGGGGCCTACCAGGCTTTAAAACCTGGATACGCTGTGGGATCAGAGAAAGTTATAGACATGATAACGTCTAATAAATCAAATAAAAATGGATAGCAGCCAAAGTAAGTTCCTGCATGTCAGATATTAAATATGACTAATGTTGTTTGACAGTGTTCCACAGAAGGTGCATTGGAGTCTCACTTCCTCCTTATCATTATCACAGAAAGAGAAAGGTAAAGCACTGCAGGAATATAAATAATTTGAAAAGCCTCATAGACAATATTCTACTGTGCGCCTCATTTGCACTTAAAAAAACCTGCCCTACAGACCTTATGTACTTTTAAGATTCATCTGAAAGATACATGAAGAAGTCTTCCAGTCAAAAATGTACATATTTAATGGAATTAGATCTCTAGGCAAGAAAATGTCAGAAGAAAAGGAGAAATATTAAAGTGAATGCAGGGTGCTCCTTTCTAGTGCTTTCCTGCTTTGATAAATATCTTCTGGGATGTCATTTACTAGAAAGTCATGATTTAACAAAAAGAAAAACTGCAGTATAAAATATACTCTCTTTATTGCTGAAGTAAGTTGCTATTTTCATATTTTCCCTCTGTATTCAGCTTTTGTCAGCCAGAGGCCTTGATATTTGCTTTTATATCATCCCCATTGAAAATGCAGTGATTATTGCGAAATATTCAATTGCAGAGCTCTTCTGATTACATGGCAAGGGGAGATCACAGGAATCTGTACTGCCACAGCCCTTTCTCTGCCTTCCAGCCTCGTGCGAGGGCAATCAAACTTTAAAAAAAAAAAAGAAAAAGTAAAAGACCCTGATTGTAGTGTTCAGTAATCACCCCGGGCCCAATGGGTTAGAAAGAAATCCTCTTTATTCTGTCACATCAGCTCCAGCTGCCTGAGCTGAGCAGCAGCTGAGCATCTGCAGAGCTCCCCACCCTCCACTGCTGGCACAGTGGAATCACCTGAAAGCTCTGCCCCAAGTCCCAGCCTGCAGAGGCCCCTGGCCTGATCCTGTCTCACAGCCAGGGGTATTATAACTTATTTGGAGGGTCTGCAGCTCCACTAGTGATGCAGAAGGCTGTACCACAGATCATCCCCCCAGCAGGACGTGGGAAGTACAATCCTAATTAGCTCTTCTATGAAAAACATGGCAGAACTCTTAGGAATTCTCCCCCAGGATAACCTGACAAAAACAAATTCTCATTAAGATCAGCGTTACTACGTGCAGGAAAATTTCAAACTCCCCTCCGAAGTGAGGCATTTCTATTGGGAAAATTCAAGTAAAATATTTTGAGTCAATTTCATCTGCAATGAAGTATTTTGTTTCATTAAAATGACTTAAAATGTTTTATGTAATCAGTTAAGCCCAGAGTGCAGTCCCTGCTGAGAGTCTTAAGTTGGCTGCATCCTGTCTTTGAGGGATGTCTTGTGCAGTGCAATCCAAAGCCAGTGGAACCTTACGACCAATTTAATAAAAGTGTATTACTTTCAAGTCTGTCAAAATATTTGATTTTGTTGGAGATATTTATGAAAAAGCACTTAATATAGCTGAATTCATATGTTTGTTTCTTTTCTGTAAAAAATTGGCAGTTTTTCAGACTACACTAGAATTTTCCTCATTCTTATGCACAACCAACAGTTCTGGGTTTTTTTCACACATTTTCACAAAAAGACCAAGAAGAATCTGCTAAGTGTTTCTAGGCTCTTCTCTCCATCTAGGTTTTACAGGGATGCAACTATTCAAGTATTTTTCTTGTGCACACTGGCATGTCATGCAGGATGTATAAATTACTCATAAATGAGAACACACTTATTCATATATGAAGTCTTCAAAAAAATGCCTTATTCCAAATTCTTTTGCATTTCTCACAATTCACCAAATCCCAAGTAAATCTTTTAGTATTTCTTGTTTCTGTATGGATTTTTAGGATGTCTACATATTGGCATGCAGGCTGGAAAGTTCTGAATTGTCTGACCAATACTACAGAGGTTATTGGGAAAAAAGGCAAGCATGGAAAATTAGAATTCCCATTTCAAGTTTTGTTTTTAAGTCACTGGACTAGACTTTTCCAGTTTCTCCTACTTTGTAAATACAGAATGATGCTGCAGTAAAATACAACCAGGGACATCCAGGATACCGTTTATATCTTCTTAAATGCCTGCCCATGTTCCTGTCCAATTCTCCCACACATGTACCTACCATACTGATACTTTGCCACAGATTTACTTCCCACAGCACAGGGGGAACTCACCCTAAAAATGCCCACACTATCTCCCGGAGAGATGTTCTTTCCTTTCTGGCCATGCTGACTATTTGGGTAGCAGATGTTGATCCCTGAAACATCCCTGCCACCTTCTCTATCAGTCTGCACTGCACTGCCCAGTATTGTTTGCTGCTCAGAGAAAAATGGTTTCAGGCTATTCACAACCCAGCCAGACACTTCTGTATCAGTTATACTCACTTCACATTTTAAAGACTTTTTTTAAGTGCTCGGTGAAGAGTTGCCTTTTGCAAAATGAGAAGTGTGAAGGTCCCGCCGTAGCTGCCTGGGATGTGTTCCATCACATTTGCTTGTTTCCACATAGAACTGAACTACAACTGCATGTTGTGGAGGAACTGATCCAGCTCACATTAACTTGACTGAGAGCTGGAGCTGATCCTAAACCATACCCGAAAAGTGCTGCTGCTCTGAAGTACAAAAAAGTAATGAAAAACCACCAAACTTCCACAACTTCATAGGGAAGCATCACACCCTTGTTCCTTCTTTCAGTTCAGCTTTACTGGAAGTATTCACAGCTTTATGAGAAGATATCTCCAAATCCTTCTGGTGGCTGTAAAGTGGCTGAACTTTACCTCAAAATATGAGCCACAGATTCATGTCACTGACACAGTCCCTTAGGCCCATTCCTCACTGCCAATACTGTCTCTAGAAGTCAATGTTAGTACTAAGAAGTTTATTTTGACTGGAATTCCTAACACTGAGTTAGAAAGAAACATTTTAAAAAATGTAATAGATATTTCCTCCACTAAACTTGAATTGTTTTGGATTATACCAGCTTGACTCCTGTGACTCCTGGCCCTACTCAGAGAGTCTAATGCTATAAGCTAGGCAAACTTTTATTTACATTAAATAAGTAGGATTAAAAAATCCAAACCCTTTCATTGGAGAATTAGCTCGCTTAGCCCAAAGTCACAAACTGTCTGTCTTCTCTCTATGTCTTGTACCTCATGGCTTCAGCTGTTAGCCTCTCTTATCATCTTGTCAGCTTTCTCTACTTTTAGAATGTTTCGGAGCAGAATTCTCTGCTGGGGCAAATCCAAAGAAATTAATAGAGATACACTAGAAATGATTTTGATTCATGGGGCAAACCCTTCACTGGTGTAAAATGATGCTGATCTAAAGAAGTAAATGCACTAGATGTGTAATGACAGACCAACCATCAGCAGCAGCTGTGGCCCTTTGTGTCCAGCCTGTGGACAACTTTAAGTAGTCAGGAGAATTCGCTGCTGCTATTAAACACTGTGAACTTCTCTCACATGCTGGTAAGCCCAGGTGCAGCACTGCACCGACCTTCTCCATGATGTGGCCAGCAGAGACCAAGTGCTCTGGCTCCCCACAAACCAGGGCAAAGGATTTTCTAGCGGCATCTAAGAATTAAGATTTCCTTTTTTTCCAGCCTGCAACAAGGGACACTGCTAGAAGTGGTAGTGATGATGCACACCAGCCTCCTGCTCATTAACATTCACTTGGGGAAAGAGATAATTTGCCTTTGTCTTTCTGAGCCATGTTGAGAAATTTATTTTAGTAGCATCAGTCACATAAGATGATAAAAATGGTGCAAATCATGTAAAGGAAAAGAAGCTGCCTTAGCATGATTTGAGTGTACACGATGAATAAGGTTACTAATTAATTGGTAAAGTGCTATTTGTAATTGTTCCTCTCTGATAAATGGATTAGAACAGATGTTTTAATGCCATTTTTTTCCTCATTGCTTCAGACACAAAAATATGTGCAAAACTGAAATAAAAATGTGGTGACGCAGAAAGCAGGCTCCGGGAGATAAATGGAGGGTTACGTAAGACAAAAAAAATGCCACACTCACTGCCTGGAACAGAAGTCGCCCAAAGAGCCCAGTAACTTTCCCAATACGTGCAGTAAATGATGACATGAATGAAATGCATTGTTCATAAACGTAGATAAATAACGCCTAATCACTTCAAGCACTCACTTAGTGCTCTACAGCCCAGGACTTGAACTGCTGAGGAGTGAACAGCAGCAGCTTAGGAAATCAAGAGCGCAGCTCTGTGTTATCCTGATCCCGGGGCAATGCTTGTCCCACTGCGGAGCTGCTGGAGGCCTGTTCTGCCTCACGCCTGGTGCCTGCAGAGTCCCAGCACGGCAGCGACTGGGAATCTGCACGGAGAAGAGACTCTGGCAATGCCACACAGGGGCAGGCGGCAAAACCCAGTAGTGCTGCCACAACCGGGCAGCCACATGGTCTCCCAGAGCTGGTGAGCCGGGTGTCCTCACTCTGGTGGCCATCCACAAGGGAAGTGAAAAAGTGCAGCCTCTGTGGTTTTATTCCACTGCAGAGATGGGAACTCTTCAGGACCAACATCACTTAAAATTCTGCGGTCAGAACCCGATCCTGCATAACTGAATGATCCTTCATAATCTCCTGGATCTCGGAGAGGTGCAGGAGGCTGGGGCTGTGTCCCATTCCATAGGCAGCACTGTGGGGAGCATCCCTGGCCATGAGGACACTCGTGCCCAGCCCCTTGCTCAGCCCAGCCCTCGCTGTGCTCCCTGGGCTCTGGGCTCCCCTGAGGTGGAAGCAGTGAGGAAAATGGGAAGTGTCACAGTTTGGCAGCACATCCCTGCACCTCCAGGGCCCCACAGCCCAGCACTGAGAGATCTCCCAGCGACACAGCACAGGGTGCCACAAAAGGGTAAAGGCATCAGGCCTCTAATGGCCAGCGCATGGCCATCTGAAAAGAATCCTACAACATCCATCCTTCTAATGGTATTAAAGGAGGCACCATCACTTTTCATTTGTACAAAGTAATCTGATTGAGAGTAACATAGCTAAAATTTCATTTCCTATATCTTTATTAAAGCAGTGCCACTCTTTAAAGAGAAAGGTTAGCAGAAGCATAAACAGAAACTACTTTTATTGTCTATGTTTTTTTTAAAAAAAGAAGAAAAGGAGAAGGTAGACTGGCTCCATATTAGCTTCTAATCAACCATGAATCATGAAGACTTTTTAGAAAAATAGTAAAGGACTTGCCACTGCAAGGTAATTAAGTTTTCAATCTTTGGGGGGATTTGTTTAAGTCTGACCTGAACCATTCTAGATAGCCAGGTCATCTGTTAGCTCTTACCAAAGGACATAGTTTACACATTAATTCAAAGGGTGTGTACAGGACACTTGTAGAATTGAATGGGTGTGACAAAATTATCTGTGGTTGTGGGGTTTTTTTTTGTTTTTGTTTTTGTTTTGTGACATACCACTTCCTCCAGAATGCTCTGCTTCCATTATCCTACACTGAAACACAATCACCTTTCAAGAAATACATAGTTTTGTGATACAAACATGTTTGAAACAGGGTGGCATGCTCAGGTGGCATTTGCTCACAGAAACATTCCTTTTAACGCTTTCATTGGTGCTCTTATTGTACATAAAGTATGAAAACTTCACTGAAGAAGTATTACAAGAATTTAGGAAGGCAAGCCTCAAAAGATGCTCAGATTATTACTGACAAATGCCACTGTGTGACACCACCTTGCTCAGTAGTAAATGAACTAAAGAAGTGCTAATTGCTTTGAAGTTAATGAAGACTATATTGCCTTTCAATAATTGGTGTTTGTTTAGCTACTATGATTATAGCTATCTCTTCCTTGTTGAGTAATGTAAGATGGCAGAAGTTCCACCTTTTACAAGTTTTAAATCCCTGTAGAATTGACAGAAAAAGCTGTAACCACAAATTGGTTTGCAATTTTCCTCTTTCTTCCCAGCAAGCTCTGTATGGTTATATTATGAACCTTGCTTCAAACAAACTGCTTCTGACTTTTATGATCCTTTTGTGATCTAAATGGCTATCTCATAAGATATTCCACTGCAGCTTCTTTTTCAATTGCTTTTACTGTGAAATGGCATTCTGGAGATTTCTGGGGACCATTTCACACTCTTATGGTATTGATTTGCTAAACCTGATGATAGGTTTATATTTAAGATGCAGTCTAGTATACGAATGAAGTGTAAAGCTTGTGAAGAGGAGATTCAGGACTTTCAATAACCCCATTTTCTTGATGGGGTTTGCCTCTTTAAAGAAGGTTAGTGTTTTACTCTGAATTTCTGAAGGCAGGTTGCTATATGGACTGCGTTTCTAATTGTCTTGCAATGTTTCCATTCCACTGAATTATGGTCACAGAAAAAGTATGGAGAAGATGACTGCCAGTAACTTGTAAATCTTCCCAACATAAGGTCAGAGCAAATACACAAAAGCACATGGGAACCTAAATGGAAAAATGTATGTGAGATTGTTCCCAGAGCTCCCACTTGCGAGGATGGCAGAGGATAGATTTACTCCTGGGGACACTAAAAAATTGACAACAAAACTAACTTCTTTGGGCTTTGGTGTTGGAGATACTCATTTTTCCTTAAAAGTCTGATCATTGTAAAATGGTTACAGGCCAAGAAAAAACACTCTTTGATGGAGTTATAGCATAACAATGAGTCAGAAAGGCCTTTATGCACAGAAGGACAATTTTTTATTGGGCCAAACCACAAGCCCATGGCTCTACCTTTACTTTGGCAAATGTTAGGAATTTAAGACATGGACCCAGGTAACTCAGCCACAGCAAAATAAAACAATCAGGTATTCACAAATGTAGTGAGGAACACCCAATAAGCAGGGGAGTGTTCCAACAAGAGTTCCAGGACATTTTGTTTAGAAGATGAAGCAAAAATAAATGCTATAAATATGAACGTCAATGTACATATACCCAAGACAACATGTCTGTTCCAGTTTTCCCCAAATGAAAGTGAACTCCTTCCTGCAGGATGGTGCAAAAGTAGGAGAATGAGGGTCTGAGACAGCTCTGGAGTGGAGGCAGTATTTAGGTCTCTATAGACCTGTACATGGCAAATTAGGGAGAGGAACTGAGAAATTCACAGCAGTGGAGTGTACAGGACAGAGAGAGTGGGGAATCCTTCACCCTGTAGCCAAGACATGCTCAGAGCAGTGATCAGAGATCATTTGACTGTAGCACAATTAAATGCCAAAAAAAAAAAATTAAATGGTTCCTTTTAAAAGAGAAGCTTGAGAACGTACACTGGAGTATATGTGTGGAACAATTCACTACATATATTATCAGATGCCTGGCTTTATTACTGAAATGTGTGGACATAATTTGTAGTATGTGCCTGAGTGATGATCTGACTGCATATGACTGCTGAGAGAAGTCTAGATGAATTGCTTGTTGATATTAAACAAATGAAGAAATTCCTCTAGCAGTATCTGGAATAAGTGAAGATAACACTATTTAGAGCTGACCAGGGTCAGCTTTTGCTTACACAACAACAATCTTGCATGCTCATTTCTAAGTCTGGCCTAATGTCTGACTTCTTTCTCTCTGCTGCCTGCCACCATTATTCATTTTTTTGCTTTGTTTTTGCTTCTCTGTCCCTCAGTGGTGCAGGATCTGGACTAATCTCTTAAACGTCACGTACACTAGAAATCTGGGATTTTTCTCAATACAATTTTCATGACAAAATAGGTACACATAAAACTAAAGAATTGCCAAGTGCTGCAAGAACATTGACAGTGGGCAGTATTTCATGAAATTCATATGTGGTAGGATAGAAAACAGTCAGAGCTGCAGAGCCTTTAATTGCTGGTGAGGGAGTTTGAAATGTATTGCAGAAAGTCATTTGTGTATTTCTGTGGCTTGCTAAATGTAAGTTATACATATGTGCAAAAAAGTGGAAAAGTTCATACCCTCCAGGATCTTCAGACTTCCACAAAAAGTCTTGTAAGATTTGCAGGCATTTTCAAGAGTTTAAAGAGTTGATCCATTCTGGTAAACTGTCCATTATAGACCACATAAATCACCCAAATCATCATCCGTATTATATCTCTTTGTTATTATAGAACTGGCAAGAAACATCTGCCAAGACTACAGCCTAGCTACTGCCACAGTAACTATACAATAAACATGAACATTTTGAAATACCATGAGTAGTTTGGACGGGAGAACAGCTTGCTAAATTAACAAATAACACCCATGTGAGAAGGTGTACAAGTATTTTGGAGGATGGGTCAGAATATGAAAAGATCCTGATGAAGTGGAGGTAAGATCTAAAGAAACTGGGTAAAATTCAGTGTGGACAAGCACAAAGAACTACAGTTTTATCACAAAAATTCAACAGCAAAAATACAAGATAAGGAATGACCAGTGAGGAAGTTTTCTACAGAAAGATCAGATCGTTATAATGGATTACACACTACACATCAGTCAACAGTATCAGGTGGTTGCAGAAAAGCCAACATCCACCCTCTTGGGATGAATAAATAGAAAGTGTAGCTTCCAAAATCTGTGGTATAGTTCTTCTATCTGATAGCACAGATACAGCTTAAGCTAAAGAACCTGTTTACCTGGGAAATAAAACTAAATTTTGCCTCCCTGCTTGTAAAACAGAACCAGGTTCTGTTTCTGAGGTGGTACATGAAATCTGCCTCTGTGTAAAGATGGGAACTACTGTCCAGAGCAAGAAGATGCTTCCAGATCTGTTCTATGGTATCCCCACAGATGCTGAGGAAGATTTCTGCTAAACCATAATTAGAAATTTGTCTTGTTAGCAGCTAATATTTAATTCTTCATGTTTCTCTCATTTGCCTTGTTTATTAAAAAAAAAAAAAAAAAGAAAAAAAGAAGCACACCTATATGCCCTAATGTCCCGTAGGTCTGGCACACCTTTATCTAATACCTGTATCTACCTGTCTGACTGACTGACTGCCCATCTGCTTGTCTATCTGGCTTCATAGAGATTTATACAAACCAGACCTATCCAACTGGATACACTGGAAATAGCAGCATACAGTGTTTCTGTAACACATCTGAAACTTTTACCTTACTTTTCATCTCAGACCTTTTTTCACCAGATTAAAATTTGTAGTGCACTGAGACAATTTTTTTTCTTAATTTTCCTAATTTATTTTTTCCCCCAACAGTTTTTACTGGTTTGTCATACAAAGCACCTTGGGCTGTGTGTAGTCAAAGATGTCTTTGTCCTGTGCACATGTGAGTTGTGCACTACAGCACTGCTGAAGGCACATTTCAGAACAGGCATTAAGGTACTATATCCCCTGGGTCAGCTGAGAATAAACTCAAAGTAGCGCTGGCAAGAATTATTCTGTGATTTCCTCTGTGAAATATTTCAACATGGTCTTTAAAGACTCAACCAAACACTCCCAAAGCAAATTAAGCAGATGACATTATCCTTCCCTCTTGACTTCATGCCCTTAAACACTGAATGGAGACATTGCCAGGGTCAGATTCCCAGCTCCAGTGGAGATACAGCAACTGAAAATCAGTGCTTGTCAGCAGAGTAAGAATAAACAACATGCTATCTAGGAGGGACTCAACATCCTGCCTTTGAGAACACCACTTTACAAAGAATCACACTGTCTGTAACAGTAGGAAGGCAGTTTGGACTATCAACCTGCAAAATTTGTTCAACTAAATTCACATGTATGAGTCTCTTTCGATTCAATGCCTTTGTCTGGATGTGCTGGCTGTCCTTATTTTAGGAAATCATAGTCCAATTATGCTTCTTTATGCAAAGAAAGAAAGATCATAAAAGCTTTACCTTTCAGATCAAAAAACTTTATGCAAACACACCAAGAGGAAACTGAACAATCCAAAATACACAATGCTAATTTTATATGGCTATTCCAGATAAACATTAGCAATACATGGGCTACTTTTCAATGTTGGTATCAATATCAAAAGACTGGAAAATCTTAAAACACTGAAAGACCATCTGTGCATGCCAGCAACTGCCAAATTTGCAACTGTGGTTTCTTCCCTGCTAATTCCATATTTTCCTGATAGATTAATGGGCACCATTTATCCAGAATAAATAAATGTGGAAGGCCCGCCTTCCCCCTTCACTGTACCTCATCATATTACTGATTTCCACCAGACCACTGAGCACATTAATGCAAGTAAGCCTCTGTCTGGATTCAAAAATTATCGCATTTGGTAGAGAAGAAATGCTTGGCATTGCCAGTTTCTTTATGTTGAAGTTAAAAAGAAATAAATTCAGAGAACTCTGGACTACAATCAACACAGATAAAGTGTAGTTGAAGGATTTTCCTTTCCATTCTCTGACTTAAATGTAACCTGTGTGCAAGAAAGCATAGATATTTTACACATACAACTACTCCTATTTCACCATGTGCATTTATCTTATTTCTTTTGAGAGGCACGTCAGACACATATATTTAGACTCCTAGCTTGCTAATTTATGCCAGCTAGTGTAAAATTATAGGGTAGAGAGTAAAGTTGCAGAATCAAACCTTTATATGTGCTTTGAAGGAAAATTTTCTACTATATACAGTCAGACTTCCACAATCCCCAATTTGCTAATCTTTCCACTTAGCAATTTGCATTCCTGCGTGCACACACATGCATTCACAAACATACATCCTTCACACAACAAATGGTATTTCAGTGAGCTCTCACATTATTCAGACTACACTGATTCCTATAAAATGTATTACTGTAGCTGTGCCTCCTTACATCTAACAGCGTGTTTAATCTACAAAAAGTCTAACTACATATATCTAACACATTATCTGTCACTTGGATGACTTCATTGTGTGTTCATGGGGTGATAATTGCAAATTTGGAATGCAAATAGTATATAACCTTGTTAAACACATTTCTTTAAGAGGAAGAGATATGCCTTTGCTGTATGTCTGCTGTCCCCACTCACTGTAGCTCCAGGTTTTGCTAAGAGCTATGAGCTGATAAAGCCTGTTGGTGCATTTGCTGACATATCTTATCCTGAATGACATTATCATGACATATTATAGCTAAAAAAAAATAAATTGCTAAGGACTGGGTATCCCATTGGCAAGACACGAGCTTACCACATGCCAAGAGAAGCATGCACTCCATGGATTTGTAGAAGCAAGGCAAAGCATTGCTGCTGTGCAAGCTCTGACAGGGACGTCTGTTGAAGTTCTTTGGTACTTTCATAACAGTCTCTGTCGTCTCTCCTTCCTTGTAAATACACATTAGTTTAAAAAAAAAGCCTGGAAATTCCTCCAAGTGATTCAAAAGTGAGGAGCCACAAAAGCTCCCTAATCCTAAGAGACAGAAAAGGAAGGTAGAGCAGCACAGGTTCACCTTCAGCCCAAAGAAATGGCAGATTAAACATTTTGGTTACATTTTCTACTAAGCAGTATTACACTACACCACTGTTCTAATATGCTAAATTAGGAAAATGAAGGTTAAATTAACCTAAAAGAAATTACTAAAATAATCAAGGGAAATATGTAATCTCCTTCTCTCCAAGATGCTTTTCTCGATCTTATTTATTTTTTTAAAGATAGATGCAAAAAGAGGCAGTCTCATTCTTTCCAAATAGCTTTTGAAAGCCCAGACTTCTCTGGAAACGTTTTGGTTTTTTATTCCATTGCTTGAAACACTCTGTGCTAGATTCACTTGCTATTTGCTTAATTTTTGCATATATAAAATGATCTTTTTTGGATGCAATTGCTCTATATTTACATCAGTGTGATGAGCAAAGTCAATCACATATATCCATAAATTAATGAGAATATGAAATAGGAACTTTAATTATTACTTAAGTAATAAACTCTGATATTAGTTAAGTGAAAACTTAATGAGGCTTAGTGGAACTTAAGGAGATGATGAAGTATTTTTGAAACAGGATTATTTCCTGTAGACCATTTATGGCTTTTACAGCCCTGACTGGGTCTAAAGTGACAAGCACCAAGCTGTAACATTCAAGAAGTTGAAGAAATAATATATTCACAGCTTTAGAAACACTGACTGCACCTGCTTGTTCATGCACACAGTGGCAATGTCATCATTTTGAAGGGAACTGGTTATTCAGTTAAACAAATACATCAGGAACTAGGAAGACGAAGAAAAAAATCCAACAACCCAGAAGGCAGTTTAAAAAAAATTAAAATCTGTAAAAAAAATGGAAGTCCTCAGTTATGGCTTATCCAAGATTTTATGGAGGGAAGAAGGCTTGACTCCTTTGAGCCAATACTGTTTACAGTTGCTGCAATGAAAATTCTAATTTTGTGCTCTAATGAACACAAAACGATCCATAGTCAACCTTGGCAAAACTTATAATGACTGTGTAATTGAAGTGACTTTGTCACATTAAAAAAATATTTCACAAAATTGTAGGAAACTGCCAAGAAATAAAACTCTGGGATGGGCAGTCTTGGGTATGTGACACAGGCAGCCATACCATCTTTGCTGCTTGGTACATGTCGGGATTATAAAGCTGTGAGGTATTTGTCTGCAGTTGCTCTTCTTACAGCATATTAAGACTAACTGTGAATTACAGCAAGTGCTTCATGGTGAATGTGTGATCCAGAATTTTCTTTTTAAAGACACTGCTTGTGCTGTTGGACTCTCTGGCACAATCCACATGCATAGGACAGGCTATAGGGAAAGCAGCCAGGTGAATCTCGATGCACAGGTTGTGTGTGTGACACTCAAAAGAATTCCTCCATTTTGAAAACTTACAAAGGAAGGGCAACAAAGAGAGAACGGGATCGGCCCATTAAGGAGGATACAGCTTCAAGCTCTGGAATGGGCAGAACATTCTCCAAGACACCAGATTTCTCCAGAAATATCCTTGGCAGAAAAAGCGAACCCTTGTCTTGCAGCTTCATGCTCACCATGATGTGTGCTCCGGGCTTCTTACTCTTCAACTTTCTCCCCACCCTTCCCCCACATCCTGACCTCTAGCAGGGTCTATGCCTTCATCCTCCAGCAGGCAAAGCCCTTGGATCTCTCCATCTGCCTGCAAGGACATCTCTCCGCCGCCCAGGGATGGGCTAGAGCTAATGGAGAGAAGGTAAGGACCAGGAAAATAGCAGTTCTGTGTTAGTGAAGCATTTTCATATTTAACAGATGCCATGCTGAAATACAGAGGGATCAATTCCTATTTAAAGTCCGAATTCTCCTCTAATCTAACTCCACTTACACAGAACTTGGCTTTAATTATCATAGTTTTGATTTCAAATATGACTGACCAAATATTTTCTATTTACTTATCATGAGAATGACTTCAGCAATCACCTGGGTAAATCCTGTGAAGTGCTCTAAGACCATCCCCAAATGCAATACTAAAGCCTTGTTTTTGAGTTTCCCTGAATGATCTGGGGATTGGGCACCTAAGCGTCTTTAGGAGAAATAAATAAAAAAAATCTCTCCCCATTTTCACTGTGGTAGGATTTTTTTCCAGAGATCAGTATTTCAGAAGACTTTTTACAGCCCTCTTTCACTTGAAGGACAAATCTGATTCGACATGAAGTTCCATTACAAAGAAACTGTTACATGTGATGACACTGGTTATTGAAAATTGAAATGAAGTGAGAGGAAGCTAACACCAACTTGTATGAAATTCTGCTGTCTTTGAATGACACAGGGAACTCAATATATCTAATCATCAAAGTGAAGCCCATTGGGAACTAAACTACAGTTGTATTGCAGGAGGTTGCTACTTGATTGCTAGACCCAAAAGTGCTAAGCCATATGCCACTTATTTCTGTGTCTAAATAGCTTACTGTGATTGATACTGAGAGTGGCTCTCCTCTTCACAGGGAAACAATCATGAAAACAACACGAATTAGGGTACAGTAGATACAGATTATTTTTTACAATCCTAATTTTCAACACTGTCGCTTCCCTGAGCTTAATGTAATTTATTCTTTAATAAGTTCTAGCACATGCTCTGTATTTTCCCAGCAGAACACCAGCTTTTGCACAGACCTTACTGTGCAAGCTGCATCCAGTAGTTTTCTCTCTTGCTGCTGTTGATCTGTGGCCAGATGAGCCTGATTATAAGGGTTCACTGTTGGCCTCGAGTGCAAAAAAATTTCCCTTCTTTCTTTAGAAAGAATTTTTTTTCCACTGTCCTTGTGCCAATCTCCTTGATTTTTCTTCCTCACTAATCTGTCTCTCTGAATCAGCCTTTTCCCAGCGCTCCTGCAGCCTCCCCACACTCAAAGTCGCTCCAAGGTCAATGGCGGGCCCTGGTCCGCGGCGCTCCACGTGTCCCCGCTCCCAGCTGGAGGCGAAACGCGCTCTGTTTACAATATGCTCAGTTTCCACTTGACGAGGCCTGGAAGCCGCCACACAGATCTGAGCTCGGGTCCCGTGGCCGGAGAGCGAGGCGCTGTCATGACATGGCCCTTCTGCAGTGGCAGGACTGCTGGAGGAGCCGCTGCAGGAGCTGCTGCTCCCATTACGGAATAATGGGAGAGTTGCACGGCTCAACAGCCCCGGCGCAGAACACAACACGGAAATCAGCCCCGACATCACGAGCACCCCCGCTCCAGCTATGCTAATCTCTTCTCTCATCCATGATCTCTGCTAGTCACGTAGTGTTACAGCAAAGTGCTCTGCACTTAGAGGAATATCTGCAGCTTCCCTGCCACTATTAATAAAAATGTTTAATACTCTTGTTAGGAGGCGCAATTTGATTACCGAACTGTTATCCAACAAATCCTGAAAACAATTCAAAGTAAATTTCCCTAATATGTCTATTTTTCTATCCTGCCAGAAGGGTTGCTAATGAATTTGCTGCTTGAATGCACAGACAGATTGGGAACTATAACTGTGCTGGCCTGGGCAACATGGCACTGGCACCAAAAACCTATTTGTACCCATGCAAAGTTCTCTCTAGAGTATGTCTTTCATCCAGAGGTGATTTTCCAATAAAATCAGCCTCGATTATTGCAAGCGCAGGAGCAATCCCTGAGGGAGTATATCAGGCAATTCAATACTAGGAAATGTTGTACTAGGCAAAATTAACCTTGTAGCAGTGTTATTTCCTGAAACATTATCTAGCTTTGCCTTTCTTTCGTATTCATTGATCATAAATGACTGGAATTTTTTTCTACTTCTTTCACTTAGCACAAGATCATTATTTTTTGTAGTTGTATTTAAAAAAAAAAAAGCTTGAAAGACAGCTGTTTTTTTGTTACTTCTCTTACTCATTGCCAAAGTAAAGGACCTTTTGCTGCACAGCAGTATGTTTTTTGGGGCATATAAAAGGTGATAACATGGAGGACCATGTTTACTCAGTCCTATTTTCTTGATCATGGTAAACAGAGGAACCCTACTAGATACGTTACCACCAGGCCACAAGCCAGAAAGGAAAGGAAACTTCATTGTCCCCTCACACAGCAAGAAGTAGGAGAAATGCCAGTGAAATTGGTGGAGTTTTACAGTCCAAAGGACAGCAGAGACAGACCCACAGATTTCAAAGATACAGCTGACAGCTTCAGTGAAAATCCACTGCATTGTAGCTTTATCCACTGCCTCTTACCAAGCTCTCCAAGGCAGGGATCCTCATCTGGAGAGTGTCTAGAACATGCTTGAATCCAACTAAACCATATAATCTTATATATACTCTAGCAGTAACAGTTTTGCTCTGCTTATTTCTCTTCCAGCAATACAAAAATGGTGTAACAGTGAAATTCAGGGGTATGAGATCTGAATGCTGGTTCCTATGCTGGATTCAGCCAGCTGTACTGAAACCAGCAGCACAGGTTCTCCCAATTATATCAGGATCAGGACTTTCCTTCAGTTTTCCTAGCATTTGTTGATCATTTGCAAGATTGGAAGCATATTTCAAAGCATTAATATAGAAAAGACCACAGGTAGTTAGAGAAGAGTTGTTATTTGATGCAACACCCAAAGCAAACACTTGGAATTATGGTTTGAATGAATGCTAAGTAATTTAAAATTAAAAATAATACCCAGGAAGACAAATATAAAATATAAAATGATCAAAACCACAGGATGAGTGAGGAGGAACAAATGGGTACTCCTTTGATCAACAGAAGATACATGCTAAAACTGGGAAAAAAAAATATTGACTTTACACTTTTTTTCCCATCAAAAAGAGTCAGGCAAAATAAGGTTTTGTTTGGCTCTAACTTTCATTTATTCAGAACTTTTAAAAATGGACTTAAATTTAATCCTGACAAACTGCATCACAACGAAGGTGTAAAAATGTTTTGAAAAATAACAAAAGTGACCCAGTTAAAATGAAAACACTTTTTTTCCCCCCAGCTGCAAGACTCCTGACAAACTTTACAGAAATGCATGATTAGCCTTGATCGACAGGCATATACATGTCTCTGTAAATACAAAGATCCAAATATAAGGATTCTCCAGGTGTCTGAAGTTCTGTGATGGCCACCGAGCACCTTGGCAGCCGAGGGGCATCTCACGGCTGGATACAGCCAGTGGTGCTTCATATTGATGGTGTGCATTCAGATTTGTAAGAGACGAGACGAATGAGCTCTAAGGGTCTGTCCATCTCATTGTCTTGTAAGCAAACACTGTGCACTAAGCAGGCCGTGTGGTAATTTAACCATCTCCTATAAATTACACAATCAAATCGGAAGCGTTTCACTATAAAAGTGCATTGCATCCATTTGAAAAACATGTGCTCTCTCCAGGTACCTGTTGTGGTGGTAGCTGAAAACCTTAATAAAGCACTACCTGTTTTATATTTCAGGATTTAGCCAATGTGACTCATTTGTACAGTTTTAAGTCCAAACAAACTGCTAGTCAACTAAATTATAACTTATTACCACAGGCTACAGACTTTTAATACATTCTGTGGTTGGAACAGGACTGATTTACTGCTTTGGGCCCTGCCAGTAGTTGTCATGCATCATTTCCCTAGAAATAAAAATAGCCCTACTGTGGTTATCCTCTGGACTGATAAAAATTTATCTAACAAGATGTGTCAGAGGAACAAAATCAGAAAATAAAGGTAAAATATTAAATAGACTTATTATTTTATGTCTAAAGTACTACATCTTCTAGCTGCTGTGATGACTTTGGAATAAAGAAAAAGGTACTGCAAAAAGGAAAAAAGATCTAAAGGAGCAATTGAGCTCTGATAAAACCACATGGGGATAGCTGAATTGTCAGAGCTTTGCAAGAGTCAAAATTTACATAAAAATCAGTATTTAGGGATTAATGCAATATCATAAAAAAAGATTTAATATGTGCGTTTCTTTGCAAACAATTTAAAAGCAGGAGTTCTATAATCCATTTCCTACACTAACCTTTAACTTGTGAGAGTAAAGTAATCCTTTGCAACATTTCTAGAGTTCAGATTCTGCTGAGGAAATGCAGCCCCTAAATAAAGCTCACTGGAGATCAGCAGCAGCCTGTGCCTCTTGGTTCCACAGCGACACTGCAGGTGCCGACCCCTCTGTGAGTGTGGTGGGGCTGTACAGACTCCACCACGGGGCCCAGCTGGCAGAGTCTAGGGCATTTGGGGCTTTTGTGAAATTTTGGAGGGGCTTTGTTGCTGGTGCAATTAACCAATCCCACTGACCAATCACTGCACCTGTGCAGATGCTTAAGTGGACAGACAAGGAGGATCAGGGGCTAAAGAACATTGTCTATAATTGCCTGTAAGCGGGCTTTTTCCTGGATTTCTGCTGGGGATTTGAGTGCTTTTGCATGCTAGACTTAAAGTATTAAAACATAAATATGAATGGATTTCTTTGAGAAATGAATATGGGCAGGCAGTTTAGGCACTATGTCATAATGGATTTTTAGAACTAATTGAATTGGTGCTGTCTGATTTAGTAGTTCACCAGAAATAGTCTGAGGAGAAATGTCAGGAAGGAAGGTTTAGAATCAGAGACAAACAGGTGGCATGTGGAAATTGCTTGGCAGTTTTATTGAGAATTAGTGATAGCAGGTTTGGGTTTTTTGTTCCTTTAAAAGTGGTTTAGGTCCTTTAGCAAACGTCCTCCAGGTACGTGTAGACAAACGTCCATAGGTACCTATGATCCACAGGTGCCTATGTACCCATGTATGTACATTTATACACACAGAATGATGGAATAGTTTGGGTTGGAAAGGACCTTTTAAAGGTCATCTGCACTGAGCAGGGACACCTTCAACTAGATCAGGTTGCTCAGAACCCGGTCCAACCTTCCCTTCAATGCTTCCAGGGAAGAGGGATACACCATCCCTCTGGGCAGCCTGTGCCAGTGTTTCACAACCCTCAAGTTAAAAACCTTTTTCCTTATATTGCATTTAAACTGACCCTGTTTCACATACATGTATGTGGCCACCCTCCCATACAATTATCCATGAATGGGAGGCTCTTCAACCTCGTCATGACACTTTTTTTATCCCTTTTTAAATACAGGCCAGGAGATACCCTGAAGTGTAAGAGCTGCATGTATACCAATAGTATGCTGCCTCTTCCCTACTTGTATTGGGTACAAGTGCCTGATCTGGCTGGTCAAAAACAAAAAAAAAATTTCAGAGCCAGCCCACTGGCCTGCATTTTTGCCAGTGGGAGCAGGAGATCTGTTTATGGTTACTGCTATTACAGCATACATTAACTGACCCTCAGAGCCTGACCTGCTTGCCCTCCTGCTTAGTGAGTCAATAAGAAAATACTTTGGCTCTGCATGACTTGCTTAGACCTCAGACCTTCCATGCAGAATAAGGTCTAGCCAGGGAGGCAAAAACAAGGTGCCACTCCAGCTGGTAAAACAAAGATATTTTTAAAGTGCAGTCAGGAGAAACAGGCACTCCTATCCCATGTATAATCAAGGATGAAAAGGCCACGAAAAATACCACTGCGCTTTGCAAATGAGAGGTCAATTGAAATGTCAAGATATCAAATGTTAATGGATTGCATTTCCAATGATGGTTGGGACAGAAAACCATACCAAGTCAAGTCAGATGCCCTTCAGAGGAGAAGATGAATTTTATGGCAGGAAAAGACAATAAACACCAGAAATCTTGCTGGTTAACAAACTTGTGGCTGATGGAAAACAAATATATTTTGAAAATATAAAAAGCAGCAGGATTTTAACACAAGCTATAATCTCAAAACATATATCTGGAAGTCATTAAAACTACAGCAAATTTAAGCACATGCAGGTGTTTGGGGAAAATGCCATTACTTTCTATTGAAGATTTTAAAAGGTACTATAAAAGAAGGGAGTATAAAGGACACTCAAGGAAGGCAACATTTTCTTCCCTGAAGCAAGAAGTCACTTCCAATATTTTCACAGTTCTACAGAATTTCATGGACTACATGACTACACTCTTAATAGCATTCATTTTCCATTTAAAAATTCCAATTTATTTCTTACAAAACCCCTGTAATTTCATAGAGTTGGATGACTTCAGATTTTAGCCAAATCATTCTTTCACCTGCCCACATTTTCCCAAGGAATCCATCTGGCCATTTTCATACAGAACAGTAATCTGAGACATTTGTTTAGAGTGACATTATATCCAGTCCTTAGTCAGAAGGTCATTGCCATGCAAAGAACTCATCTCTGTATGGAAAACCTGAAAAGAACACGTTTATCTTCCTGACACCGTCTCTGCCCAACGCAGCAGACATAGAGCCTTCCTTTCCAATTGCAAAGAGACTTGCCTTGTGCCTATATTAGCTCATTGGTGGGCTAATCCACATTATTAGTGGATCTGGAGTAGGAAGACTCCTTGGTCTATACAAGAGAGGGATGTAATATCAGGAATGAAAAAAAGTGACTAATCATTCAATCTTTTATGGAATAATAACTATTTCCAGTGGATTCCAGTGAAAATACGAGGAAAAGCATTTAAAACAAACAAAAGACTGTTTCTTCCCACACTACGGTGCTCAGTGTCACACGATGTTGTGGGGACAGGAGGTATAAACTCATTTCAGAAAAGAATTTGCATGGAGAGTAAGTCCATCACTGCCTCCTAAACACAGGATGCGTGTTTCGGGAAGTGCAAATCGCTGTGTGCAGGAAGGTGGGAGGATACTCCCCACGGAGGACGCCTCCATAATTGCTGTTCTTCGCCCCCCACCTTCTGCTGCTGGCAGAGAGAAAGCACTGGGCTGGTTGACCTCCAGCCCACGTTGATGTAGAGGCTGCCAAGTTAAGTGCATTTGTACTTGAGAGGGAGGACTACCCTGGATATGAGGGGATCCTGCAGCTGAAACCACCTGTACAGGACAAGTGATGTGATCTAAGTCAACATGAACATGATTCCTCTAGGCTTCGTGCTGATTTGGGCTCCCATTGTTTACACACGTTTGGAAAAAGTCTGGGTTTCAGAACAAAGCTATTGTAGCGTTTTAATGATATCACTGTTTTTCCCCTCTTGCATCAAATAACAGGTTATATAAAAGATCAATTCCTCTGGATGTGTCCTAATTCAAAACCATCTCTCATGTAACAGCTCTTCAGAAATCATAAACCCTTCACAGAGTGAAATTGTTTAAGTCATGTTACCTCTTTCAGATGCAGGAACAGCTTGATAAGGACCAGCAAATAAATAAGCATGTAGGACTTTACATCCAGGAAACCCCTTTTGTACCACAGACTCTCAGTGTAAGCATGAATAAAACCAATGGCAGAAAGCAAGTGCTCCTTACATAACAATGTCAGGAGAGCATAAATAAGTTCAATATCACGGATTCAGCAGTTATGGGGCCCACCTTGGTGTCCCACACAGAAAAGGGTCTTCTGCTTTTGGAAAAGTTAACTACACTATTGCCACCAAAACAAAAATAAAATCAGTTCTGCAGAGACTTCTTAGCTATTTTCTGTGTGCTTATTTATAGTAATATTATGTCAGATGATGCTACCAATACACAAAGATGAGGTCTGAGGATGCCTTGTGCCTTGCAGTACTACAAGCACCACAGAATTGAGACCAAACCTTCTGAAGGAGCCAAGTGCCACTTGGGCCATCAGGAAGTTCACACAAGATATCCTGAGCAACAACACACACTCAGACATTAAGAAACCAGCTGCTTGGCTGCTTTACTGAACTGCAAAAAGCAAACTTCTGTGTTTTTCTCCCTTTCCCTGGATTTCCCCCTTGTTTAATGCTGGAGGGATTAAAGAGAAAATAAAAGAACAGTAAATTTCCTGCCAAATATTACACCAGCAACATTAATAAACTGAGCAATGAAAAGTACATAGACCATTCCTACAGAAATCTTCATCATGCTCCTAAACTAATACATTAAATGGTGGCACTATTAGGCTCTGCCCAAGGACTTTCTATAGCCTACAGTCTTTAAAAGGGAGTAATTTCTGCTTCCAGTTTTGGAACACAAGAACTATGTCAGCATAATGTAAAAACAAGGAAATTTTTTATGCTAATGACAACTGCGAATATTTTATATATATATATTTATATATGTTAAAAATATATATATATTATAGCAGATGTCAAATGCAGTTAGATTCAACTCTACTTATTAGTGCATGGCTTTTAGCCAAAAGCAATTCACATTTGCAGAAGTGTACTATCACATATGTCTTAATAACAAAAAATGTGTTTTTAAAAATGTATGTGATAAGTCACATATGGTAGAAGGAATCTGTACAGCTTTCAGCCCTTATGACAATGGAAGCTACTAACTTTATTTTGCATAGCTGAAGAACATTAAAATTCAAGTGAAATTCTTCTTGACACTTGAGAGCTACAAAAGCAGCAAGTAAAAGATGGCCAAGCCTGAGCTGCACTAAGTGTGGCTCTGACACTTACATAAATGCCATCCATGGCTACTACTGCTGCCTTAAAGACACTGCTCTTTCTTTTTCCCTGAGAGCTTCAGCATACAATCATAATTGTATATAGGTACCTTAAATAGTTACATGTCACTGAACAAAGCTAGGCAGATTTTTCAGCTGTTTTGTTATGCAGAGTGTAATTAATATGTATAATGGATCCCCTAGGGTAATAATTGAAGCTGCCACCATGAACATAGTCAAAGAGAAGTTAAACAACCAGTTGGGGGAAACATGACAGGATGAAATACACACATGTAGGTGGAAAGAGCGAGACTGTCCATCTGGCCTTCTTCCATCTCAAAATGTTACACTTACTCAAGTCCTGTAAAAAATTACTTAACCTAAATCACCCTTTCCCCCCAACTCCCAAATCTTTCTGGTGGATTAATTTGGCATCAGTGTCACATACATGCTGTTTAATAAATACAGTGGCTCAATGTCTCTGTTATAAGTGGGAAGACACAATTCAGTTGAGTCATTCTCAAGAATTTGGCTCAAAATATATAAAAAAGTGGATGAATGATAAATGATTATTTTGGAGCTGTTCCCCAGGAATTTCATCACCTTGCAACTCCTGGATCCTGTATAATGTGAGGTGAAAACACAGCTCATTTCACTCTCTATTAAACAACCACCAGCTAACAATGAGTTTAATTCAGCTTGCACTGAATTTGAACTAGCCCTATAGGCAAGAAAGGTCCCTTGTCTTATTACAAGTTTCACATGCTATCAGGTCCCTGCTGGATCCTATTTCTAATTTTTATCAGACTGAATGAAACATAAAGAGAGAGTGATTTATGGTCATCTGACATATCGCCTAATCACTCCAAGGAGTGCTCATACACATTTTTTGTTCACTTTATAAGGTGTAAATGACTATACATGATGGAAGCCAAGTGAGAAATAGAACTGTACTCTTCTGTTATGTGTGCTAGAACACAATGATCGGGGAGTCCTGTCAGTGCATATTCTTACACACACAAACCCACTCCAGACTAAAGTCATCATGATCAGCAAACCACTATAAAAATAAGAACATTTCCTCTGTCTGTAACAGGAATATACAGTTACTGGGATGTAGTTAAACTGCTGTGATCACCTACTGAAGTTAAAGTATGTGTTTTTATTGGTACATAAGAGCCCATTAGGACTGGAGTATTCATTACTTAAACAGAATAACTGATGCTGTTAGCTTTAACTGAAAATGCCTTTCCTCAAAGAGCCAGGACATCTATATAGCAACTTTCTTAATTCAATGATATATAGTTGAGTGTTGCCGCTAGTGCCCTAAGATTTAAGAACTTATCATAAAATGCCCTTGAAATTGCTCCCTGGTAGCTTGCTCATCCTTCACAAAGCCCTGCTGCAAAGCGCAGAAACATGCGTGTGTGTATGGTGTGAGAGAGGCACATGCACAGAGGGAGAGAGAGCTCTTAATCAACAGGATGGCAAAGCCTTGATACATAGGTGCAAAATATTCCCATGTGTCTAGAAATTATTTGGCACATTCCTTGTTATTTACCCCCTGTCAGACCTTCTCGAGAATTGCAATTAAAAATCATAATCTTTTTAGCATGTACAAACCTCCCCAAGGCTAAGAGCACTATGTATTGAGTATGATTGTGATTATTTGGCAGCTATTCATAGACAACACATTAATTTATGGAAACTGGATGAAACTTGAGGAGTGCAATCATTAGGGACACACAAGAAATCGAAAGCTTTCCTCAATGATACTGACCTTTTTATTGCTATGATTAGGGGCAACATGAATTCTATTATCTCCTTCATCACCCTTCTTACTGTCTTTTTTGTCATAGTATACAACCATGTCGTTAAACTTGCATTTTCAAAGAGATATAAAAATAACTTACTTTACAGGAATGTTTCTCAATTTTGTCTTTTCGGCAGCCTGTAAACACAAGAGGGGTGGGGGAAACAAATCATTATGCAAGAGCCACACCAAAGCAAGCGAACATCAGCTCATGGGAGCTCTTCACCAGTGACACCTCAGAGCTGGGGCACAGGCTGTAGGACCATTCAGAGAGATAGTGCTGGGTCTGAAATTTGTGGTATCAGTGGGGTTTATTTTAATGGCCACAAGTGTTTAGGAACCGCTCATTCAGGGCTGTTACTTCATTTCCCACTCTGAGGTCTGGCCCCTTTGTCACAAGCTATCTGTCCCTATCTGGAGCAAGAAACAGGAAAAAACAGAGGGAAGAACGGACTCCATTTCCAAAACTGTTTTTATTCACCAGCAACAGAAAAGGGCAAGAGATGACCAAATGTTCAGATCAATTTCCTCTTGTGAAACCTTTGAGAAAACACACTCGAAATCATCTAAATGAGTAAATCTTTGGGCCTCTCGGCCTGCACCACCTCAGACGTGGAGCCTGGTTCCAGTTTATTGCTGAACCCATTGATCTGTGTACAGTCCATTTATCATTCATGAAAAGAGCCAGTGATCTTCACAGTATATTAGAAGAAACAACTCAGATCATCTGTCAACGGCCCTCTTATTTCTGTTTCCCTCTCCACGGGGATTTCATCTCCTTCGATTCTTCTTGAATTAAAATGTTGCTAAGCAACACAGCTGGGGGCACTGATGGCAGAGCCGCGCCAGTCTATCACACTGGTTAAGCCGCTCGAGATGTTAGCGGAGACTTTTCCCTTTAATGCTTCTCTGGCATAATTATGTAATCTGATCCGACCTTGCATCCCACTCTGGTTTTGTTCAGAATAGGTAAATAATATTTTAAAGGAAGAGGGCTGGCAATACCACTGGCAGGAAAAGCTAGTGTTGTATCATTTCAGAGAATTCCTCCTGGTGTTTGCAGAACAAGGCTGTAATAGATTTAAATGTGGAAAGCAGTCAGATGGTTGGTGAGATTACAAGCACAGAGAGCGGTGAAAGGCAGAATTAAGACAACTGATCCATAAACCCATTATAGAATGGAAAGTTTTAGTGCCTAATTACCTCCAGAGGTATTTTTACAAACCCTGCCAACATTTAAGAGAAGGGTTTTGGTGAGGAACTTTAACCTCTGCTATACTTAGGGATGCAAATAAAATGGTTCCTACATAGGAAGTGCTGATATTAGTGGTTCAGAAAAATGCTCATATAAGCCCTTGACAAATTAAATCCTTTATGAAAACTGATGAACTTTTGAAATCTCTGGGATCTTCACAACTGGGTTCCAAATTTTCCAGAATGAATTTTCCCTTGGGCTCTATGATAGGGCTAGTTTTTCAAAATACCTGCTGTTTTGGCACTTTTGCCTCCCATCATAGCAAAGGTAATATCTTTGTTTAAATCCATGGAAATCCCTAATAATGAGTTTAAAATTTGGGAGAAAGAATGAGAGCTTGGGAGAGCTTGGATGAAACAACAGCAATCCTCCGGGCTGGCTCCCAGTGTGCAAAGAAAAATGTGTTTGTTTCATTTGGATTATATTTTCCATCTAAATAATAAATCAACGAATGCATGATAGGAATCAATTATAATTATTGTACAGTAGGGGTGCTAAATAAAACACTTAAAACTCAGGAAATGCTCAATTTCAGATTGCACAAGTAATTGTGACAAACCCAAGCCTAATTATGCCTTCTCAAACAAGCCTATGATGAAATGGGGTCCCTGCCTCAACAGTGAGATAATGTGATTGTGTTTCTTTCCAACAGTTCTCTTCCAAATCTCCCTTTTTCAGTGGCCATATGCAAATGCAGAGTCAGAAGCATGCTATTAAGAAACTTTCTAAGTAATAAACTACACGTAACAACACACAAATGCTTCATTTAAAATGAACTGAAACACCATCAAAAATGACATTTCAGTTTCCCAAGCTTCCCACTAAATGACAAGTTTCAGTCCCATCCTGCAGGAAACTAAAATTATTTTTAAGCTCATAAACATTCTTCCACAGTGTCAGAATTTTTTTTGGACTGTAGAGTGCTATTTTCCTTGATTCTTCTATATACCAAATAGCTGGGCTATAACAATTCCGAGTTCAAGCATGTGAAGCTTGCCTCTAAATAAAGGTTTTTTCCTGAATTATCTTAAAATCACTACACAAAAACAGGTATCAAAATACAGACAAAGAAGAGGAAACAGCAGAGTGGAGAGTGTCTAGGATCACAAGTAAATAATGATAATCCAGTTGATTTAATACAAAGTACAGCAGAATATATTCTGGAGAGCACGTGTGTGATGGTGTGAGCTAAACTGTTTACATGAAAGAATAAAGAAGATGAAGATATTTCAGAGAGTGAGAACTGGCAATGTCAAAGTCACAGAATATTAAAGAGATGAGTCTCTAAACTGCATGTTTGATTTTTGACCATTTAGCTACATCGATCGCAACTGTTTACTCTGAAAGAAATGTAGTAGCTTCAGGAAGAAAGAATGATAGATATATTTTGTTTTCTTGGACGTGAACATTCTAGCACGTATCTTTCCCTAGATTTTTACATGGAAAATTTCCACTTTTTTTTTTTTTCCTTTGTTACCAGAAAAAGGCACTTTCCTAACTCTTAAGAAAAGGCACATGCTGGAGGAACAGTGTCCTTCACACATGTGCTTGATCATATAAAACTGAAAAACCACTGCAAGTGCCCAGGTTAATCTACATGCCAGCCCAGTTTAATGCTGGATCATGAGACAACTGGTCATTTCCTATTACAAAGGATTCACTTTGAGTGGCATCACGGTGATGTTAAACACAGCACACAATACGTCAGGGATTCCGTCTGAGAAAGAAATGCAGGATCTGTCCTTCTGCTTTTATTTGTCTTGTAGGTATTGCTCATTCATTTTTCAAAGCATATTTGTTGCGATACCATGAGCATGCCCAGTGGCAGAAGATAAAGGAAGGCAAAATCAAAGTGACATTGAGTAACTCTACACATTAAGCTTTGATGCAGAAACATATTGTTTGAAAATATTTGGTGTGCAGCAGGTCTGTCAATTAGAGCTAATTATTTTTCTCTGATCAGGAAGAATGCAATCTTGTTTTAGGCAGGTTTCTTTGAAATGTACGTCTTTGTACGTCTTTTATATAACTTCATTATAGGAAAATACTTCTTCCAAATTACTTCTTTTCTCGGCTGCTTAGCTATTGACTCAAATTGTCTGTGTTGAGTAGTTCTCTCTGCTTTGATAATTAACTTTTGATCATTACTGAATTTAGCAGCTCTAGTCAGATGTGTTCATAGCCATCCTCCTCAACTATTTCAGTGTTCATCGCCTTTAATCTTTGAACAAAATGATCTCATTGAGCCTCCATCAGCCTCGCTACGCAGTTAATAATTCCTGTTTCTCATCTTCATGACTGAGTTTGATTTGTTTTAGACTTGATGCAAGCTTTTGATTATTAATTTAAGATATTTCAAAGACAAACATGTTTTAAGAGTTATTTTTTAAATCTTATATTCCTAGGCCTTTACAAGTAAGAAACTGGTTATAACTTCACAATGATTCCTAAACTTCATGTATTAAAAGTATTACCCAGAAACAGAACAGGTGGGAGGTCCCTGAACCACCATATATGTGCCCTGAGTGACAGATGCCGCTGCCAAAGATTTAAATGAAATTGGACTGGTATAATGTTATATTCAATGGGTGTTAGGAGAATTACATCATGGGACCTTTGCTAATTTTCAGCTTGAAAACATGCATTAAAATAATTTAGGATGATTAGAAAATGAAAGTCAGAGTGAACCAGACAATCATTCCACTTTAATTTGTAATTTTCTTCTGACTTCTTTTTAACAATTATGGCCTCTCCATAATTGTGCTTTTGCTCCCTAAGACCTTATTTCAACAGCTGGCTCCAATGTTGATTAAGATGGAAGAAGATGAGGAATATGTGAAAAGCAGTAAGACACAGAGGTTCATCCCTCAGAGAATTTTTGCCCAGAGACGTTTTACCATGATTTCTTGTCGCTGTGAATGACTCCTACCTCTACACCTGATTTCGGGGCTAGTTATTTTACCATTTTCTGAAGGGATGCCCTGAGGTTTAGCTTTTATATTCTGTATTGCCTACTGTAAAACTCTGAAGTGTCTTACAGCCTGCTGCTGCTGCTCTCTCATGCTAAGATAGACATAACAAAGTCTCTGGGTTTGCTCTCCAAGGGCACCTGGGCCGTGCTGGGCCCAGAAATGTGTAAACCAACATCTTGGAGAAGGGAGGCTGAGCTTAGAGAACTTACATCAGTAGCTAAAGTTTTAATTGGAGAATTTATGCTGATATGCAAATGGACCAAACCTATAAAAGTGTGAAGAACTCGTGACTTGTCCATCTTGTGGTCCATTTTGGAAGTAGCTCTGGGCTCCCCAGGGTGTACCTTTGAAGGCCTTTCAAATAAATAACACCTTTATTCCCTTACTCCTGTCTAGTCTCTGTTTCCAGGTAGCCAGAGGCACCTGCATTGTGCTGTATTTGTCCTGCAGTGTGGGTTTACCCATAAACATACTTTGTTAGAAGGTATTTAATTATTACACAAAAGATTAAACACGGGAATAAGCACAAACTGCTTCTAGATTGTGCACAAGGACTGCAAAATGTGAAAATGATGCTTTTCTTCATCACTATCAATTACCTGACTGGCTTTTGGATTGAATGAACCAGAAAAAGTACTTCAGTCAGTACAACTTTCCTACATCACAAAGGAGAGGAGAATGAACTGACAAGAGGACGGCTGAAAAATAACCGAGTAAAATAGTTGGCATCTGCAAAAGACAAATTATATTTTTGGTGAAGTGTTACAGGGGAAGTGTCTGCTATCCAAAGAAAAGATATATCTTCTATTGCATAACTGAAAATCCAGGATTTTCATTGAGAAGTATTTGATTTTAAGAAAGTGAGATTAGACAAAAAAATTTTTCCAAGAATGCCCCCTCACCCTCTTGACTCAGAAGCACTGGTGAGCCAGCTAAGGAGGCAATTGCTGAGCCTCAAAGCATCTCTCAGGGTGAGACAGATGACACTTCATGCCATCGAATGTATTGGCAGAAGGCAGGCCTTCATGCTCAAACTTTTCCCCTTTTTCCAGGAGCTGCTGCAACTCTAACTCAGGTTTATCTCCCAGTTTCTAACCAGCTCTGTCTGCTTGGGTGAACAGTCAAGTGACTCCACACAAATAAGTTTACAACCCACCACGCTCTTCTCCTGTGCTGTAGGTATAGAAGAGACTCCTCAGAGACTCAATTCAACACTACAGTAAAAACAATGATATTTTCCACATTAGTTGAGTTTTATATATACAGTTTATATCTCCTCCTAGATTATAGTCTGCTTTGGAAGTTATACCATGCTCTTTATTTATACAGAATGCCTTCTCTATGATCCTAAGTAACCGAGAACCACAACTTATTTACTGTGCTGTGCTCTGATTTCTCTAATTATATAGTCGTTGCTAAATACGACTTCCTGTGGAGGAGGAGAACATGGTGTGCAGCAAACAAATCATCCAGAATTGTGTTGGGAATCAGAAAGACAAACCCCCAAGGTCTGAAGGATCAGTATGTGTATATATAAATATGTGCGTTGTGTTCCTTGTTTTTTTTCTTCTTTACTTCATTGGTTACACTCTCCTCTACCTGTCCCCTAATGTCAACACAGGAGATTGTATTTCTTTCTTGCTAACTGCCTTTGACATGAAGTTGGCAACCTTGTATTTGAGATTCTGTGTGTGATGTTCCCAGTCAGTCTCACCTCGAGGACAAAAAGCCCAATGTTATTGTATCTAGGACCAAAAACGATGGAGAAGATACTGTCCTCCTCATGTCAGTTTTAAAAATGAGTATTTTTCCTTCAGGATTCAAATGTGTGGAATGGATCAGCCAAAAGCCATTTTTTGAAATATCAAGTCACCAAGCATGTGGTATCTGCAAATCAGAACGGTTCATTGAGCCCTCACTGTGTATGAACCACAGAGAGCTCCCATCATTGCTGTGAGCAATGCAGTAACCTCCGTGGCTTCACAGAGAGATGCTCAGGAGTACTTGAAATACTGCAAATTTCATTTCAATCGTTGCAGTGGAGGTTGGGTAAAAAAAAAAACCAAAAAAAAGAGTTTAAGTGACCAAACCTAAACCAGTCCATCTTTGGTTTAGAAGTCACCTTCATCCTTGATGAAAGGGAACTGCTTTTAATTGAGCAACAACACAGATATATTTGGGCTTCGATCAGCATTTTTTTCCAAATCCCTGTTTTCCATCAGGCTAATGGAGGAAACCACACTAAGAAAATGTGCAATAAAAAAATGTGGCCACTTCAATTCTTGAAGAACTATTCTAAAATTATTTTTTTTTAACAGAGAAAAGAGCTACACACACACTGAGTGCACACTGCACTCCAAGGAGTGCTTGGCTGCTTGTGTAGACATATCTGAGCTGGTTTTAAACTAGCTGGTGTGGTTTCTGTGAACACTGTTGCTTTTGCCACACAGGTTTAAGTTTACTCAGTGTCTTTGGTGAACTCCACAATACAAACTGTTACAGCTGTCAGTGAGTGGCCGTACTGCAAAGATAACGTATATAACATGTTTGCTTATTTTAGGACTTCAATACTAATGTAATTTGACAAAAGAGGCTTGAAACAGTGTCCTTCTTTCCCATAAAAAATGCTCTAGATGGGAAGTTGCTATTTGTACTGATTTTGAGCCCTCAATCCAACAAAGGAGAGATCGTAACATGACATTACAAATTCTACTGATTCTGCTTTTGCAGTCTGTGAACCATTGTTACCTACTCCAGGTGACTCTGCCTTGTCAGGGGTCTCCATGGTCTTCTGAGATCCCTTCTAAGCCTAACTATTCAGTGATCCTGTAGTTCTGTGATTGTCAAGTTAATTTAAAAATGCTAACCAGTGTCTCATGAAAGCTAGTAGATTTAAGTGTTCTGACAGCACCAATTCACTACGGCAGAGAACAGGACTCTGCCTAGAGCTAGGCCTGATTTTTCATAAGAATTGCGTTATTCAGAAAACAACTGTATATCCCTGGTGACAGAATTTCGGAAAACTGTACTGAATGGTCCATTTTTAAGAAAAAAATTCTACATTGAAATTGTGGTTGGAAACATCATTTCCTAGAAATTAATTTGTTACAAATTGATTACAAATGACCAAGGCTGAGTGGATGATAATCCTATTGTGAAAATATAAAAGATGTATCTGCAACTAAAACTCAGTATTTGCTATTGTCTTGTTTACTGATGATTTTTCCAAAATGTGTGTTTGGTTCAACCCTCCAAAAGGGTAATAAATAATAAAAAAATCCATTCCTTGTTGCGTTTACTCCATAACTGTACTTCATCATGTTAATCACGTTATTAAAAAATTGAGGAGGCAAAAGAAACATAGAAAAGGTCAAGAATCCTTTATAAGAGAAACAAAAAGCCTTCCCTAAACTTCCTTCAAGGAATAAGCAGCAAAAGGCTTGTTTCAAAGAATATCCTGTGACCTTACTTTCCAGCTGCAGACAGTCACCACAATCTGTGTACTGTTCAGTTTCCCAGTTCTAGCAGGAGAACCATCTTTTGTATCCCTGAAACTTATATGAAGAGTGCTGATATTTTGTGGTCTTATTATTAAGGTGTCTCTCTCTCTGTGTACGAGGTGTAGTTTTTGAGTGCAGTACCCTACTGTTACTTTTGCAATGCTCACTTGCTCTGCCACAATGGACAGGCAGACGCCTCAAGACACAGCCCCTCGCACCCCTGCTCATCTGCAGTTTATGCTCTTAGGTTTTCCTTTGTGATAAAGGCCTTTACCTCATTCCTTTGGGAATCCAACCCATCCTTAGTCTTCTCCCTACTTTAAATAAATGAATAGTTCCCTAGACTTGAGAAGCAAAAGGGCAGAGTCACAGACTACCAGCAGTGGCAGTAAATTGATGTTGCTGCTGTTCATGCTGCCCATTTATTTCCTGTGCAGGACTAAAGACTTCGAGGATTTTAATTTATACTGAACATTGCATCTATACTGCATGTTAAATGTATTACAAACAGGCAGCAGAGACAACAGAGCTAAACGCACATACGAAATAACTCTTTGCTGACCTTGGTCTGGTTTAGTATATTGCTCAGATGACTTAGCCAATTACTAAATTGCACAGTTCCAAAAATTATACTTAATAGTATTGCCATGAAATTGGTAATTTTGAAAAGCAGGCACACTCTCCATGAGAGTACCCTGCTCAAATCAATTGCACTGTCACACTGTGGTCCTGACCTGTCCCTGTGTGCAGGCATATCTGTTCTGGAAAGATTCATCCTGCCAGCACAGAACAGAGCACCTACAACCCCAGCAAACCTTGCAGTGGCAGATGAATTCATCCTAAGAAAAATTAAGGTGTTTAGTTTTCATTACTGTTCTCATTCTGGAATACCTCCAGGGGAGATCAACTTTCACTCCTGTCCTTATTCTGGCTGACAGAGGCTAATTACTGGATTTATCATGCCCTTTTCAGCACCTACTTTACACTTTTTCTGGTCACCTATGAGTCCCTCCTTTAGCCTTTTGCAACTCTCCCTGTCTCAAACCCAGCACTAGCACTATGCTCTATTGGTGTCAAAAACTCCCAGGAATTCAGATTTTGAAGTTCATAGATGGTTACTTAGGCTTTTACAGAAGAGCAACGCTGCAGATGGCCAGTGTCAGAAAACCAGACACTTTCTTCACCAAAATGCTTCACGAGACATTCATGATAAAAATCACACTCCCCTTTGAGGAGAAAAGGGAGATAAATGTGTCCTATGTGGTCAGATTAGTGAGTGTTGAGCACTGAGATGGCCTGCAGGTATCACAGACTTCAGATTTATTTTACAGGACAGTCTGGCCAAGTCTGGCTTTTCTCTTAGCAGCAACAATGCTGGGGTTGATCAATTCTCTCACCTGCTGCTGCCTCTGCTTTGTTGCCAAAACACTACAGGGCTTTTGCATAAGTAGCATACATAGCAAGAGGCTCTGGGGAAATATACTTCCCTCCATGCTTATAATAAAGACTCCTTTACAAAAAACTGGGTGCACAACCATGCACACACACACATTGAGTACATGGACTGTCCTGTGGACTGAAAGCCTCATCTCCCTCCTCTCTCCCAACCCAAAAAGGTTGGCAGATCTCTAGCGTCAGGTTCTTATGGCTATACTGAGGAGCAACCTCAGAGGCATCAGGAGTTGTAAAGCTTCTCCCTCACTTGAATGATGTCTTACAGAGCTTGGCAGCTTCAAGCTGGCGGCAGGAGAAGTGAACCCAAGAGCAGCCCATGTTAAAGAGAGTGCTGGGGGATTATGGAGTGCCTGCTTACTTGTGAGGAAGAGAAGAGAGGGCTTCTCGAAGATGTATCATGTAAAACTTCTTTTCAACTAAGGCATTTCATTCCCGCTTCGTTAGGACTGCCTGCCACCATTTCTTTTCCTCTATTGTTTTCTCTACTGCAATGGAGGGTTTTTGACACTGAGCTGCCAGCGTCAACCTACGGAAACATTTGGAAAAGGTGAAGCAGTGGGAGGGATGGAGTTCCTCCAGTTCCTGTGCTGGTCTGGGCAGCTGCTGCCCCACAGCCCAGGTAAGAGCACAGCTGCAACCTGCAGTGGCAAAGTCCTTCTTGTTGATCTGTACTCCCGTGCACTCTACAGCAACCATTTTTCCTGGGGGTTGTATTAACCCCCTTCCTCACTGATGGATGACCTCCACAATAACAACATGTATGAAAAAAATTACATGTGATTCTGTGAATTAGAACAAGTTAAAAGCTTTTGATAACACTGTGTATTTCAGTGGTGTGCTATGCTTTTTGCAGAAAGCTCAGCCCAGATCTCAGGGTGGCTACTGAAAGCTTCTGCTGATAATAAACAAATGATATGAATCTATGTCATTACCACGTGAATTATAACTTTAGATATGTCAGTCATCAAATCTCTTAGTACCAAAGATTTGCCTAACAGAAGCTGGAGTATTAATTTACACAGTTGATGATTTATTGTTGTTTCAACCAGTGTTGTGCACAATAAAATAATTTGAATAACAATTAAAATGGACTGAGGTAGCAAGAAGGGACATATATCAATGAAAGGATTTTTCATGGTTAGAGACTGACAAGGTTGGAGAATGACTGTATTATCCTAGTAGCTTCTGTTTTCATTAATGGCTTAATGAAAACATTTCCCTACAATTATAAAGCATGACTGCAGATCTTAAACACTGGAATGTGTGTTCTTTATCAAACACACGCTGCTGTGGCTACAACTGATGCTGCACCACTCTGGGATTTCAATGGAACCCAATGACAGATAAACTGTTTACATTAAAAGACTCTATCAAAGTTATTTTGCACCTAGTTTCATCCTAATCCATCTGATTTTTCTATAGCTTTGACAAGATGACCTCTCTCACTGTGTGTGCAGTATTGATGTCATTACTGAAGAGCTGTTCTTCAGCCTTTCTGCTGATAACAAAGTAAATGGAAATGTAGAGAAACCTTGGGGAGGTAAACAGCTTGTTCAGGATCTAGCTAAAAAATGGGAAAAAATACAACAGGAAAGGATATCTATTGTTACAAGGAAAGTGATTGCTGTGGCACTTTAAAAATTGTTTACATAATACGATGAAGGCATATTATGCCTTAGAACTTAATAAACTTAAAAAAAATTAACTTGAATAAAGGCATTGAAAGCTCAGCAATTACTATAATTCAAAGCTCAGCCTATGGCTGATTACCTTTTTAGACTCAGCTAAAAACTCAAACATTTTGAATTTAATTACCTAATACTAACCTAGCAAAAAAGAATTATGTTTATGTAAAATACAAACAATAGAGCAGGGCCATGGATTACGTGCATGTCTTGTGTTTCTAGGGTTTTCAGAGAAGTGGCAATCACTAAGGAGAGAAGAAAAAAAATCAAATAGAAAAGAAAAACATCTTATTGATTTATTCTGCCAAAACTGCTATATACATGAAATACTGAAAATGGAGCAGGTCTGTAACTAGTATCAAAGTTTCTTTGGTTCAAAAACACACAGAACACTAGCAATGTGCTTTAAATTAAGTACACATTTAAAAGGTTAACATGACTATTCCTGAGGCAGAAGAACAAAGAGGAGCTGGTTAAAGAAAATTGGGTACACTACAGCTACTTAAAGTACTGTATTCAGGCACAACTCATTTGGATGCCTTTGAGCTCAAAGCTAATTTGAATTATAGAGAGGTGTTTCAGAGAACAAAAATACTAACCTGTGTTTTATCTAAGCTCTTTCAGCCGAACTGAGCTACTAATTAAAAATCTTCACTATTCTTCCTAATTTCTGATGTACTTTTTTAACAGAGTAATAAAGCCATCTCAAAAGCTGTGTCCTTCCTCAGAGAAGTGTTAACATTAGCATCTCTGAAATGCGTTGTCATCTCCGGGTTTTACTAACAGCATGGCTGTCATCTGCCTTGATTGTACCTCTTGTAGCCAGTCTGAACATCCTGTGCCATTCTGAATGCAGTACTGATGCATGTGCCAGTGTTCCTCCCAGTGACAACACCACAAGAGTTCACAATGCAGGCAATGCTTACATGTAACAGTACCTCTCAAATAATACATTGAACAGATGTGTACCTGATACTATAAATATGTGACATAAAAATCTATTGGGTTGGTCAGTGTGCATATTAAAAACCATTCAAGTAGGTCAAATTGTGGATAACTTAAAACTTTAAAGACAGCAATTTTAATAAAACTGTCAATTCAATTTTCTTTGTAAAAACATTTGACACTGATTATGCTGCTTATATTGAAAAAGAAACACAAGGTCTATATCTTCAGATCTTTTATTGAACTGTGAGCACAGCATCAATAACTGCTTCTCAGCTGTAAATGAAAATTGATTCCAGATCTAACCCATCGTTTTCTGTGTGTCTTTAATCCCAAATCACCCACAATGAGACATAAGAATCAGCATTTTGTCTATGGGACAAAGCATGTGTCACATGGCCAGCTCCACAGTGTCTGCACTGGAGGCACTGTGCTTGTGTTTACACGTGTAAGATGCAGGTGGTAAATGCAGCCTCCCCTTTGGAGGGCCAAAAGGTGGGAACAGGAGTTTGCAGCTGGGGTGGAGTCATTGTAACTTGCCTCATGCTCTACTGCAATGACCAACATGGTCCAAATCTTTACAGATCTGAAACCCGAAGGGACCCGCAATGAATATCTCACTGGACCTCCTGCAGGCCACAGCCCAAAGAAATTTACTCAACAATTTCTGCATCAAGCCCACAGCTGCCAGAAGGCTAAAAGGAAAAGAAACCCACAAAGTTTCCATGCAATTTGCAGCAGTTTGGAGCTAGTAGGTTAAATTTGCAGTCAGCTCTCACTTGCTGAAGCCTCTTAAGCCCTCTGGGGTGAAATTAAAGTGCACAGCCTCCTTAATCTTTTTCTTGGTGATGTGTTGCTAGGCCATCATCATGTGTGCCTTAACCAAAATAGACATAACACTTCCATTAAGGATGGTTCTCCAAATCATGTTCATAACTTTCAGGAGCAATTTCCAGTTATTCAAAATTCTGTTTGAAAAGGGAATGCCAAAACTGGGCAGCACACTCAGTAATAGCCTTGCTGATGCTATCTATAGAATAAATACCTTACATTGACTTCAACCTGCTAGTTCCTATCCTATCCAGAAATGAAGCTCAGCTTCTCAGTTACATGACTGACTGGAGCTATTGTGTGTTGTGCTCCTCCTCAGCAGCAGGGAGAAAAGGAAGGAGATCTGTAACACCTGAAACAGTACGAGGCCACAGACCCCTGAGTAAATGCAATCCAGTTCACAAATAAGGGTGCTTGTTCATAGGAGTGACGGAGGAAAACAAAAGAGCTTTGTTTCTTGCAGCCAAGTTTCTAACAATCTTCCACCATGAAAAATGGACTACTGGTAGTCTCAGAAGATGGGCTGATAGATCAAACACTCTCCACATACTATAGACTTTCACTAAAAGTTGATATCCAAGTGCATTAATGGATTGGTGTCACTACTGTCCTGCCATGTAAAAACTGAAGGGTCCCTAGCAATTCCCAAAGGACAAATCCTAGGGCTCCCTACCGGCCACTGTTCTCAAAGAATTTTAATTTCCTTGAAATTAGAGTAGAAATAAAGGAAACAAACTTGATTTTTACATACTGTGTTGGGGTTTTTTGAGTAAAAATGAGTAAATGCCAGCTCATGCTTCAAACTGGCTGCAGGCTTATAGAAGAAAAAAATCATAAAGACTGTAAGGACAATGATTCCATTTCCTTATAGAAAAGCTGCATAAACTGCTAGAATGGTTTTGAGCTGAGTTTTAATCTTTTCTCTCCCTGCCAGAATGAGCACACGTGTACACCTGAATAACAATGGTCATTTGACTGCAAAATATTTATGTTAAAAAAGCCCTTGAAGTTACTTTGTTGATGTTTATGTGTCTGACCAGTGGGCCAGATCAACCTTTCTTCCAATTTCCAATCCCCTCTCCTTAAAGAGATGTGGCAAAGGCTGCTGAAGTGTAATGAGTGAGAGATGCAGCACAGCCTTGCTGCTCAGCATTGCAAGGCCTTAGCCTGCCAAAAATATAAAGGCACACACTTACAGTCATTTATTCAGGAAACCTAAAAAGCTGTGAGCTGTATAATTTTGTCCATACCCTATTTGTAATACAAATAGAAGAGATGCAACCATACATATATGGGGTACACAGGAAAGCTGAGGGTTCCCTTGAAGTGCAGGGCATTTAAGAAATGTTCTCAGTGGGCTTGTGTCCAGTTACTTTATTTGGAATCCCTAAGGACACAGGTCAGTTTATAGATGACACCAAGTTTGGCAGTCAGTGGTGGGCTTGGTAATGCTCAGTTAAGAGCTGGACCTGATGATCTTGAGAGATATTTTCTAACTGAAACGACTGTATGAAAAAAAGCCCAGAAATTTTGTAAGTAGTACAAAATTTTGAGAAACTACATGAATGGTCCTTATGGTGCTCTCTTGTTTGCCTGCAGCCTGTGCTGTGAATTGTATTCCTGGGAAGGCACAGGGAGCTTTGGAGCAGGCTGAGGCTTCCTGCAGCTCAGGCACATCCCCAGCACAGAAGGGCCCAGGCTGCACCCCTGGCCTGGGAGCAGTGTGACACTGCTCACACACGAGGCATGTCCCACACCGAGAGCAGTGACGTTCCAGAGCTGTCAGTACCCCTCTGGGCACTGTGTTCTTTCCTGCTCGGGATTAACATCAGAGATGACATCTGCTCGAGTCACTGAGGGCTTTTCATTTGATGTCAGCAAACACTGATCCAGGCATTTGCTTCTTCATTCACCGGTGAAAAGGGATTTCATCCTAGCAGTATAAACTGTAAATTTGGAATTCCGTAAATTCTACTTAATTAATGAGAAAACTGTTACTTAGGAAAACAACAGTAACTGCTACCTGACAATACATTTCCATTTCATGTATTTTAGGCATCTCAGGATCACGGTGCCATTTTACAGGACAAAACCTGATGAAACCTGATGGTGTCATAAGTCACCATGTTTGCACAACACTGCATTGCATGAGTACAGGATTTTGACCCTTTGGCTTCAGAAGACAGTGAGAGTCTTCTTAGTGCTAAAAAATACCGACTTGTATGACTAAGGGGTCAACTTTCACCAGAAGGTAAATCTTTCCCAGCATGACCCTAAAGGGTGGATTAGGTAGGCTGAAGGAGAACATTTAGGTGGTTTAAAAATAAATAAGAAAGAGCTATTGGCCTATAATTAACTTTTCTCAGACTGAACAGATGATCTTATGTTGAATTACAGCATTACCTTCCTCTCTCTTGCAGACATTTAAACATTTGAGCCTATTCCATATATGAAGTAAAATGAAGGGTGAATTTAACACAAAGTTTCATTTTTTTTTCTGATAAGAATGTTGAGAATATGAATTTCACCAGCTTTCTTTCCCAGCATTATCCACACATATTTATAAATGGGAAGGATAGAGAATGACATGAGCCAGTTTTCTAAAAGTGATTCTTCATTAACATCCCAAGTATGTGGAGAAACTTTCAGTATTGATTTAGAGCTACATGCTGAAGGCTTTCCCTTTCACAAATGGGGATCACTGGATTACTGTGGACTCCCAACCCTCTGACTGGAACAAAAACTTACAGACCAAATTTTCTTGCGTGGGATTGTATAAATGGATTACAAAGTGCAGACCAACTCTGTAGCTGTGTTGGTGCTCTGATATGGTCATTTTACACACACTTCCAAAAAGCTCATCAAGTCAGAAAATGGGTGCAAATCAAGGGGAGGCTGTTCCACAGTTATCTTGGTAGAATGGAGGACAGAGGTTCAGAAAACATTAGCTGCTCCTGGGTGATGCTCTGTGTGGTCTCTAATTCAAAGGTTAGTAAGTCATATTTTGGTTTAGTTTCATCCACTTCACAAAGTTAACCAGCAAAACTGAAATGCATTCCTGTTTGAGAGTAAGCTTCCTCCAATGAGAACGAAGGAAAAAAGTTTTAAGCCGGTGGATTCTGCAGCACACCAAAATGCTTTTCGTGCAAACATACTAAGTCAACACACAAACAGATCCAACCTATGAAATATGTCAGATTAAATGGTCTACACACTTATATTAGATGTGTTTACCTGTTCATTGTCATCTTCATCACTGCTGAGTTTTAGATCATCCTCAAGCATTCTGAAAAAAAAAGAGGAACAATACAGAATTACATTTAATGAATTAACTTCATGTACAATGGGCCAAATCTACACCTCAGCAAAGTCAAAGTCTTTCAGTTCAACAACAGCAAAATCAGACCTGAGGTAAGTAAACTGATGAATACTCCATGTACGTATGTATTAGTGCTTCTTTGTGATGCTAGGGAAGAACAAATGACTTTCAGACTCATCCATCATGAACTTAGGCAGTCAGCTGCTCTTTCATGTCCTCTTTTATTTCCACATTGTCTCACAGGGATTAGTCCATATACACCTACATGTATTTCTAAATCAGAAGAGAAATTCAGCTCTGAGACTGCTAAAAACTGAGAAAAAGTCATCCATGTTTCATTCTCAATGTGGGGCACCACCAATTTCCTTTCTAGTACCAATCCCTACCTTACCAAACTGAGAATGCAAAGTGGAGAATAGCAAGAAGAGGAGGTGCTCGTTTGAGGTTTGATGGGACCTCGCAGTTGTTAGTATCCAAAGGCAGAGCAAACATTTTCCAATCTGGGAATCCACCAGTTCATACTCCCATTTTTATTTTTTTATTTTTTAATATAGGGAAATCTCACAGGTCTGCACCCTGCACTTGGTTAAAGGGGAAGGAAACTCCTAAAAGATGTGGCTGGCCCTATGCCTCCTTCCCTTCCTTTGGCAGAAGAAAGAGTTGAATTGCACATTACTATATTAACACCCATATGACTTCTTTTTCTTTTAATCCAAGACTCGGTATGGAAAAATTCATGGGGCAAGAAACCATGTTATTTGCTGCTACAGAGACAGAAAAGGTCTCTACTTTGGGGGTCTGTCTAACCAGAGAGACGAGCAGTCACTAAATACACTCCTGTATAGCTTCCCATATACTCATGCTTTTATCTGAGCTGATAATCATCTGGGCACACTTCTACCTCACGCCCATCTTTTCACCTTGACAAATTGTCTTATCCCAGGATGACGTATGAATGAATAGGCACATCTCCCTCCAATCTGGTGTGACAGCCACTAAAATTGCAGATCTTCCTTTCTGCCAGCCCCAGCTCCTTTACCCACGGCAGGAGGCTTGCAAATTGCAATTATTGTTTTCTTTCTGCCTTGATGGAGACTGAAGTCTATGATTTTTTATTGTTAGCCTTTAAATAACTCCAGCAATCAATGGATGTTCTGTTAGGAGGGGTTTTTTTCTGTTTGAAGACTACCAGTAAATCATGGAAGACTCCTGATACAGGGAATTTTAAAGAGGGGACAATAATCCCAAATGTGGAAATACCAGAACATTTGAAGCCCTGAGGGTGCCCTTAAAAAGAGAAAGTGAAGGAGAGCTTTAAACTGGCTTGTGAGTCATCTGTCTCTCAGTGACCTCTGTTGTCGGGCAACCCAGTGGTTACAGAGTATCTGGACACATAACTAGCAGTCATTAGCATCCTGATAAATGGTGATGCCTCCCTGTAATACGTGAACACATAAAAGTACGACTGCAGCATGGATAAAAAAAATTCTTCTAAAAGCTAGGATTTGTGGTGGGTTGACCTTGGCTGGATGGTAGGTGCTTACCAAAGCTGCTCTATCTCTCCTCTCTTCATCTGGACAGGAGAGAAAAAACGTAACAAAAGGCTCGTGGGTTGAGAAAAGGACAGGGAGAGATCACCCAGCAATTACTGTCATGGGCAAAACAGACTCAATTTGGGGAAATTAATTAGAAGTATTGTCACTGAAATCAGAGAAGGGCAATGAGAAATAAAATCAAATGATAAAACACTTCCCTTCTTCCTGGGCTGTACTTCACTGACAGTTTTCTCTGCCTCCCCCCTCACAGTGGGGCAGGGGGATGGGGAATGGGGGTTATGGTCAGTTCATTACACATTGTCTCTGCAGGTTCTCCCTCCTCATGGGGAGGATTCCTCCCCNAGGTTCTCCCTCCTCATGGGGAGAATTCCTCCCACACCTCCCCTCTTCTTCCAGCACGGGGTCCCTCCCACAGGAGCTGGCCCCTCACAAACTTCTCCAACTCGAGTCCTTCCCACAGGCTGCAGTTCCTGAGGAGCTGTTCCAGAATGGGTCCCTTCTGTGGGTACATCCTCCAGCACAGGCTGCTCCAGAGTGGGTCCCCCACGGGGTCACAAGTCCTGGCAGCAAAGCTGCTCCAGCGTGGGCTCCTCTCTCTACATGGACACAGATCCTGCCAGCACAGTCATCCCATGGGGTCACAGCCTCCTCTGGGCATCCCCCTGCCCCGGTGTGCGCTCCTCCCTGGGCTGCAGCTGGATCTCTGCTCCCCACACACCCCCATGGGCTGCAGGGGCACAGCTGCCTCTCCATGGGCAGCACCAGGGGCTGCAGGGGAATCTCTGCTCGGGCACCTGGAGCACCTCCTGCCCCTCCTGCACTGACCTGGGTGGCTGCAGGGCTGTTTCACATATTCTCACTTCTCTCTTCCAGCTGCTGTTGCACAGCAGGTTTTTTCCCCTTTTTAAAACCTGTTCTGCCAGAGGCACTGCCACTGTCACTGCAGGGCTCAGCCTTGGCTGGTGGCAGTGCATCCTGAGGTTGGCATTGGCTGTGCTGGAAATGGGGGAAGCTTCCAGCAGCTTCTCACAGAAGCCACCCCAGCAGCCCCCCTACTACCAAAACCTTGCCATTCAAACCCAATACTCAATTTTTCAGGAATTATTAATCTTTAGAGGCCTGGACTTTGGTGATGAACAGAAACTTTTAATGCTGTTTATCTAGCAGACACATTCATTTGTTTCCCCAGAGCCATTACTTGCTGTGCCATTCTCAATGTATCGCTGTGCCTTGATCTATCCACAGTGCCTGATTGTTATCTGCAAGTCTCATTACACCAGAAGGACAATACCCCCAGGAAACTGAGACCATTTTCATACAGGACTATATCATTCTGACTCTTAACTCTAATTCAATCCTACACTCCTACTTTTAAACCTACATTTCACTTTAATGTGTAAATTATCCACTGCTTTAAAGAATCACTGCTAGATAATGCATTCTATTGTTATTTTTTAATGCAGATTTAAGTGGACATAATGCAAAGATCTTTTCATGAGTGAAACCCACAGGGTGGTATTTTTTTTTTTTTCTTTCAGCTATTGGGAGCTTTGGTTTCTGGTTTCTTGTTTGTTTTTTTTCTTTTCATTTATTACATGTTAAATTCCTTTTTGACATACCCTGGTAGAAATAAACCAAAAAGGACAAAAGAAATTCCATATTGGATAAATGGAAAGAACAAAGAAGAAAACATAAAAAAGATAAATGGATACACTTACTAAACTAACCCTACAGCCATCTGAAATGGCTGATTAATAACTGTCCTCATACAGCCTATACTGCAGATACTTTCTAACAAGTACAGTAAGTGCAAGACATGTTTATTGAATATTGAAAAATATAAAATTGATATAAAACATGATTAGTAGGAAGGACAACTGTTAGAGCTGGTTTCAGAGAAACTAAATTTGCAGGATTTATGAATTCCCTTCAAGAGACTAATAGATGTTTAGACGACTAGAGAGAGGAAAAAAATTGGATTTTGGCATTTCTTTAGCAGTTCCAAGCTTATCACTTGGAGTATATAATTCTTCTTAGCCCATTCTGCTAAACGAAGAATATGTCATCCCATTCAGTTCCAAAACTCAAAGCTTAAACAACTAAACCAACCAGCTTCTAAAATGCATCACACTCTTCTGGCAGATGGAATAATTAAAGAGAAACTGAGTATAGTATCAACCAGAAATATAGGAGAAGCCAGAGAAGCGAGGAAATAAATTAAAAGTACACAGTATGTGCAAATGTAGAATGCTGAACATTTCAAATAACCTGCTCCCAGAGAATATTGGTTAGAAAAAGTAGTATTTTACAGAACACAGAAGACTAGATGGTGTTCCACAATTTTAAAATGTGCTTAATATTCTGAAGACATGGGTCACAGTAGCTTGTACTGTTTAATGTTTCTATTAACTCTCATTTATAAGCAAGTACCATCTGATTGCACTCAAAGCCCAATAAGGACTTTTCAGATTGCCAGCAACCTTAATTCAAGGTGACTATTTCACTATCATATCTAGAAAGGTATTTCAGCTTCAAAGCCCTGAGACAGAAGAGCTCTATATCTACAGCTCTCCAAAACACTGTCTGGATGGTGTGAACGTGAAATTAGGCACTCTTGAGTGAGAGGGCCCTGGAAATACCCATATGATCTATTCTGCTCTATGTAATTGCTCACCTCAGAAGCACCCAGACTGGAGATTACAGAGTATATTTGTTATTAAGATCAGGACAGCTATTAATAAAGGCCAATTTGGAGGCTATGTTAAAATTACAATGAATACTGTCAATGAGGGCAAATCAAAGAGAAAACTGCCTGTATCAGAAAGCTATCTCCAGGGGTGTTATGAATTCATTTTATTTCCTATTCTTCCCTGACCCAGCTGACATTATTATTGAATATACATGTACTTGTTTGTCTTTTCATCCATAGCTAATGCAAAACACCACTTTAGGGAAAGAATAGGATTAAGTAGGATTTTTTATTTCATTATTAGAGCAATGCCATTTACTCTAACAGTAGAAGTTGTGTCAGCACATTTATTATAATCTACAATTTTCAGAGGTTTATAATTTGGAATGTGAAATTATTGCAAAGCAGAAATGTTGGGACAAAGCAACACATTTATCTGTGGTGTAAGTAGGGGCAATCTCATTGACTGACTACAATACCCACTTCCTCCAGGGATGAATTTGCTCCCAAAGCAGATTGTTCCTACATTACAAATTTAGCTAGACAAATGGCTGAACACGGGCTTTATTAGGATGAGTTCTCTAAAAGTCGCACTAGAAATAGTAAGAACATGATCACTGAAATGGGACTTGTAGCCCACCCTGACTTTTGAGTTCAGCGGATGTTTTGTGCACACCAGATCTGCTGGTTTGGGATCCTGTCAATGAGCAAGTGAGGCTTTGATTAGGAGCTATGAGATAATTCACTCCCTGAAAAAGCACTACCACAGTATCACTCCATTTCAGTTATTTTTATAGAAGACTCTGAACTTCCTAAAGGAGGATTTTCACGGTATCCTTTTTTTTTTGTTGTTTTGTTTTTTTGTTTAATGTATAACGTATTTAAATGCTCTTAACAAGTGAATAAGGTCCTGATTGCTCGTAGACTTCTGGGAATGCTAAGCATTTGTTCCTGCTCTGGTTGTGGAGGGCTGGGATGGGAGTCTGCTGTGTTTATAGTAACATGTTTGGTGATACAGCTTCTTTAAGGAGGAGGCGTTTAAAAGGCAGCATGGATAGGATAAGGTTCTGCATGTCTAATTTGCTCTGGGATCAGTTCACCACTGCACTGGGGCTCACTCCAATGTGAAAAAAGCCTTGTGGGAACGAAATGGAGGAAAGGGATGAGGGTGTTGCAAGCAGACAGCCAAGGGAATATTGGGCAATTCCCTGATTCTGAGCTGCCCAGAAAATTAACTCACTCATGTCAAATCACATCTGTACAAAATGTATATCCCATCTGAGTCACAGCACAACAAAAACAAGTGTTGCTTCTGCAGGAAGGAGGACAGGCAGTGGTGTTAACCAGACGTACAGACATGCAATTTTCTTGCCAGGTTTGTCTCTGGTAAAAAGGGAACACATTTGTAAGATTTCTGTGCTACTAGTTATTCCATTCAATATTAAAGAGAGAGCTTAGACTGTTATAGCAAGTTTCAAACTTGTAAAACTTAATAAGACTTAATCCAGATCAGACAGGAATCTAATAAATGTCTTTGAGGTGAAAAAAGTAGTACATTGCAGCCTGAGCTATGACGCCCTTGTCACTCCTGTTTGCAGCAATATTCCTGCAGAGGGAACATGGTCCATGCAAATAGTGACTACCACTGAGATGCAACCTTTTCTACACCTGCACTCGCATGGAAATAAGGCCATCGGTTCAACACAATCTCTGCTGGTTTACCCCATGGACTTCATACCCAACTTGTTTTTCATTTTCCTAGTGCATTTCTCTGTAGTATATAAGGCTTCTCCGAGAGTGGTAACTCAAAAGGTATCATGCAAATGACAAACTGTGTAATGGAATTCAGATGTATTTCAAGAATGTGTTGCACACACTGGAGCACAATTTTATCATTTATCAAGGGGGAAGAAGGGGGCCTATGTGTGTGAAAACATCTAACAATAGATTTCCCCAGAGAAGTTCATAATACAGTGAACAAAAAACTGAGGAAATGAAAATAAACGGTAGAGTAATTCCAAAGGAAAAAAGAAGATCTTTTGTTTTAAAACATCCCATCAATAAATCTTGAAACCTTATATTCATTCTTTTGCTGAAATGTGCAAGTCATCCTTAGATTATTTCCTCTGAGATACTCTAAGAGTTATGGTAAAAGAAAATCTCAGAAGATTAAATGTAATTTACAAGCACCATTTACCTTAACAGTCAGGACCATTTGTCCAGCAATTTTATACATACTTAAATAAAATTTATTAATTTTCCCTTCTCCTCATCCACCATTTTCTTCCACTACATTTTTGTCAATGATGAAGTCAGTCTTACAAACTGTTACTCATAGAAGTAACTTCTGCTCATTAAAGCAGTTTCAGTGGCCTGAATAGGGCTAATTTGCTGAAGGTATAGATCAACTCCTCAGTCTATGGCCTGAAATCACCTCCCCTTTGAAAGGACTGAAGTCAAGTTTTGTGTCTTCATTGCTAAACAACCTGTGAGCAACAGAGGTGCCTGTTCTCTCTCCTGCCACAGGAAAGGCACTCATTATCCTGCTGACATGGTCAGCCTCCCTCTGGCCAGTGATGGAGAACGATGGCCTGCGAGGACACCCTCCACTGTGTGTTGTCACACGCAGCCCGCCTTAGTGTTCCCGGCACCATATCAGTAATTAGTGTAATTACAGCTGGTGAGAGAGAAGTAACCCCTGTGGTTTTCTATTAGGTACCTCACAATTAGAGAGTGCACTTCATTACTCATCTCTCCGTATCATCTCTTAATTTCAAAAGGATTAAGCAAAATTAATTCTTTCAGTAGAAGAATTTCTTTATCCAGCCATCCATTAATGTCTAGGTATAAAAAGCTCTTCAAGGCAACTAAGATATTAAGTTGCTACGAAGTGCATTATAACTACTGCTCTGTTGACAGGCATTTTCTGTTTCATTAAAGCTGAGACAAGAACTTTGGGAGGAGGGAGAAACCTGCTGCCAAATTTTATGGGGAATCTGTATGTTTAGCACAAATAATACTCTGGTATATCAAATAACTTCACAGTTCTACTGAGCTTCAATCCTGCTTGCAAACAATGCTTCCAACAGAATGGGATCAGAATGGGGTCAAAATATTTTAAAAGTGTAATAGGAAGTGGCAAGAAAAATCACAGAAAGCAGCAGCCTTTTGTTTCAAGCTGGTGAATTGATATTTTTGCCTTAAATAACACTAATACCACTGGGTTTGCCTTCTGCCTTAGAAAAGTGCCATCTCCTTCACCTTGTGTTTCCCTCACTGCACAGTGACTCCAGTACAACACACATCTCTGTTTGATAAATTCAGAGTATGATGTATCATTGAAGCAAAAAGGGGGGAAAAATGAGAGAAAAGAGAGGCAAGAACAAAGAAAAGTATGGGTCCAGGAAAAACACAGGGAGAGACTAATAGTTTCTAAAAATGCCAGTATAAAATGTGCATTCTTAAAGTTTGTGAAGAATAAAAATGAGTACCCCACATTTTTTAGTGTGTTCAATTGTGACACTGTGCACAAAGCTTTAACTATTTTCTCTTTGATAAACTGCAATGGCTGATACAATTTTGGGTTCTGCTATTTATCAAGAGCAATATATAGTCCAAGAGCCATTTCTGTGATACATACTCATTTCCAATACATTCCACATGAAAAACACCTGCTTACTCCAGCCATATTTGATTAAAACTGTCTCCCAGCCAGAGCACCAGTATTTTCTCTGGTAAACAAGCCTTCAGTTGGCATATTTACACACAAAGGCAATAGGAACTTAGCACACAGTTAAACAATGATTGATAATTCTACCACAACTTGCAAAGGTGACTTTAAAAAACCATACCAGAAAATATAATAAAGAAATTTGTTCAACAAGGAATGAAATAACACAGGACTGGCTCATTTATCCAATGTTCTACAGTGCATACGGAAGGACATTAGTTTTATTCATTGATTATATTCTTTTATCTTTCATTTTATTCCTTTTTTTAATCTGATAACAAAGTGAGTCCTTCAAGGAGCTGTTTGATGAGCTGTCAGTACTAACACGACATTCACAAATCTTTGTCTGTGCACTCTTTTCCCCTTACATAGACTAATCTTGTATCTGAAGAGCAAAGCTCTTTTGTTTCTGCAGATTGGAAATGAGTTGTGTCTGGTAAATCTGAAGCTTCAATAACCTGTTCTGGAGTGGAAGCAGCTTTTTTTGTTCATGAAAACCTTTCTACTGACACATTTTTGCATCTCTTTCTGCCATTTGAACTACTTGCCTCTAATTTCCACCTGCTGTCTGCAAAGTTTGGTGCCATGAAGAGAGACCACACCTCAGTGTTAGTGACAGGAATGACACTGAGTCCTGAAGGCCCTTTGCAGAGGCAGCACAGACTGAGATGAACTCTGCTCTTCTGCCAGTAGGACTCTGTGGAGCTGGGCAGGGGGTGATGAGGAGGAGAAGAAGCTCCTCCATGCCAGCTGTGGGGTAAGGCAACACAGCAGCTCACCAGGTGAGTGCAGGAATAGCAACAAAGACTCCCTGACAGCGACCTTAGGCTGAGAGGTGTTCAAATCCCTGGAGCCAATTAGTCCTCAAGAATGAATTGCTGGGGAGAAGTGGTCCTGTGATGCTGTAAGTGGGTCTGGCTTCTTCATTTCTGTGCAAATGAACGATGACTTAATAAAACTGTAAAGTAATTATTATTAGTTCAAAAGGAAGACTCAAGATGTTTAATAAAGACTGGTAGAAGGAGGTTTTCCAGCTGCAGATACTGAAAGGGCCACACAATGCAGTCGTGACACAGCTTTCAGTGATATGTTATGGAGAATGGGACCTTTACCTTCAGAAACAGCCTTGTGCCTATGGAGGAAAGTGAAATCTGCCACTTCAGATTTTTAAAGAATGCTGTAAGCTTAGTGGCTGACTTACAGATTTTCAGGGGTGTGCCCCACCAAAGCAGAATTCCAAGCAGGAATCCAGGTCCTGTGTACTGGCCTGTTGATGGTGCATGGTGAATAAAGAGCAGGGGTCGGCCGTAGAGAAGATGAGCAAGCACCAGGGGCTTGTGTGTGCATGGGAGAACTGGCCAGGGCTTTCAGGGCTGCAAAGGCACTACACCTCTACAAAAAGTACTGCTGGACCATGCCTGGTACCCAGGGTAGTTCAGGGATGAGCATCAGCAAAAATCCCCACAGAAAGCAAAGATAAGGTGATCTTGGGGAAGGTGAGCTTCATTTTCACTGCCCTAATTTGTGACCAGTTTTTAAAGACACTTTTGCACCTACAAAATCCTACATCAAGAATCCACAGCTATCCCACAGATCTGATACAGACTTTGCAAAGAGAAATGCATCCTCAGTAAGACTGTTCACTTCTATCCCTAAAGGAACATTCTGTTGATCAGTCTAAAAATGTATAAACAGATTAATCCAAGCAGTACTAAACTGAATGTAAATAGAGGGGATAAAAGCAAGCAAGACTAAAACTAATATAAATAGATCGGATAAATGAAAAAAATACTTAAATGATTTCTGAATCTGGGTGAATTATAAGGCACTGCATATGCATGAGAGAAATCAAGTACCAAGCACAGTCCTGAAAACACTGACTCATGCAAATAATCCTTGCTCCTGCAAGCACTATTTTTTAGGCTCAGATCCAAACACAATGCCTGACACTGTTTGCTCTGATAATCACTCTAAGATAAACAGATATGAATAACTGCAAATACTTCCAAGCATTTCTTTCACTTATAATGTAAAAAGAAAAATTAGAGGATAAAATGAAAATGTATGTTTCCACTTCCAGATTTCATACATCATTAATTCTGTAAAAATATATCCATCTTCATGCTGATAGCTCTCTTTGCTTGGCAAGCTTGAAGAATGCAATATGCTAGATAACCTGATTGAAAATTTGATCCTATTGTTTAACAAAATGAGGATTGTTTCATAAGGGGCTCCACCATGTCTGTGCACATTTTCCCCTAAGTAACAGTGTAAGACTTGTATTTCCCCAGACAGCTGAACGTTTTCGTTGATGTACTTGGCTACAGATCCAATCTTGCTCTGGCTATAATACAGGAGAATTTTCCTCAGCATTTTGAATTATGGCACTGAAATAACTTAACAGTGCCTTCTGTGCATGTTACACAAGTTTTCTGATACAGTTAGCTCTTACTGAAAGTTTGCTTACCCTATAAATTGTGCCACATGGTTAAACCATTCTTTGTCCTGAAAATTGAGGCTATTTTTTTCAGTATCACTGCAAATGGTGTAACTCTGGAGAAGCCAGCATTTCCTCACAGCCACACACCCCCTCCAATCTTCGTATTTCCTAGGCAGCCCAAGTTACTTCTGAGCTCTCTGCTAATTCGTGCTTGCAGAGCCCTCTACAGTGTTGGAAGAATGAAGCTGTGAGGAACCAAGACAGGAACATTCAGCAGTTGGTTTAAATGGGACATTAGGGATACTCACAGACATGATTTATGTCCAGTTACAGAATCACAGAATGGCTGGGGTGGGAAGGTACCTCTGGAGATCATCTAGTTCAACCCCCCCTGCTAAAGCAGGTTCACCCAGAGCAGGCTGCACAGGATCAAATCCAGACAGGTTCTGAATATCTCCAGTGAGGGAGACTCTACAACCTCTCTGGGCAGTCTGTTCCAATGTTCTATCACACTCCCACTAAAGAAGTTTCTCCTCCTATTCAGATGGAATTTTCTGTTTCAGTTTGTACCCACTGTCCCTTGTCCTCTCTGCTTTAATATCTCTCTCCCAAATTCATCTTGAGACCACCCTGGTCTTCCTTTACCACAAAGCCTTTGAGTAACATTGTGGTTGATTCTCTGAGAGGTAGGTTAATATTATTTTCATTCCAAATTAGTTATGAGATGAAATATATGTTACCATTGAAGAAAACCTCAAAATATGGTCCTCAGCACTAAAAACATTTCTAAAAAAGAAAATTCTAGACTACCAATTTCTTGCCTTTCTTTTTGACCATTTGTATCATGTCTGGCACTTGGTTTCTTTGTCCATGACTTCAGTACCTTAATGTTATTATCAGACAAATAAACAAGAAAATTAGTACATAAAATTGATAAATGGATACCCAGTGTTTTTCTTCAAAGGGCAAAACTTAGGGATGATGCAGACTAAACTTAATTTAATTGATGAAGTCTAATGACATCATGACTTTTACAAAGACAAATAATAGAATAATAATATGTCCAAATTGCCAGACTGGATCAGGTCCACGGTACATCTAGTTCTACATCTTGTCAGAGGAGGTTGTTCAATGGAACAATTTGTTAGTACTGAACTATTTTTCCCAATACAGCTGGAATGAGAAACTGGTTCATTATGCTCATGAAGCACATATGTCTCCCCAAATTCTTCACTGCAATCTTTTTTCAGAGTTTCTTTGAACCCTAGCTCCACTGTTAGCAGGAACCTGAGTCCTAACTGTAGGCTGTGTAAGAACCTATTTGTTTTTCCTGGCCTTTTTATCCTAAAATTTAAATTATGAGAATAAAAAGGGAATTTCATAGGTTCTAAGTGAGTCTAGGTGCTTGCCTCTCATCAAATTTCAAAACTTCATTTTCTATCAGAATAGTTATAAGGACATAACACATCTTTTTTCCTAAGACTATTCTTTTGTACTTTCTCATCGTACTCTACACGTCTGCCATAGCAAGTCTAAATCTTAGTGACAATTATCTTCTGAGGAACAAGTGTGTACATTCACCTTACGCCTGACTTGCAAGCTGCAAAGGACTCCCCGTGTTTCTGAGTTTTGATGTTAGTTCCATTGAAAAAGGATGAGTCCCACTAAGAGGAAATTGCACAATATACCTTGCATTTGGTGCACGAGCTGCTAATCTACAGACTAATCCAGTCGATACATATGGTTAGGCAGTTGGGTAACTATCAGGGCACAACACCACCTTTCATCTCCTAAGGTAATGCAGAAGTTATGTCTCAAATCCAATTTAAATTGGTGCTCCCTTGAGCTCAAAGATAATTTCTCTCTAATCCTCTTCTGGTTGTCTATAGGGTAACCTTCAAAATCTCAGAAATGACACTGTAAAAAAATGATCAAGCCGTAATTTTTTAGCACAAAACCTAGCTATTTTTCCTGGTAGTACTATGTTCCAGCTGTTATCAGATACAAGAATTTTTCAACTGCCTTGAACTCTGCATTTATTTTACTTTTCCAGATTTTTGCCAATGAAAATACCTCAGCACTGCTTGAAGAGAAAATAATCTTGTCAGTTTTATTGTGCCATATCTGAGATGATGAAGGTCATGCTAACTACAAGTCTGTTCCAATTGCTACAGGGTTGGGTGAGGTGGGCTTTTTATTTTATTTTTGGTTTTCCCCTAGCTCCTACCACAAAGTAATAGGGATTTTCCCCTTTCATTCATCTTGCCTTTTGTTGTTTTTAATCGACCACCCATCAGTGCCGAATTGCCTTGTAACTGTCTGCTGAGCTTTCATTTGACAGAGATAGCTGCTATTGTTAGCAGGAGCCTTCACTTCAGCCCATTTAACTTTCCTCAGTTTGACAGCTTCACAATAGCCACCTTCCATCTAAAGAAAACTGTGATTTAGTAGAAAGGGAATGTGGGACAACAGCCTGATCTGTCACTCAGTCTCCAGTGAGTTCTCTTGGCATAAAGTTCCCCCACAAAGCTGGAGGATGAAATACTACATGAAAATAAGACGGTCATGAGACATGTTCAGTTATATAAAATCTAAACAGCAATCACACTTAAAAATACAGCCCCTTCCTGTCAGTAGTACCCCATGCTGGGCAGAGAAATAAATATTTTGACTAATTCTAAATTTCCATTTTTTACTTACATTCCAGAGTAATACTTGACTTTTCCCCCCCTTCTTTAATTCACCTAGTAATTGTTCTCAGATTGATCTACAACAGCTCCTAGTGGAAACAATATGTCACAAGTAAATTAAAGCTTTCATTGGACCAGTCGTTGGTCTTACTCCATGTAAGCCTACATGAAATGATGTTGATGAATTAAGAGCCTGGATGTCCCCCCTTACTGACGATTTAAAAAGTCAAATTATAGCAGCCTTAGCACAGCCTCTGAATACTTCCCAGCTCAGCTCCACACTCAGCTTTCCTTTCATATGCGCCATGGAAATACGTTTGTAGCTTATTTTCAACTGTTGTGCATTTATGCCTAATGCCCTTTTACATTTAAGCTTAAATCTGGTTTCATCATCTGGCATAAATGACAAGCTGTAGCCCACTCTGAGATTTCCAGGCACCATTTTTTTTCTAGCCAGTTAAATAACATTATTTTCTTGTCCAAAATCTTGTTTCCCAGTTTGATGAACGCTTTCTTGCTAAAAAATGTGTCTAGAAAACTGGACTACCATAAAGCATAATTTATTTCAGTCTATCTATATGCCTTTCTTTAACTCTCATTTAACTTCATCAGAAGAGGCATGATAAAACAGAGTTGGTAGAGCTGCATGCTGCAAAAGGAACCCACTAAACTGACTTTTACATTCACCTGAGTTTAAGAATCATTTCCTGATATTTAAAATAAATAAGTAACTTTGGTAGTGGTGACTAATCACTGAGTAACACAGGAACTTTTGTTTTGCAGCAGCCATTCAAAACTGCATGAAGAAATTACCACAACTATATAGAAAGGTGTGTACAGAAATGGAGACAGAAAATCAGATAACAGATAAACTCCAGTAAAAAGACAGAGAACAGTTACTAGAGAAGCATCTATTGCCCAGAGTTCACTTGCGAGAGAGCACCCACGAGGCTACAACTCGGAAGAACACCAGACTGCTCCACTGTTTCTAATTAGAGAGGACATCCTTCATTTTATAGCTCTTGTGGTCTAATTTGTAGAGAGCCATATCCCCTAAAGCTTTCTGTAAACCAAATTAAAACTCATTCCATCAAGGAGTTTTAACAATATATGGTCTCTGATCACAATACATACTCATGGTCATGGAGCTGCTGCAGGCAGTCAGCTGGGGGGTGCTGCCTTTTTTTTTTTTTTAGTTTTTTTAAGGAAACGGCAAATTTCTTCTAGGAAAAAACATTTTAAAGAGCAGAGAATCTGGTTCTGTTTAAACAGTCATTCATGAGAAGGAACAGTACACAAGTACACACAGTCTCTCTCTCTACTGATTTTCCTGGTATTCTCTGATTTTTAATTAAAACCGTTTTCTTCCTCCTTTTTTTACTCAAGACACCTCAAAACTTCAGCTCAACAAACACTGCTAGCAATATTTTTTTATCCAAATTAAAAAAAAGTTAGCTTAGGGCTTTTTGGAAGCCGTAAGACTCCATAAATGCTTTTGAAGTTTGCAGTCCCTTCTCAACCCAGAAAACATTCATATCATGTGCAGCAATAACACAAACACCCTACTGGTCTTCAACCCAGCTCTGGACAAGGAGACGAAATTCTGTCTCTACGCCCTTTCAGCCTTTGGCCTCCATGCCACCACTATCAAGAGTGCCACTCAGCATTCCAGCTCCTGGATTTGGACACGTGTCCATTAGACTCCTAGGGAGAACTTCAGTTCACAAAGGCATTGAATAGCTCTGAGAGTGTGGTTAATTTTGCTCCCTACAAATCTGCCTTGAATTTGAACTGGTAACCTGAAGGTGAAAGGATCCATCATCCTATTGTCAGGGCAGCTCGTGACAGCCAAAGCACCCTTCACACCAAGAATTTGGTGTCACTTGGTGGTTGAACTTCTTACACACACAGAGCTCCCTGAAAACACGGCCCTCTTCCCTCCCTGTGGGATCTGATATAAACACACAAATTTATGTGCTTGTATCACTCAACACTGCAAACACCAAGTTAGATGCTTGTTTCCTCCCACATGCAAAGGGACTGAGCTAAATTTCTTCAAGCAAGATTTCAAGAAAGCATTTATCACAGCTGGTGTAATTACAGAATTACCTGTGAAAACCCACAAAGGCTGAGGGATCTAATGAATAAGTGGAAAACGACAGCATAACATCAAACAAAATGTCTACAGTCAAAATATTCCACTCGGTAAAGGTCACATACTCCCTGCCTTGAGGAACAGCAGAGCACACTCCGAATGCAGGCAGGTGAGAGCTTTGCCTATGTTATGTGAGGAGATTTTGATAAACATTCCAACCTATTTAGACAACGGGTGGCCAATATGGCAAAGTGGTTCACTGTGGTTCACAGTAGAAGTTTGATATTAAGAACTGACCAGTAAGAAATTTGATAGGCTGGCCCAAAGTGCTGAGAGTTATAAACCTTGAGAAGCTTCTGGAAATGGGATGCCCTGGGCAGGCACCACTGCCAGGGAAAGTCCCCAAATCCCCAGGAGGGGGCTGCTGACCACTCCACTCTGCCTGCTGTACCCAGCTTCTCTCTCCCCACGCTCTGTACTTGTCTCTTCCATAAGCCTTTATCCACTCATTTCAAACAAAACAAATATATTCACTGTTGTTTAAAGGCTCATCTACATTTCCTGTGAGCTATTTTCATCAGCAGCACTCTATTAAAGTTATTTCAAAGTAAACTAGAGAGAGAGAGAGCAGAGACTGTGTAGCACTATATCATGTGTCTTCTCAAACCAGTTAAATCTCAGCAAGAAGTAAAAAAAAAAGGAGATCTATTTAAAACTAGATTAAGCTCAAGCTGCTAAAGCATAATAAATAGCTCTATTTTAACTGACTGAACTGTGCGCACTTAGAATACAAGGGCATATTTCATTTGGGTTTATGCAATTGTTCAGTCTACTTTTCTACCATTTCACCCATCACCAGATGAGAGAACTTGTCAGGCAAAATTGTAGTTAATGATGTTTAATGGTGGCTAAGCCCGATAGACTTGTTTATTTCTTTTCTTCTTTTTTGTTGCTTTACTCTCACTGAAATAATGAAAATATTACAAGAAAAACTTCTATATGATTTGCAGGAAAAGCTTCCATTACCAATTCTAGGTAACATAAAGCTTTATCTGATTTATCCAGCAATCTATATAAATCTACTTTTATGTTTTATTTGATTCCAGCCATTAGGCTGTGCTAGGAAGTAATTCTAAAATATATATCATAGTGGCAATTCACTGTACTATACCAAATTAATCTACATAAATCTATACCTGTGTGCAGGGACCCAGCATGGTAACATCACCAGTATGGAGGAGGAATGGATGCCAGTAATTCTACTTGTAGGCTTTCTAGGAAGTTCAAGCTTTCCCTAACTACTGAACAGAATACAAATGTCCCCCGTTGACAAAATTCCTTCATCTAAATTAACTGTACCATCATTAGCATAGCTCTTACATTCTACATTTCAGAATATGAAACGGCATATTAGGAGAGGTATTTCCTCTTCATGACTGATCTAAAGTCAGAGACCTGGAGCACGAATGGGCTGTTTGGAACACCATATCCTTTTAAAAACCTGTATTCCTTATTGATTCAAGTTCCTTACATAGCTGAAGCCAGCGTGCTCTGCACAGCTGAACGAGGCCAGCTGGCAGAGTAGAAGCATATCAGCATTCTGACTGCTTTTCTTTTGTTTGAATATTACCTCAGTGGCCGCACACTAAACGATGTGAACTTGATGGGCTTGACTATGACCTCAGCTAAACTGAACAATATGAAGCTGGCACATCTGTAATCTCAGGCTTGCTATTTTTCAATTTATTTTTCACCTGATTTGTATTAAGATGGGGTTCAAATTTTAAAATAAAAATAAAAAGGGTCCTTCTGCATTCCAAATCAATCAGCAAATGCTGGCATGCCAGAAGGCAGGCTTCATCTGCCTCTTCACACCACATTTGGTGGATCCCTGACTTATGAGAGCTTGATTTCTAAATGTTTATGCAGAAAGAAATGCTTTACACATCCGCTCCTTCTCAGATAGCCTACAGGGATTTCTGGCAATACTTTTTTTTTTTTTTTTTCTGCCTGCCTTCCAGGTTTTCTCCCTGTGGATACATAAAGACAGAGTGACAGCAGGAGTAGGCTCAACTCGCAGCAAGCAGCATCCGTGCTTATTATTGATATTGACTACATGAGATAAGCTGGACATCCGTCTTTACTTTTAGCAAGTTTTACAAGGATAAACATGAACATGAATGTGGGCTGCCCATGGACAGTGTACTGGTGCTCTTTTATACTCCCGACCCATTGCTGGGCTTCTGTCACTTTTGTCTGAGCTACATTTCAGCCTCGGGTCACAAGAGTTCAAAACACAGTCAATTAATCAAATGGCTTCTATGAACATAACACTGCAGTTCAATAACTGTTTCCTATTCAACATAACCAAGGAAATGAAAGCAGGAGGTTAATGTGAAGATAGCTAGGTTACATGTGGAGCTTTAAGCAGCAATCCTTGATTAGCCATCATCAGACAGTGCATTTTATCAGAGCAGTTATTTTATGTGAGACAAAAGAACAAACTCAGATTGTTTATGGCCTGATCCTGCTCTCAATAAAGTCAAGTCAAGCTCTTCTGTTGACTTATGCCTACTAGTTCAGGATCTTTGATCTTGGCAATAAAACTAAAACAGCAACAGAAAACAACAGAGAGAGACAGAGAAACTCTCTCTTAGAATGCTCTGTGTTTACACTAAGGATAGAGAATTGAAGTCTGAGGTGAAATGACTACTCCCAAGAGGAGGGGAACTGGATATGGGACACAGCAGCCAATATGCTGAAGTGATGAGGACAAGGGTGTTACATCAGTGCAAGAGGTTTACATCTGTTGTATCAGTTGTAAGAGGTGGGGTTTGCAAAGCTGCTGATTCCAGTGGGTGAGAGTGGAAGGCCCAAATTGCTCAGTCTTTGCTGCCCAGACACGACCTGTCAAATGGGGTGGGAAGCAGTGTGCTTAGCCTCCCAGCCACCCCTTTAGGAGGGCTTTTCTCTGTCTCAGCTTTAGAAAAGTGCTGGGATTCTGCTTCGTATTGCCCAACTCTTCTAAAAAGGGGCTGAAAAAACCCCTCTAAGCAGTGTGAGAATTCTTTTTGATGCGATAAAAACCATAAATATGTGTTTCTAACCACTGAAGACAGCAAGCTTTGGAGGGCTTAAATGGAAAAAGCTAGTTTAGATTGAGCCAATTCTGGGTATTGCCACACATGTCAAATAGCACTTCACTTGACAAATGGTCCCACAGAAATCTATGGAGCTATTCAGGGGGTACGGTGATGTTTGGTATGAATAAGGAGATTAGAATCTGGCCCTTGCTTTATTTTCAGAGAGATTTCAAACATGTGTTTGTTCTAATTTTCCCTTCCTTCTAGGATTGCTGGTATTCACTTGGCTCGGCTTTAGAGGCAGGGGGATGTGAAAAACAGCACCAGTAAAAAAAATTATAAACTCTCTAATATATGACCAAAATAGTTTTTTCCCCCGTAAAATATGTGGCATAAACGAATTCCATAACGATGCTATGTATTATAAAAGTTTTATTGGCACTCATTTGGGATTACCCGCATAACTCACTTGTGAGTTCACTACTCGTGGGTAATGCACTCATCCCAAATGCATGCTAAACCCCAGCTTATGTAAAAAGTCCTATTAGAGTTTAACAGAGATTAAACTAACAGATTTTCTTACAGAAGCCTCTTATAGTACAGAGTTCCACAGAAATTACAAAAATCTTAGTCTATAACAGGCAATGTTTTCATTAGGTTTATTCTAATCATCCCATATTAAATTCTGTAAATTCTTAACCAGTGACATGCATATCCTCTCTGCAATTTTACATTTTTCCTCTCCCTATGCACAACTTTGTGCAGTATCCCACACACGTGACTGCATGGAGAGAGAACACAGGCCCCGGTGCCAGGTCAGTACAAACATGGAGTGTAGGAGTCCTCGCTTTAGCAACTCTACTCTCTAAACTGAAAAGGCAGGGAATGAATGGGAGAAAACATCGTTCCTATTTACGGACTGAGAAGAGAGACATCATTTCCTAAAGGTCATACAGGAAGTCCCTGTTAAAGCTGGAATGAAAATCAGATTCTCCTAAGCACCCATCTAATGCCTTGACAACAAATTCATCTTCCCCCAACATCTGTGTTTTCCTTCATCTACTGTATTCCATACTCATTCCTGTACCATTTAAACATCTCTCTCTAGCACTCTGTCATCATTAGTATCTGTTTTGACTTAAAGCATCACACACCCCCCTGCACACCTGGACAAGCCAACTCGTGAGGAGCATGGATAAGGCTGTCAGGCAGTTGGTGCATAAGGAAAGGACAGCTCAGTTTTGCACAATAACCATTACCAGGCACCTAAACTTGGTAACCTTAGCCTAGGGCAATTTCACAAAGAAAGCTGCAACAGAAACAGGAGCAGAGCTGATGCTGGCTGGGCACAGTTAAGCTGATTTTCCTGTTTTCTTTCCTGCTTTCCCCTGTTTTCTTCTTTGAACATCTTCTGACTCATGATGATGCTTGTGAGGACTCTACAGGCAACATTCAAACCTCCTGTGCTGCCAAGTTCAACCTGAAATACAACCACCCCCAGAGGAGTTCCTCTGCACAATTCTGTGCCTCCAACCACAAATCCTTCTTGGACAAAATTAGGGAGAATTTCTGTAATTAACCTAAGATTTCTTCCCCTACAACCCCCCCCCCCCCCCCCGCAACAAATGTAAAAAGGGCCATGAAGACACCCAAAGTACCTAACTGTTTTCTCTAAGTAAATATTTCCTCTCAATATTCAGGTGAATGTTCTGTGACAATTTATGACCAAAACTAAATTTTAAGCAATGTTTGATGGACAGTATTTTTCTATTAACTCACATATGAGACAACTCTAAAACTTGGTGTGAATTAAGGTTAACCCTTAAAAGAAGCATATAATATGCCATTATAGCAAAAGATTGAAATTAAAGAAAATGCCTTGGTAATTTACTAGGCATATTGAGTATTAATGTGATATAGTTATTTCCAAGGAAGGTGGAAACAGTAAATAAGAAAAAACATCTCTCCTTCTAATTTTTAGAATGATTTCCTACCTAAAGATACACATATCACTTGATTTTCAATCACTTCAGAGCAAGTAACTTTCTCTAAAACCTAAAGAACGTACCTGCTATTAACAATCTCAGCAGTGCCTAATAAAAAACCACTTAAGCACAAACTGTACTTAATTTATATGATGAGTAGCTATAAGTTATCAACCCCAGAATCCTGTGCAGAAATTAAATATTCAATTTTTCTTTACTAATTCAAGCAGGATTTTTATCCATCAATTGTACAAGCTTGACAGTGGGGGAAAAATGAGTCAAGTCAATCTTCCAGCAAGAAAGTGTATCATGGAGGGTGCTGGCAGGAGGAGACATGCAGAGAAGTCAGAGAGGTAGAAAGTTTACAGACTTTCAGAGCATTCTCAGTTGTCAATACAAGAATAAACATGTCATCTGTTTTCATTGAACCCATTGGCAAAGCTATCAAATTGCTGAAAAAAAAAATTATTTTACTATTTTTAGCCTAGGCAAACCTATTGCTGAAATGGATTAGAGCAGGAGTGGAAAGTGCCTGAATCAACAGAACAGATCTGATGTGCTGGATTAAGGCTAAGTGAAAGCTGTAGGAAGGACAAACACACGCATTCCACTTAGAATACATTGAAAAAGAAATGTCAGAGGACTGGTCAGTCTGGGAAAGGGGATAGAAAGAAAGAAGGTAATAAAGCAACGATCTAGGTGCTGCTCTGGAATTACCCAAAATCTGCAGTGTTTTGTAGGGATTTTAAAGAGCACATTTAGAAAATTTCTTAGGAATTAGGAGAGAAGGGTCAATATAGTTGAATAACTAAAATAACTAAACTCTGTCAATAATCACTCTGTAATACATACAAGGATCTTCCACCTCAGTGTCCAAGGGCTATCCCTGAACTTAGAACTGAACTTTTCAAATTTAAAAAGAATCATTTATTGTCGGCAGTCATTTGAGAAAAATCTTATTATGGAAAAAGGCCTAAAAATAAAGCTGCTTTTTTTAACACTCAGGACTGAAGCCCCCCTCTTTCCTTCCTGAGACCCTCTATGAACCAAACTTTGCCAAGACGAGTATTTAATGAGAAGTTTTCAAGTCATTAGCTCGGCCATAACAGGGCCTGGCTGGGTTGCAGGGCCTGGGGAGGCTGGAGCTGGCCACACACAGAGTGATCCAAACAGTGGGGCCAGCCCCATGCCACCAGGGCCATGGGAGCTGCACCCACGGGCAGCCAGGGCAGCAGCAGGAATCGCTCTCTCCCATTCCAGGCCACCTTCACACCTCTGAGGCTGTAATGCCATGTCCCCAGCACGTCCTGGTGCGCCAAAAGGGTGTTTTACCTGGTGCTGAGCACATGGTGCTGGAGCACAGGCAGCCCAGCGCCTTGTCCTGCTCCTGGGGCCATTGTGGGGACACACCGGCCCTGCCCAGGGAAGCTCTAATGCATGGGGACACCACAGCCCTGCCCATGGCTCTCATCCTCACAGGGCCATGGTGGGGACACACCAGCCCTGCCCAGGGAAGCTCTAATGCATGGGGACACCACAGCCCTGCCCATGGCTCTCATCCTCACAGGGCCATGGTGGGGACACACCAGCCCTGCCCAGGGAAGCTCTAATGCATGGGGACACCACAGCCCTGCCCATGGCTCTCATCCTCACAGGGCCATGGTGGGGACACACCAGCCCTGCCCAGGGAAGCTCTAATGCATGGGGACACCACAGCCCTGCCCATGGCTCTCATCCTCACGGGCACTTCAGGACGTCACCCCAGCCACAGAGGCTCAGCCACAAGCTTTAGGGATAACTTAGCATATGGCTTTCAGGAGGAGAAGGGATATGAAAATTCATTGCAAGCTTATGTTTTACTTGAGTATTTACATAAGCGTGTGGCTAAAGTTAAAAAGCCCTCCACTTGTATAATTCAAAACATTGTGGTAGTACAGGACACTATTAATGCTGCATTTACACAGATACCCACTGCCTGAGATTGTAGGCACTTGAATGGTGAAAATATCTAAGAGAAATAGTGGGAGCTCTGTGCTACATAATATCAAAAAGCAAAATAGGCAGGTTTTTTTACAGAGAACTACCTAAATCATGGATGTTTTTAAGAGTGCCATCTAGGCCCTAGAAGTGGATCTTGCTCTTTTTTTGCAGATGACATTCCAACAGTCTTTTGTTGTTAAATAGCTCCATGGTGCTTATCTGCAATGGTATGTTACCAGAAAACAGAAAATGCCCACAAGCACTTGATAAACATGATTCTTGAAAAGGACTTTCACATCCTTCAGAAGAATGGCTCTGGTAAGTTCCCTGAGATGACTTTTATGACTAAGGGTATTGAGATCCTGCTCCACTGTTAATTCATCCAGTTTATCCAGCAACACAGTAAGGCCATCACAGTTTATACTTGTAGCAGATTCAGCTTTTGGGTGTCACATATGAAAATACCAACTTGATTTTAAAAATTTCAGCTTTAACCACTGATTTCAGCCAGAATATACCACAAAGAAGCAACCTGTCACTCCTCATACCAAACAGAGTTTTGCTGTTGCTTTATAAACAGCCTTCAGGAACGCAATCCCAAAGGCTCTTGCCACTGAAGTCCTTAACCTGGTCAGGCACGAGATCACATGCACGTGAGGTTACAACCAGGAGCTGGCAACCCAGCACACTTGGGTCTACCCTCACCCCTCCTTTTTTCTCAGCAGGAAATTTTGTTTTAGCACAATTTGATGATTTTCTTGACAAAGCCCCACCAGGTCTCCTACAGGTGCATGCCTGTGACTGCCAAAACACATTGGCACCATCTGGACTGAAGTGAATGCACTTGGGAACTGCTGCAGTACCTGAGGGCTGTCCTGGGCAGGCACAGCAAATCCCAGCACACAGTAAATTAAAAAAATGTGCCCATGTTTCTGCATGGGAAACATGACAAATCTGTGACATGCCTACTGCACTCTGCTGACAAACTTCGTGGGACTTGGTGCTCACGAGCACTGAATAATCTGCAGTTGAAAACCTTGAATGCTTAATGCTGCACCCCTGCTTCATTCTGCTTACTTATGTTGCTCAAAACTCAGTGGAATCAACTGCAGTTTGAGTATCCAGATAGGAAGTCTACACATGGGGTTTTTTTCCTGAGTACAAGCTCTGAAGCTGTAAATTATTAATATTAATAATGGGAAAAATCTGTTATATATAAACAATGTAAGCAAACAGTAACAACCACTTAAATTTGTTAATCTGAGAATTTCTTTCCTCTGATTCTCTTTCATAAACAAAATATTTTTTTCATCAGGCAGTATTCATTATATTCATCCTTGGTGTAGTTATGAGGCAAAAAATGTGGATTATTGATGAAATAGATCATAATGACTCTTTCCAAGCCATTATCATTTATCATTTAAATGCGTATTCAATGAGCTTTAATCTGCAAATTTTTCACGTTTGGGAGACATTATGATTTAACAGATTCATGTGTGTTTGCTTTATTCTTTTTTTAATACAATGCATGGCACATGTTCTGCAGGCTTCACATGAAGAAATTTTACCTATCAGCATGGACTTTTTAAAAAAACTTACTAGAGAACAGCAGCTGATCATTAAGGCCTCCAGTCTCCAGAAACACAACAGTGCTGGAACCCTGTATCATTATACTAATAAACAAGTCCTGCAAAATCTTCATAACCTGGTATATCGGCCTTTCTTCTGGAAAGTCTCAGTCTCCCATTACTTCTAAGGACAGCACCTCAACCAATCACACCTGAGATTTCAGCTGCATAAACTTTCTCTAATCTCCTAAACAGGTACTTTTTCTAGTGACTTAGATCAAGAAAACAAAATCAGTGAATGCTCTCTCATTGGTATTAATCAGTCTGAGTTGTGTACCATATATTACCAGGGATCCAAGCAACATCAGCCCTTGTTTGGGTTTTTTTAACTCACAAGAGTCAATTAATAATGAAAAGAATAGTGGGTAACACTTTGGCTACAGCAAAAGAGCATGGAAAGTTCTGTCCTTTGGAGAAGGAAGGTGATACTGGATTTTTAGGTCAGTGTTTGCATAGCTGCACAAGTTACAAAACTGCAAGAAATGTCAGCAATTGGCAACACAAGAGCTCTTACTGGGTTTTGGCTACAGCAGATTAATTCCATATCCAGATTGTATATAATTCACTTAACACCCTTTCTCACTCAAGTTTTGCAATTTCCTGAACAAAATCCCTCTGAAAGTGAGCTGCACTCTCTCTGAGCAAACTCCCCTCGTCACCAGGAGCGCTGCTATTTGCTTTGAAAGACACGATGGGTAAATGCAGACAAGCTTATCAACCCACAATTCAGACCATCCCCTGGTTGTGATCTCCTGCTCCGTCTTGACACCATCCCTGACCACTGAGCAGTGGGAGGGCTCCCCACCAGGCACAGGGCAGGATGCCAACAAGGGCTCAGAACTATTCCTGCAGCACAGCTTCCCTCATGCCTTTTCTATTTACAGCAGGCTGCTCTGAGCTGGTTCAGGGCTCTGACACGGAGGCAAGTGATATGCACATGATTGACAGACGTGCCAAGATTAGTTGGAAACTGTGGTCTCCAAAACATCTGTAAGACACTGTGCTCCTCCTGGGGAAGCAGCTGAAGCCCTGCTGCCCTGGAGCAGCTGGGAGCTCACCAAGGCACCAAGGGGCTGGGGAGCGAGGAGGCTCTGCCTGCCCCAGGAGGGGAGCTCTGACCACCCTCAGGCCATGCCTGCAGGCACCTGAAAGGAATGACAGTGCTGAAGGCTTTTCTCATTATCCCTCACAATACTGTAATTCCACAAAAAGCCAGTGGATAGCTGAGGCAGGACTGCTGCACTCTGCCCACGGGAGGTGCATAGGGGCACTTTCATTCCACCCTCAAGCATGGTTTGCCCCATGCTCACATATTAATGAATTATTCATAGATTTTCTGAGGACAGCTGACTTTTGCCTTAAACACAAGTATTTTCAAGTATTAAAACACAGGCATCTAAAAATAAGAAAGGAATCATCCGTTGGGCTTAACACAAAATAATCTCACATAAAAGGAAGCATTTTTTAACAGCACACATCTACTTTATGGCACTGGTCTCTTAACTTCATGCTTATGAGTTAAGAAAACAGCCCCTTGGTGGATTACTTTTCATAGTTTGCTCAGTAATGTGTTTACAAAGCCATTGTTGCAACTAGATGCTTATATATTTTGATATACAGTCTGCACTACAACAGTACATCTTCAGAGATTTCATGCTTATTTCAAAAACCTATTTAAATGGTTCTTTACCTTCCCTCCCAGCAAAACACAAGTTTATTGCCAGATACTCCAGGGCTCCATAGTCCAGTCTGACAGTAATTAAAGCAGAATTAGTGGTGTTTTGCAGGAAGTGGTAACAGTGGCAAGTGTAGAGCTAGATGGGCCAAATTCATCTCTGACAGCCACTCCTCTGAAATAACTAACTTACTCTAGGAATTAATTCGACACTTGAAATTTCAAATAATGGCCTCTATTTTTAACTGTCTGAAGCACATAACTCAGAGCCTGAGAAATGTTAAGTGGCTTTTATTTTCCTTTTTTAGAAAACTGCTCATCTACTCACTCGCTTTCTACCATGCATCAAGCATCTACTCCAGAAATAGGTGTTTTGTTAAGACCACATTGCATTATTTGTTAAGATAATGAAATGCATTATTTCAATGCAGTTGCTTAATGCTTATCTGCCTTGATAATGGACACTATTAGTGATAAACATTATCTCCAAACCATGCAATGAACAACACAAACCACATTCTGCAAAATTTTGTGTTTGTAAACATCCACAACATTTCCTCTGATCCTATAATTCTAGGCTACACCAATACATAACAAATCCAATACTCGGGCAGTACAGTCTAAAGAAAACTAAAGGTAGTATTTTTCTGTGTGTGTCTTGTACTTGAACTTAGACTCCAAACATGGTCTTGGGATTTTGCATTAAGTTTGGACATTAAGCTTTGGCAAAACAATCTCTTCCAAAATTTTACACATAGCTGTTAAATTTTCACGTAGCTCTATATGGTACCTACAATCTAATCTGATTGTGCAGCAGTTTTCTAACTCTACAGAACATCTAATCCAATTCAACACCATTTGTCCATTAAGAAACATCCTTTTTCTGATATGTAAAATCTACATTTTTATGGTTTTTTGGTGTGGGGGTTTTTTTTGTGAAGAAGCCAGCAGTCCCTACCAGGACTCCAGAAAGATAAGCCTAGTTGCTGCTAGGAGGCAGCATTCCCCTGTGTGATGGGGGCCAGTTCTGGTCCTTTGTGACCTTGGGAAGGTGAGCAGGGCCCTCAGAGCATCCTCAGGACCCTCAGGAGCATGAGCAAAGCCACAGGTTTACACGAGATTCTGTTGCAAACTGGTCTTCAAGATTATTTGATTTTGGGAGGAGGGGGATTCCCAGATAAAGTGAAAAAGAGCAGGAAATCCTTTAGGTGACCCTCAGCACCTTCTCCCTTCAGGCTACAACTGCATTCTGCTCTCCATGGGGAAAAAAACAACTTAACCTCCTTTAGCAGTGAAGGACTTCCACTATTATCTCCCTTTGACTGTTGCATTGATTAGATTGGAAAATGAGTAACTTTTATCACACTTGATCTGAAATAGCACTATCTTGCTTATGTTTATCCCTTTCCATCTACAGAACAGATAATTGCATGGATCCTTCGAGTCAGACGAGACACTGTGATGTCTCTTTTGATCCCTGGTGTCAGGTTAAAGGAGAAGAAAATAGAAAGTTAACCTGTGCTTTAACACTGGCCACTGTCTGGCTCCTGTTGCCAGTCTGGTCTGGGGGGGGTTCAGACCTTTGCAAGTGCATGTCTGGCTCCCTTCTCACCATGCAGGTTCTCTTGCTGCCACCTCAAACGTCAGAGTCTGCTGGATTCAACAGCATGAGCTCTGAATTGCAGTAGATTTTTGCCTAAAAAAAGTCAAGTCACAATTATTTTAAGTTTTGCTTGTTTGTTTGTTTTTTGCCTTTTATTTCTCTCTTCCCTTTTTTTTTCGGCACAGGGAGAGGCAGATTATTTCAATTAAGAGCCTGTTACTGACATTTGTAAGCAACCTTTTTCAGTTCAGTGCAGCAGTTGCAGTTTTAAGTTTCTCCCTGCTTCTGTCAGGATCTAATTTTCAAGGCCCCGTTGCCATGGCAGCAAGTTGGAATTTTAATCCAGTACTAAAGGTCAAGACAGGTCACCAGTTTCAGTTCCTCTTCAATCTCCCCATAAGGAGCTACAAAAAGAAGCTGAGATAAAGGTCTGACCTAACAAAAAATTCCAGTCTAGCACACAGCCAGACTTGAAGCTCTATGATTTGTATAGGCTTTCGAATTTGTCTGGAACTATTGAAATTCATGCTAAATCAAATATGGGCAGCACTGATTCACATTCCTCTCTCTGCAAAAAAGCACATCTACATCCTTAAAACACAGTTGTGTGCTTTAAGTAAGCAGGGACACCCAGAAAGCAAATACTTAGTAGAGTCTAACAGGTAAATAGCTGTGAAAGCAATCCCCTCAGTATTGCAGACATTTACTGCTTCTGCAGACTCAGACGAGCCTGACAGCTGCACTTACATCTTTCTTGACAATATGAGGTAGAGGAGTCAACATCTTTCTTTCAAAACCCATAAAGATCTTTTTGTGAAGCATTTTGACTAAATAAGACTTTCCAGCAAGGGACAGTTTCGTTAAACCTAAACCACCTTCTCCTGTGTTTCCACAACATGGATATTAATTAAACAATTGGTTTGTACGTACTGGAGTTAAGTCTATAGACATCTCCCTCCTCCTCCTGGGCTGCATCATTTTCTTGGAAAGCTGCATTTGCAGCGTTAGGAAAGTCTCAAAACACATTTTTCTGAGATGTATGGACACAAGTGAGGGAAGCAGCTCTTCCTCTGGGAATTTAAAGCAGTAATTAGCTCAGCAGTGGGGAATATTTTCCTTTTTCATCATTTGGCAAGATGTATTTGTAAGGTACAACTATTCTGAAGCTGTGGCTCCAAGGGCTATCCAAGACGAAGGATAATGCAGTGAGCGTGGCCTAGCCCCGTGGGGTGTTGTGAGAACTTCACTTCATAAAAAATAAGCCCTCTGGCCAGAAAATTGATAGGCTTTGGAGCCCTGCTGAGCCCTCTGCCCAAAGGATAATGGTAGCAATATAAGTTCCTCTGGATAGAGAGTGTGAAGCTGAGAAAAATGTGGTGGATTATTGGGGTTGTCAGAGAGATTCAGAGGAAAGATGCGCAGGATTAAGTTGGGATATTAGGAAAAGTGGCTGTTAGTCTTACCTAGGGTATTTAGGACACAAATTGGGAGTTTCAAGCCCACTCTGGTATTATAAATGCCAAGTTTCCTGGCAAAATCCATTCTTCTCTCAAACTTATCACCCATTTCCGATTACGACTATTTTGCAGCATGGTGCAGATGAATCTGGGTGACAATTTTCTCAGGCTACTAAAGTCTACAAAGCCAGTAAGCCATGACAGGAAGAAGGAAAGGGACTGGAGCAAAGAGGATAAGGAAGAAAAAAGCCAGAGAGAAAAATGGCTTGGCTCTGGACCAGAAATTTACTGACAGGTCAGAGTTAAGACAAAGGGAGCACGGTGAGGTCCAAATTATGGCAGCCAGAAAGCCAAGCAAGAAGTTCGTTTTGTAAGTTGTTTTGTCAGCAAGTGTGTGGGTCACAAAACAAATGGGTGGGAGAGGGACTGAGTGTGATGGCTTCCTCTGCTCTATCCTGATTTACATTTTTGGATTTACCGAGTACATTTGTTTTTCAAAATGAATGTTTGAAGTCCCACTGAAGTTCGGAAGTGACTCCATCCCACAGAAATGTAAATTGGGAGGTCAGTTTGAGACTGGCCTTAAGCCATAAAGGCACAACATACGCTGCTGCCTGTGAAAAAGCTCTTTAAATGCAGGCAAACCTGTGGCAGATTTGCAGTCTAACCAGTTTCCAAAATGGGAAGTGATATGTAGCGGACAGGGAAATACATCAGGAATCCAAACATGTTACTGTGTGTCGTTTACCTCTCTCTATTAATGCTGACATTTCAGTGGTCGCAGTTCAGTGCCTGCATGCACTTGGCAGTGACACAGCAGTGCATCCTGCTTGAGAACAAAATATTTCAACTGCTACTCGTTAGTTAGGGCAAATAAATGTTGAATTTTTAATGGGGGGTTATACAGTATCAGAGGAAATTCAAATGGTTCAGCGCTCACTTGAGTCGCAATCAGCAATGCTGGCAAGAATGCAGTTGGTTAGCTTGTTTCAGTCAGCCTTAAAGGCATTGAGTCTCTGATAGGCAAGAAAAATTATTAAAAATTGATCACCAAAATATCACAGAATTAATTTAGTTCCGTTCCCACAATTTTTTAAACTGATTTATAAACATGTCAGGAGAAAGAGATCATGGAAAAAAATGTATTAGGAAATAACTTTATTTTGACAGGGAGGTTAAACTGTATGTGAGCCAGCTGAATAATGAAAACAAATTAAAAGTCTAATTTAGAAATTATTTTGAATAATGGGCTTATCTTCAAAGATACAGGGCTTTTAATTATGACACTGGATTTTCACATATTTCACATCAGATGAAATATTTTGCAAGTTTGCTTCTATAGGCAACTGTCCATAGGAAACATTTGTATATTTTATCCCAAATTACTTCATAATTTGATCAAAAGGCAAAGCCTGCAGGAGTGAGGAACAAAACAATACAGTCTTGACTATCATTGCTTCAAACCCAAGAACTTACGAGGCAAAAGGATTCAAAGGAAACTTCTAACTTACAAAATAAAACAGTAAATATGAAAGATGGGTGACATTTTCTCAAAAGAGACCCTTCTATTTTCATCTGCTATTTGTCCCTTTAATACAGTGCACTGGAGCACTCTAAAGATTAATGGAGTTCCAATTCCATGCCACTGTTGTTTCACTTATCCTAATTTGTACATGGCAGTGCGAGGCCCTTGTAGTCATGACTTTCCCAGTTTACCCAGAGGGAATATCTTTGGAACTTCCGACTTCTAACAAACAGGCAGCACTTAGTGTAATGATTTGGGCTGGCCACGTGAAGGTAGGCTGTGACACACAGCTGGCTGTCACCACTGAGGGATCAACTGGCGCTCTCACGCTTTATTATGGTCGGCTAAAAACTGTAATTAGTAACAGGAACAATTCAGCTTCTCCTGTGTATTACACCTGGGCTGCATTGTGACTGCAACACTGATAGAGAGTTGATACATAAATAGAAACATGCTTCCTATGACAGTTGGAGATGAATTTTACATTTTTGGTTCCTGGTACATTTTTGGAAATTATGCATGAACATTGAATGAATCCCATTTTTTTGCTGTTGTTTTTTTAACTGATTTCTTTCCAGGTTAAGAATTCATCAGTGCCTCTTGATTTGAACGTTCTGAATAGTTCTGAATAACAATATTACTAGTTGTCGCAATATCCAATACTTGGCGTAAAATCCTCTTGATGTCTGATTACTCTTCATAAGGACCTCATGCTGATTCATTTCAAACCGTGAATTACCTTTAATTCATAGCTTGCACATGCTGCCAAATTTTGTTTTCTATGTTCCCAGGTGGCTGTCCCTGACACAGTGGAGATCTTCCAAAAAGCCATTAGATGTCAAGAAGCATATTTCCATTTTCAAACACGCTTCCATCAAATATTACGATAATATTTGGGATTAGAAAAGTACTGGTATTTATTTGAATTTTTTAGAACTGTGAAGAGAAATCCTGGCCCAACTCAAACCAGTGCTGAACACACTTAGGAAAATGCTTGCTGAAATATCACAAGAAGATTTTCAGCTGCTTGCTTTAGTTTTGAGCTCACTGTATTTAGCTGCTCTCTAGTCTCCACACAGGTTGTGTATCATTAAATATGATGGATAACAAAAACGCCATAAAGATAAAACAAGTTGGTTTTGTCTGATCCATAAAAATTTGCTGCTCTAAGTTTTTAATGGTTTCCGGTAGTTCACTGAGCCCATGAGAAGGGCCTTTTAATACTGTATTAATACAGTAAGTATAGGAAGTAATTTTATGACAGGGGAAGAATACCATTATGATTACATTCCTCTTTTTAGCTAGGCTTTTATGGAAACTACTCAAGACTACTCTGCAGTATGGTTTCAAAACACAGGATGTGCTTGATTAAAAAGGTTCTGGGTAGTTTCCAACTGGACAAAGGCCAAATGCTAACAACCAAAACAGAACAAAAGGACTGGATGTTTGAGGATGACATACTTGCAATGGCAATTATATAACAGAAACCCAAGTCATGAGCTGAGTCCATCCCCTCAAATTCATGGAAGCTGACAGAAAATCCTTTGCAGTGCAATTGGTTGCACCTTATCTGTTCCTGCTTACCATGCTTCATAATAAACTAATCAGAGCAGACTGGCTGAAAACTGACCGCACAACACCCAGCGGAGATTTACAGTGAATTTGAAATTACAAAAAGGGAAGCCAAGTGCTGCAGTTTTACATAGCCTGATTTCAGCTGTAAAAACTCACCACAGTACGCACACACGCATGGACATCAGTGTTCAAAATTTCATTTTCAAGATTTCTGAGTGTAAATTAGGATCTGAGGTTAGTTATATGTACATGTTCTCATGTACAATGTAGGTGCAGAATTTAGACACACTCCTAACTACTCTATCTTCTATTTTACCTGTTGCAGAACACTGGGGATTGCGTTTCTTCAGCATGTGGATATAACAAAGTATATTGAAATATTATAAAAAGGATGGAATTTGTATTTCAGAAAGCTTTACTTGAACAAGAAGCCATGCATCTTGCATCCCCCTACACTAGCAGCACACTGGTAAATTAATCTACCTTGCAGTATTGCTGTCCTCATTTTTCCCACAAAAGTGTGCACCTGAAAGGTTATCTCGCAAAAATCAGACATCCCTTAGATCTGATCTTCTATGATGCCAATGTCCCTACACCTGAACTCTGTAATGATGTACAGACAGCTTGGCTGCTGGAGCAGGGTGCAGCATTATGAAGGTAAAGTATCTCTGTTCTGCATTCACCCCTCAGCTAGTCATGGTATAAGTCAGCAATATGGTGAATGCAAGCACATTACTGCCAACTCCTATGGATTTCTAACAAAGACAATGGAATTTACAGGACTGTCACTAGGACCAATGTAAATGGAAAAGATAATTTAAGTTTCATTTAAATTGCACATGAACTTAAAAAAACTGGGGAACAGCTAGAAACGTATCCAGGTTAAAAGGACTCCAACATAGCATACAGATGGACAGAGTCAAATTCAGCCAGATTTGATCAAACTGAAATACAGATGACAGATCCTATTGACAAAATATGTAACTGGTGGGGGATACAGTTTTGAAGTCAGTAAGATCACACTGCGTGGCTGAGGGTGTAGCAACAGATGTTACTGGGGATAAGCTGGACTGTCATTTCACTCACACACTCCAATATCCCCGAAACTGACCAATGTTAGAAAGACGAAATCCTTCTTAATACAACAGAAATCTGATAAACACTCTGTATTAAAATACACAATGACTGCAGGAGCTGTCTACCTATCAGGGTTTGTTTGGACTGCACTATCCAGCTCTACTTGATACCATTACGTCTTTCTGCTCCACTCCTGGTTTAATTTCATTATGTGCTCAAGTACTGCAATTCCCTGTGAAGGTGGTGGTAACTGCACACACAGATCTAAAGAAACACATTGGCCTCGTAATACCAAGCCTCACAGTGGACTGCCTTCTAACCTCCCAAAGCCCTGTGGAAATTCTTAGAAGCTGCCTTAACAATTTTTCTGCAGTAAAAGAGAAAAAGTGATAGTAATGGGTTAGCTGATCTTCATTTGGAAGCTAAAAATAAAAGTAGCTTTATTGCAGCTCTGATCTCTCATGTGTAAAATCTATCACCTACCGTAAGAAGGCAGATCATTGCAGCAGAAATCTGATTGATAGTACTGGAACTTTAGATCAAGCAGCAGAACAGAGAACAACTGGTTCATAAAATGTACTCAGTGTCTTCGGGTTTTATATCAGGCTTCCTATAGAGAGCTTTGGTCCCATTAAATGCACTATATACCACTGAGCTCTGAAGCACTGTTCTTTTGAAATTCAGCTTATAACTATAAACCATGATTGACAAGTCTATTACTGTTGGTTACAAACTATTGAAATATTGTATTTTATGGTATACTCACTAAAATATTTTTCACAGTGGAATCCAAATACACTTGCTTTAAGAGAAAAATAATTTTAAGATGCAATAATATTTTTTCTTTTCTTTTTTTTTTTTTTTTTATTATGGAATGTGCTTGGTGCTAGATTTGGATCACTCAGATGTTCTGAAACATGAGTGCACCCATTCTGTTAGCAAGAACTGTGGGTACAGTTGGCTGGAGTCTTTACAAAAAACCAAGTCATTACTGGAAACCAAACAGCAAAGGGCAAAAATCAATTTGTTACTAAGTTAAATAAATAAATTTTATTCATGCAAATTAATCTAGATATCATTAGCATTCCTATCTGATTCTCATTTAACCTGAAAAAAGCCCCCTCTATTTAATTTTAAAATGGAATCATTTGCTCAGCCACAATTTTGTAAAGGTTTCGTCAACCAGCCATATTTGAATGACTACTTCCATGACTGGAGTTTATGAGTAAAGAACTGGACCTTCAGAGCCTGCTGAGTACATCACTGGATTCAGCACCCACATCTGCTCTAGTCCTGTATCTCTCACACAGTCACAGACACATCACTGAACTCCAACAAGTCCTTTTGTGTACACAAACTTGCACTAAGAATCAGTACATTTAAATTCATTTTAAAAGCCTATGTAGGTTATCTCCACACTGATTTTTCTTCCCCTATAGGGATTTTTAAAACTGTGTCTTTAGTAGATTAAGGGCAACCACTAGAATAATTCTGAAGTAATTTTAAATGAACATATTGTATTTACACAACTGTCAGTTAAGCTACTGCAGTTCTGCATTCAGTACTTTAAAACACTTAACGCTAAAAACCCCAGCAGCTCTGAACTGAAATCAGACCCACACGTTTTCGTAAGTATAAAACAACAGCCTACTTTTTAAAGTTGCTATTTAGTTCCTGTTTGTAAATTACTTTGAGAACCTGGGATAAAAGCAAAAAACAATTCAGTCTCCACTCACTGCTACACTACTGCAGCCTTACACTAGAGAAGCACCAAAGAAAAATGGTTTAACACAATGGAGAATTAGCTCTTTCACAATTTTCAACTGTCATATTTATAGATCGTCTGTGATTTTCAGCTGTTTCAAAGTGTATGAAACTCAAGACCAGCTTTTCAACACCAGCTAGCAGAATCATTCCGTATGATGTGTTTTACTCTCTCTCACTGTATGAATGTTAAAATTCCTGCATCATCTGTTCGTTGGGTTGCATTTTCTATTGTAAGAGGCTTAGTATCTGATGAGAGAAGCATAAAAGTGATTTAATTTTGGCAAGCTGTAGAACTAAAATCAGCATTATTTCTGCTTAATAAACTCATCTTTCACACATACCTCTGTTAGCTAATGCTTAAAAAGAAGAAACAGTAATAAGCACTGGAAACATAAAACTGGTTTATGGCTAATTTTTAAGGACTACAGAGAACACCTGAACACCAGGACAAGATTATGAGCTGAGCTAGGTTTTAGTTACCTTTGGAGAAATAAGCTCATTCTTTATGATAAATTTAAAATGAGATTTAAAGCTGGAAATAATAATACTTACGACTTTTGTGGCACTGACTTAGTTGCAACTTTCCCTGCTGGATCACTCCACTCTGCAAACAAAGGAAACACATTTTCAAATGTCAAAAGATTACTGTAGAATTAAAATGCACCCAAAGCTGTCAGCCCATCTAATTATACTTGGTTTCACAACATGCCACAATGCATAACGTGTAATAAAAAATGGAACTGATCTGCTTTAGCACCACAGAAATTAATTTTTTAGCATTTGTTTTAATGACGTTAAGCAGACAAAAAAAAATACCCAACCCTGACTGTTAGGACTAGGATGATAAAGACCTACTTTGTACATTGTATCCTGAGGTCAGATGTTGGGAGTCCTACAAAGAAGAACACACAAAATGTCAGCATTAGTTAAATAAGATGAAGAAGGTAAGATATATCTTGGCTTGCTAGACTAAGGGCACTGGCATTACACAAACAGGGAAGGAGATGGCACAGGGAAGGGATCAAGGGATTGTTAAGGCAGTACCAGTGACATTAGTTTAAAAAAGCATTAACTGTGGAGACAGAGCACCACTGAGGGACCCTTCAGAGCTCAGGCAAGAGCTTGTCCTCAGCTGCTGTAAATCTGCACCCCCCTTTTATGGAGACACCGCACAGATTTACACCCGCAGCAGCCCGAGCCTTCCCCAGGCTTGGCCATGGATGTGTGTATGAGCCATCCAGGACCTACAATTTAGAACACAGCACGAATGCAGCTATGCATTAAATTCAGTGCCATTGCCTTTCTTTTGTTTGATCTCATTGCCTGGAAATACAGTAATCTTTTATTGATAGTCACTGTTTTTATTTGGACTGTGACACACAGGATTTGATAAAGACGTGGGAAGTAGATCTTCACCTGATGAAAACTGGTCCAAATCCAATTAAATCAATGGAAGTACAACAACTTAAAACCACCAAAGAATCTGGCTTGCAACACTGAGCATGCTAATGCCAGGATTCTTGTTGGCTCACAAGAACTGAGCTGCTTCCTTAATGTCCCAGTGTTTTCTGGCTTAGTTTTTCTCTAGGCTCTACAGTCCACAGTGATTGTCATCAGCTTTCCTTCCAAGCAGAGTTTGATCAGTTGAAATTAAGGTGTTATTTACAACCTCATCTTTCAGCCAGGCACTACTTTGCTGGAAGTGTTAGTTCTGTAGGATGTTAAAGTCATTAAAGCCCTCACTGCACTTCCTCTTAGGGCATTATTAGTTCCTAATATTATATTGTGCTGTCAGTCAGTCCCTTGTGAAGTAAATAATGCCCTAAGAGTAAACATGGCACTTTAAATTTGAATGTCAAAGGGATAAATTATTTTGATAAGTTCAACCTCTTTTATCACACTTTAAAAATATATGTTTCTCATGAGAATACCTTTATTTTAATAGCTAAATTGAAAACTTCTAACAGTGCCCACCTCTGGTTTACATGGCTGCACAACCTAGCCACATTAGGTCCTAGATGTGTAATTTGGCCAGCCATAATTGATTTAAAGTGATGTTCTGAAGAGACACTTCTGTTGTATTTTTTAAAGTAAGACTAACAAACATTTATGTACTTGCCTATATCCTGCAATGCTAGCTCAAAAAAAAAAAATCTAATTTATATTTTGTATTAAAGTGATATGGTCAAGAATTTTAGGATCAACATTTAATGTGCCCAGAAATTAACTTTGATGTGGATCTTAAAAGTTCAAAGCCAATTTAATAGAAACAGAAAAGCAAACCAAAATTTTAGCTTCTCTGAACCTATGCTTACACTGCTGCCAATGGATATAATGTCAGTCTGCAGACTCAAACCAGTTTCTGTAGGGCTCATCAGAAACAGAACACTAAATTAAGAGATGGTATAAATTACAAAACCCAGCTTCCAGCTGGTAAATACCTGTATTCACACATTCACCTTACAGGGTTCAACTGACTTTCACCCAATTTGCAATGAGGATTATGCTCTTGTAATTATGAGCCTACAAGAAAGATGGAGAGGTGCTTTCTACAAGCACACGTAGTGACAGGACAAAGGGAAATGGCTTCAGACTGAGAATAGGTTTAAATCAGATATTAAGAAAAAATTCTGTACTGCAAGGGTGGTGAAGCACTGAACAGGTTGTCCAGAAAAGCTGTGGATGCCCCATCCCTGGAAGTGTTCATGGCCAGGATGGATGGGGCTCTCAGCAACCTGTCTACTGCAAGGTGTTCCTGCCCATGGCCCAGAACTAGATGAAGGCAGATGATCTTTAAGGTCCCTTCCAACCCAGGCCATTCTCTGATTCAATGACTTCCGATGCTTCACATGGCAGCAGGAAACTGCAGTGACAGTGGCAGTGCTAGACCAGTAACAATCACATTCCTTTAAAATAAGACATTCTGGGCACTGGCTCTGGTTTTGTCTAAGTCACAGATACTGCTAATTTCATTTCTTTCCAACTAAGTATGGCGGCTATATTTCAGACAGGGGAAGTTGGTAAGAGGAAAATCACATTCCAGCTTCTAAACCAGGATACGACTGCTTGAACTATGTCAAGCAGTACCAGTTTTACAAGCTATTTTTCAAGATCCTGCCTTTAGAAAGAAACTTTTATGTAGCTCCATGTGACAGAATGGTATAAATTTCCCACCCTGGGGAAGTTCTCCTCTTCCCCAAACATCATCAGCTCAGAGTTGTTCAGGTCCCAGCATGAGATACCTCTGGCAGAACCTGTCCCAGGTACGAGCTTGATCTCTAGCAGTGCTACCAGAATCATAGATAGAAGGCAATAATGGAATTTGGGCTAAAGGCATCTTCAAATCATACAATTTAACAATTCAGTGTGTTTTACATGAACTAGAGGCACTCTCTGGGCAAGTGCTGAGTGCATGCCTTTAACAAGGCCAGTACTGAGGATCACACTGCCTGACTCTGTGCCTCCCTCTGGGCTGTGACACAGACAGATGCCATCCCACTCTTCACATGCAGGGACCTTTTCAGTCACCATAATTTGACTATGCAGCCAAAAGCTCACCACGTGATCAATCAGTAAGTGGGAAAAAATGTCCATGTCAAAACTTTTCATCGCACAAATAATAATGGAAGAAAACAAAACAAAATATATTTTACTTGACGTAGAAAGACTCCTATAATAACAGAATAAAAGGTCACTTGGCTTCCACTGGGTCTTCTGCAGCTTTAAATAAGCAGTTCTACTAGTAGCAACAGTCTGATTGGGAATTTCCAACTAAAAATAGTATCAGAAATTTTTTTAAGTGGGATCAATTACAAAAATAAACTCTCCAGCAAAGAGCACTCAACAGAACAGAATGCTAATCAGGTCACTGGTAATAGCCCATTTGTACCTTGCTTGGGATAGAAAACTTGGTCTGCTCAGCCTTGCCGGGAGTGTGAATAGCAGTAAGAGGAGGAGGCCAGGAATGGGTCATCTCCTAGGGAAGAAAGAAAAGTTTAGAAAACAAATTCATGCACATAAAGAAGAAAGAGAGCTAAAATTGGTCACATCTGCTCCATTGAGCCTGGAGCTGCAATTGCTCAAGGAAGCAACCCCACCACCTCACACCCTTAGGTCGCAGATGAACACCTTAACAACCCCACAGGCAGCACCTCCTCAGAATGAGAGAGAGGACAGGTTTTACTCTTGAAAATTGTGACCATCCATGTTTTCATCAGAGGGCAACTGACTCCACCTTCATGGTCAGCCTGCCAAGCTGTATGAATAGAGCAGGGTTTTACCTGCAAAGCCCAGGCAGGAAGGGGGCCCTCCTGTACAGCACTGGGTGCAACCCTGTAGGGGAGTGCATGGGGGGAGGATGCAGCCCTATTCAAGACGGCAGAGTGGGAAAATAAACAAGAGGCAGGTCTAGAAAAATCTGGAATGGGCTTGCAGCATGAATGCCTGGTGTAGGAGAGAGCAGGGGCAGTGTCCTTTGCACCACATCTTGTGGCACTGGCCACAGGCTCTTACTGTGGTAAGCAATGTCACAGCCTCAGAGCACTATTGATTCCACTTTAAAATGAGGGACCGAGAAATCAGGTGACTCCACAGAGTTACTCAGAAAGTCCTTACTTAACCAGGAAACCCAAGTCTCCAGTGAATCCTGCCTACCAGACCATCTAAGCAAGGCATCCATTTTCTGTATCAGTGTGTTTATTCATCATTTGTACACTCATGTCTCAATTATCTTTAAAGAAACAGCCTGGGTGCCCATGGCTATCAAACACCAGCAGAAGAGCAATGCACACCCGCTCCTTCCCACTGCAGAGAACTGCTGCCCCAGCAAACCCAACAGGAGCAGACTGGGGCTTGTGCTTGGAGCAGGGGGAAAATCACTAAAACCAAGAAACTGCACAAGTTCTGGCTTAGGCAGAGCTTGTAAATGGCCTTCTAATGAGAGTGCTTTATGGGAGACACTGCTTCTTTCTCTCTTATCTTTGTTTTTAATTTAATAAATATCCAGAGACGCAGTAATAGTTTCCTCTGGCATTCTGTTGTATCTTTGTCTTGGTTGTTTTTCTTTGCCTAAAAAGCTCAGAAAGAATTCTTTCTTGAGACAAGGGAGGCAAAGAGCAGAAGAGCACCCGATCTCAGAAATCTTCTGTGCAATGGCCTGACTGCAGTAAACTTCCCAGCTGCTATTACACACTGGTCAGACCCAGGGCTGGTCACAACAAAGCTAATAAACAGGCCAGTTTCTGTAGGTTAGATGACAACCACTGCAAATGCTCCACAAATAAAAAATGTAACGTAATACAATTAATTAAAGAAAATACAGGTGTTGTCAAAAGGGCAGTGTGGTGGGTGCATTTTGCCTAAAGACATGCCCTGGGTGGTGGCAGCTCATACTAATGTATAGTTCACTGAAGACAGAGCCTGCAAGTTTCACATCTACAGTTGTCCCTCCCAAATTATGTGTCATATAGGAGGTTAGGAGAGAGAAGGGAAAGCTATGCACCATGGTCCAGGCAGACATAGAAACTCCCTTGGGCAGATGGGCCAGGAGCAGGGGAGGGTTTCTGCACTCCTGAAAGAACTTCTGGGTATCTGCTGTGGAGCCCAGGGCCTGTTTTCACTGCACAAAGCCCAGACGGTGGCAGTGAGGAGGAAAGGAGCAGTTGTTGAATGGCTCATCCCTCCTGGTGCGTGAGGCAGTGGCAGCTCAGTGCCATGACAAGAAGAGCACTATTAAATGGCATTGATTGTCTGACCTCCACATGGGGAAGGCAGGAAAAGATTTCAGCATCCCGTGAACTTTTCTGTGGGATAATATAATCCAAATCCTGCATGCCTCTGCCAAAGCCTATGCCATAGAGGTTGCTTTGTGGCAAATCTCCTCATAGCAAAAAGATGAAACAGAGACAGTATCACATAATTAAAAGAGGGCCAGGCAGTCTGATTGAAGGCAGAAATGAAGAATATTCTAGAACTACAATTATAGGCTTGACCTCAGTCTCTTCCTGCCTACACAGAAAATGCTGTACAGAGAGCCTAGGATTTATGGGGAGGTGATGCCAGCAAACATTTCAGAATACTGCCTGTCAAAACACATGTAGTATCCACTGCCTACCTACTTGGCAGGCTGAAGTGTAAGCAAACCTAGTCATCTCCCTGTTAGGGGACATGTGAACATAAAACAGTGGGAAAAAGAGCCTGCTATTATTTGAGGAAATTCAATTACAAGGTAAGAAATCCTGACTCCACTGAAGTTAGGACTATCCAATCTCTGTGTTTACGGAGTGACCTCATGAGCACCAAAATCTCTTACAAAGGTACAACATAGCTACATTGAAGCATTTCACTTCAATTCTCACTGCAATGAAAATTACTGGACAGAAAATCCCAGATAGGATCAGACACGCATAACAGCACAAACATTTAAAGCTCAGTGTACAGACAAACACTGTGTGTGGAAGGAGTGAGAAAATTTATAGTTACCTAGAGAAACATACCTACATCTACCTACACACAGGTGCCAGAGCATTGCTGACCAAAGGACCTCGAGTGGTGGTAGAGAAAGTTTCGAGTTTACTCATCTGAAAAATGTCACTTCAAAATGTCTGGGCAGCAACCCCAAAATGACCAGCACATGGCTGCATGTTCCACTCACACAGAGCTGGGCTACAGAAGGACATGCAAAAAGGGCACTGCACTGCTGTCAGTGAAGGGCCAAAATCCCAGCCCCACACCCTGCAGGTTTAGGTCGCTCCTACTCTGTTCCTTAAGCACAGATAGATTACTCTGGAGCATCAGAAGAAAAGATGTGATTTGTTTAATCATCCACCATTCACCATTCATCATTCACCATTCTTTCTTATGCCCCAACTTCTTTTGGAGATCCCTCATCGTTAAGTACTTGCTAAGCTCTATTTTGTTTAGCTTGTGAAATCTGACATATCTACCTTCTAATATGTTAAGACTATAAAGAACCAAACCGACAGTGTGTGTGCGTTGTGTATGCATCCATTAAGATGTGTCTGTAACCACCTTAGTTTGCAAATACCTGGTAAAATAGACAGGGAATTGAATTAATATTTTTTTCCAGGAAAAGTTAAAACACTTTAATCAATCCAAATTTGGAAGTATTTAGAAATTCCTGGAAGTAAAAATAATAAAAGCGAGCATATGAAACACTTTAAAGAGGAATTTAATGGTAACAAAGTAATCCCACAAAATTGAGTTAGGATTTATTTTCACATGGTTTGGACTTAAAATAATTCCAAAATCATGTTAACTGTTGGAGTGGGCAGATGACTGCTATAGAAGCACGCATTTCTTTATAGACCTGAAGATTAAATGAGAAAGTAAACCTGCACCATTTCTTGGCTTAAAAGTCACTGTGGTCCTCTGATGTAGTAACATCAAGCATCCTCCTTTCTGAAAATTATTTAAACATTGTTTTAATTGACTCCATGTGTTTTATTTATTAGAGCTAGACATGCTCGTCTCTTCAGCTAAGTCTGTTTTTTTGGCTATAAAAGCCCTCAGGTAAGTAACTGAGAAGGACACATGCAGACACGATCTAATGAATCACCCAAAACACAAATACCCCAAGCAAACCTTCTAAGGGATACAGAGGTATAAGGCCAAATAATGATTTAAATGGAAGGAGAGGACTGGGGAAGGATTTAAACATGCAAGTTTCTAAGGAAAAGGTCAGAGCGAGAGAGCTGAGTACAGGGGATATGGGGCAGATGGTAAATAGCTTTACAAAACCAGTCCCTAAAATTAATAGCCTCCTTCAAGATTTATTTCCTGTCTCTGTATTTCATTTTTCCATCATTTCCTTCTTGTTCAAAAGAAAGTGCGCTATGTTTTTAAGTATAGATAAAAGCACTGAGCCAGGCTCTAAGAGGTCATTATGAAAAAAAAGAGCAGGACTGTGTACTCTGCGTTCCTACGGAGGCAGCCTCCCTTCCTAGTGTGCTCTAAACTGCTTAGCCTGATCTAATTTGAAGTCTCCCAAGATACAGGGCTCATGCTACTTCCCTTGGGAGAACTGAGGGGAGACATGAGAACAGCCTTCAATTACAGAAAGAGCTGTTCCTAAAGGAGAGAATAATCTGTTCTCCAGTTTTATGGAGGATATGAACTTCAACTGCAGCCAGAAAAATTCCACTTAGACATAAGAAAAAGCTCTTTAATGGTAAGGATCCTGCAGCACTGAAACAGATTGCTCAGAGGGCTACATGGACTCCATTGGTGGAGGAACATGCCTAAGAACAGATAAGCACACATCAGTCAGGCATGGCTTAGGCAGAATTGATTCTTACATTGGGACGGGGATGTGTAGTAGATGATGAGATTTCTGATACCCTTCCCGGCCCTTTTTCTTGTTCTGTAGTTTTGATAGATCACAAATGGTTTGGCCAAGCCCTTCCCTTCCCTTACTGCCTCTCCTGTGGATACGTCCACAAAAAGGCAGAAGAAGAAAGCAATAAACCCAGTATTTTTTTTTTGCTGTGGCCACGAAGTCTCAGGACCGACACTCATCACTAGAGGGCGGCCGGTGGAGCAGGAGGAGGACCAGCCCCACACATATCACTAGCAGTAAATTCAATCTGAGGCCACTGCTGCTAAAGAGACCTTATCTGTGATATTCTGTCAAATGCCCCTCTCAGTCCTTTTAAATCTTAGCTAAAGCTTTTGCTTTAAACTTCCTCCAATTTTTGGAGACACAGTATGTTAAAGTTGCATTCAGAAAAAGTTAATATGTGATGAATAGATGTTCTAAGGTCATTATAAACTTGATGCTACAGCTGGTGCTAAGCAACCTACAGCCTTGATGGAATAAAGATAGCCGAGTGATTTACCATTTATTAAAGACTCTATTAATGATTTATTAATGTTTTATTAACTATTTATCAATGCAACCTTAGTAAAAAGCCTGTCTTGTTTCACAGCATCTTTCTGGTTTCTGCAATTATACAAACCTGATCAAACTCTCTCTGCTATAGGAAGTCAGTAATGCATGAGGGGCAGCCACACTTTCTCTGTGTGATGCATACTGAATTAAAAACCATCTCAGCCTGCTTCATCTTTGGGGGAAAGGCTAAGGAAAGAATGAATATATAGATATATATTTATACATGAAATGACAAGCAAATGACACTAAAGCCTAAAGGAACACAAAGACAATAAACCTACGAGTTGTTTTTATTCATGTTCCTTATGAAGGAATGGAAAATTTGCTTTATACTGGGTCAATGGCTTCCTTAGGAAGGGATTTTGATATATTGCTGGTATTGACATGGACATGATAGATAAATTCATTAATATACATTTGATTATGATGTCTCAGAATTTAAAAAAAATCTCATCATCAAAGGGATACCAAACCATTTTCCCTGTAAGAGGAAAAAAAAAATCCAGAAGATTTCAGTGATGGCCTCCAAATAAAGCTATTTTTCCTGGTATGAATATTAAAGCCGAAAACCTTTCACTCATGCAACTGTTTTAGCAAATTTATTATGAATGGCTAATGCCCAGCACATAGATTTTGAGGAACAGTGTGGTGTCTTTACCATACTAGAATTTATCTTGTTACTGTCCCAAAACCTGGTTGAAAGACAATTGGAAATATAGTGCATGAATGCCTGAGTTTATTATTGAAAAGCTGAAGTTTATTCTACAAAAAGCAACCATTTTTCTGACCACAGCCTAAACCACAGTGTTCACCTGTGGGTTTTATCAGTGATGACTAATCAGTTCCCTTTGCCAGCTGGGGAATGGGATGCATTCCATATCATCCCATGGTAAATTAATATTTCTTTCCATTTTAACAAGAAGGGGACAGACAAAAATTATATTCCATGAAAATGAATATAGAAACTGCTTTAGAAGCCAATTGTGGTTGCCTATAAATTTTACAGCATATGTTTTCCTTTCCTACTTTGTTAACATTTGGAAATCCACAAAGAAATATAGATATTTTCTCTTTCTGTTGAGTTTCTCAGTACTCTATGACTCTTGTATACCTTGAACTTTTCAATATATTTTCCTCATACTGTAGCTTTTATAACTAATAACACTCTCATTCTTTGCTTAGAGCATTTACAAGACAATAAAAAAAAAAAAGTAAATCATGATTGATGCACTTACTGCTCTAACCAATCTTGTGTATGTGAAGAAAAACAATGCTCCATTACGGTGAGAAGGTATCTCAGCTCAAGAGGCTGTTTTAGGGGGAGAGTAATGAAGCCACACCACATGAACCCACCACTGGGTTCAATTTCACAAGTCTGCTACAATCCCAAAGGAAACCACAGCCCATCTAAGAGTGTGTGTACCCTGTCAAAGGACTCAGCTCCCTGCTGGCTCTTGTCCCACATGGTCCCCACTGTGCATACAACAGTTCACTCCTGAGGATCCTCTGTGAAACAGGCTGAATACTTTTCTCCAAGGTGGATCAGGATAATTTTCTTCAGGGTCCACCTCGGGAAGACGATATGGTCAAAAACTGGCCTGAATGTCTTACGCTGACCAGGACAATCCTCCAGTTCAATACCAAGAAGGTTTTGTGCCCTTCAGCACCTTCTCACATGTTCTTGGCATTTTTAGGAGCATGCAGCACAATCCTCTATGGACCCACTATAGAAACACCATTATGTTGAGCTGCACAGAACCAGAGATCTGCAGCAGCTGTATCCCTAATTCCTGCCAGGCTTAGGCTCCCTGTACGAGTAAAGTGCATGTGGGACATAAGGAGTTCACAGAATATAATCGGCAAAAAATAATCACGCTGTGTAAAAAACAAAGCAGGATCTTACAGCAAGCACACAGGACAGCTTTTTTGACAAGTTTCATGTGACGAGAGAATTAAGTGTTTGGTGGCAAATGGGGGCTTGGAACTCCATGAAGTCAAAGGTAGATATACCCTGCATGTAACACAACCTCTCTGAACCGTCATGTCTTTGTCTTACACCACTGTCTGAGCTTCCTGGAGATGAGCAGGAGCCAGAGCTGTCTTTGTGACGAGTCACGAGCTTTCAAATGGTCCAAAGATAGGCATGTACTGGAGTGGTAACTCTGCTTCCCAGCCAGGACAGGCAGGAGGAACCTTGTCAGCTGCAGGAATGTGGGGTTTGTTAAGGACAGGCCACAATGGTTGTGTGCAAGGAGAGGATGATCAAAGCTTTGCCAGGCACGTGTGAGATGCTGGGCCACAGGAGGTATTTCTATTTCCATGTAACTGTTCCTCTGCACAGACCTACTGAGGGGTCAGGGACATGAACTGTCAGAATGGGTCAGACTCGAGGTCCTGCTCCTCTGGGATGCCACGGACAGTGTTTGGTGCTGTGTCTTTCACAGAGCACTTCAGGAACACCACGGCAATCATGAGGTTGAAATCCTGATCCTCCATACTTACGAAGTCTCAGCTGTGCCGAGACCTCTTCTGTTTAATATGGCATCCAGAACTGGATATTCAGTTCACATCAGCTAACACCAGTTTTAGAGTCTTAGAAATCAATGATATGCCCATAAATACTCAGGTACTTGCAGTCACGTGTACCAAAGCCAGTTCCAGGAAGTGAGGCACCCTTCCTCTGTCCCTACTGGTACGTAAACTGATGGCTTTGCTGCCCAGTACACAGAACCAGAGCCCTGCTGTGGACAGTATGGCCAATGCGGTTCCTCCTGTTCTTGGCAGCTTCTCATCCCCACTGAGATGCACAGCCATATCCCATTGATTTTATTTATTCAAAATAGTAATTGTTGGTAACCATCCCCAAGGATGGCACATCTCATTTTCACGAGGGCCCCATGAGGTAGGAAGTAGGCATTGAACTGTTAAATACAACATAACATCCTGGCACAACAACAGTATAGTATAAACAAAGGCACAATAAGTCATAAAAAGCTAATTCTTTCAGAAGTTACTAATACCAACATATAATTTCATCTCTGCAATTTAAAAAACATTGGCAAAAAAACCATTCTCCAAGCAAATAAGCAACTGTGTTTTGAAACTATTCACTGCTGGCACTTGTTTAAGGGAATCTGGTAATTTGTTCCATCCATTCTGAGCTTCACAGGCAAGAAAGCATGTCTTGAATCGCCTGTTTTCTTCTCTGAAACTTAGAATTCACACCAAGAGGAGAGCAGAACTATAATTTACAGTTACAAAACAAGACTACTCCTACCCTGAGGCACTCCACTGTGCACATTTATACAATACATTACATCATCTCCTTTACATTGCCAGATGTAATCAATTCATGGGTTTTTTCATACAAGTACAACAGGGAATTATATAGTCACAGGACAAGACCTTATCAATGGAATTTATTATAAAATGCATTGAATTTCTGGAACAACTTATGGCAACATAGTGAAAAAATAAAATCTCCAAATTCAATATCGGGCAAAATTAGATTGCTAAACTACAAAACCTCTTGTTCTGTAAGCTTAGCACAGAAACTGTCTAAGTTTTATATTGTGCAATAATTTTTAGACCCATGTAACCAGCTTATAACTTACATCCAGAAAATAGGATGAGACTGAGTCCAAAAATCATCAGGAATTTGAAAGCATTAACTTGTGCCAGAAAACACCGGCTTTGGCCTTAAAACAGGAGCATTAATTATCTAAAATAGTATATAGGGGAAATTAAGAAACCAGGTTAGGCAACTTATTTGAGTTTAAAGCCCAATTCTTTTGTTTAAGCCATGATTTGCTTTCATTAAGATTGGACTCCGAGTTGTTACTCATCAAATACAAAGAAATGAAGCTACCACACGCTGCTGTACAATACACATTGAAATCCTCTACAAAAGCTGTTTCTTTGCTTTCCAAACCAAGACTCTGCCAGATCTCTTATTCTGCTTACCACACAAGCAGTGTTGCAGCAGGGTTTTCCTGCGTGGGTGTGCCAGGGTAGCATTTGTTTTTAATGTTGTTCTTACACAGTCTCATCAACACCTCCTCTGTAATGCTGCTAAACCAGCGGTCTGAGGCTGAAGCAAAGACACAGTGAACTCCTAGAAAAGCTGAAACCTGCCCTTACAAAGCTGTCTTTTTTCACCATTCCTTTTCCACGTCTATGTGATGCCCTCCCTGCCATGTGTCTCAGTTGAGAACTTGCTTCTCTCCCTTCATGTATGAAGAATTCACCTTCCCCTGTGAAACATAGTTACCTTCCCGGTGCCTACTTCAGAGACTATGAATGCTCTGTGGGGCACAAACTGTCTCATTTTTTGTCTTATGCAATGTCTAGGGCAGTGGTGGAACTTCTGAACATTGGCTGGAAATTTGGAACAGAGATTGTGGGCTGAAAAATCCAGTGGGGATGTGTCCAAAATGTGTGGACAACATCGACAGCTTGATCAGTATTCAGCAAGCCCTGGATGTACAAAGAAACTCCAAACTTAAGCCTGATCATTGGTTCTTCTAATTTTGTCACCTTGGTTTCTTTTGTAAAGTTAAAAAGCTTCGCATGTTTTCCAAGCAATACACTATGGGTCCTCATCTGTAACAGAGAGGTAGAGTCCTTGCTGCCTCTCATGCTCAACCCTTTAATTCTATTCTCTTACAGAAAGACCTAACCAGCCACCTGAAACCCTCTCGTGCAACCTGGCATTTATTAAAGTAATTTTAGCCCTTAGAAAAGAACAAACATTTCAGTCTGAATTTCCTTTTCCTCACTTGTGCCTTGAAGCAGGTCTGTTCCTGCATCTGTGTGTCCTGTAAATCATGCCAACACTCCTCTTTGATCCACTCCTGCTAAGCTAACAGGTGTAGAAAAAATGGATGTATGCTATAGAAGATGTTTTGATACAACATATACTTTTTTGGCATGTCAGCCTTACCCAAATAAGCCAGCTTGAACAGCAAAGAAAACCGAAGCCAAAACATGCTGAGGTCTTTTTTGATCTCCTCTAAGGTATGGAGGCTTCAGAGTATTTCTGGTAGACAGATTCCCACTGTTGCATATATTTGATTCCTCATTTCCCAGCATGTTCTTTCTTACAAAGCTAGTTGGAGGCTGGAAACATTAAATACTCAGGACTGCCACTAAGACATACGACAGCTGAGGATGCCTGGTCCCACACAGAGCGGTCCTAGAGTCTGAAATCAGTGTGTTCTGACTGTGCACCAGATTGATAGGGCCTCCTGTGTCTGCATTTTTTAAAAACTTCTGACAGCAAACTACATTGAAACAAACTAACTCCTAAAAACAGGGCTGAAAAAGGGCAAAGTCCGTAACCTTCCCGTCTCAAAGCACTACACTACTTTTTTTCCCACAGGAAAATCAGTGAATAGGACACAAAAGCCACAGCACTGAAATGCTGTAAATTCAGTGCTCCAGCATTTAAAAATCGTATCTCTGCATTACTAGACGATGACATGTATTGTCTTTTTTGCTTCTAGATGGCCCAAAAGGAATAGCACACTGTTCATTAGTAACAGTTTATCAGGGATCGTGTGAGCAATTTGGAACAAACTTGGAGCAAGCCCAAGAAAAGACCACCCAGCAGACCCACGGCTGCCTAGTTAGCTCCAAGCAGTTCGAGCAAGTCACAGCTCCAGCTGGTGTCAAACACTGACAATTACCAGTTACCAAGCAAAGATGAACTGGAGAAAACCTGCCAAAGGATAGTTTTGTGTTTTTCTGAAGTACAAAGTGCAGTGTGTTATTATGTTCAAGCAACTACCAAAAGGAGTTGTTGATCTCGCTTTGCTGGAGACATACAAAGGCTGGATGCAGTAACATGGCATTCTTTTTGAAGGGTAACTTGTGTTATAAGTGAAAGACGCTAGAAAATGACAATGCTGCTGCAAAGTAGACAGAATGATACATTTAGTCAAATTCCCAGTCTAAGCCTTTTCAAAGAACACAAGCAGTTAGTGCAACATTCCTTAGGGTTCCTGTATCCTTTCAAACGTGATGGCTTTCTTGTAGTTTACACTTATCACATTAAGAAAAATGGTAATGAGGAGATCATGACAACCTCTTTTAAAAGCAACAATGACTCAATTGCCAAGGAAAAAAAGGAGTGATAACTATTTTCATGGAAAGAAGCCTCCAGTGAACGCCTCCCTGCTGAAGCTATGTTCTTTGTTTTTGTCTGAACTCAGGAATGACAAGGGGCTGCTCTTCAAAAAAATTCTGAACATCAGTTTTCATTTGATTGGTACAACACTACTTTTTCAGATAAACTGTCAGTTCAGACCTCTTGTTGAAAAGATTAGGGACTCAAGAGGTTAGAAATGATAAAATACTGGGATAAGTGGGAAGGGATTAATTGGCTTGATTAAAAACAACAACAACAACAACAACAACAAAAAACACTACTGGGAATGTTCTCCTACAAACCAAACATGAAGTGCTTTCATCCTAAGGCTCAGAGCAGTATTTTTAAAGGTTACTGTACCTTGGTGTACACAACATATTCTTCAGTAGGATATACTCATGGCAAAGAAATTAACGGACCACAAAGCCCAAAGGGGCTTTTAACACTCAGTGCTTGTGCAATAAATGCCATCAGAAGATCTCAAAGCATTCCTCACAAAAGATCAGTACCTGCCATTTTCCAGCTTGGCTCTACAGATGAAATTTGGTCCACACTTTAAACCCCTCAATCAACCCACAGCACACACAGTGAACACAGCTCTGCCCATTTATTTTCCCGTTAACCACCCGTGCCAGTCTCCTACGCCCTTGTGGGTTCATGTTGCTCCTGTTTCACCCTGCAAAGTACTAACAGGTTTTTCCACCTCCCCCAAACAATATTTGCTTACACGTTGCACAGAAGTTTTGGAATAGAGAAAACACTTAAGCAATAGCTGTAAAGTGTTGATAACAGGGTTTCTAATGACAGCCACACCAGAGCCCTGGCCCCAGGAGCTGTGGAAGGCCATACAGTAACACTTGCAGCAGGTAGAATACACAGGGTATGCAGAATGTTGAAAAAACAAATCTGGGCACTTGGGTCAGACCTTCAGATTCGTGTTTAAAGACAGTTTTTCTCGCCTGCCTCTGAACAATGGTCAACAAACACCTCAATGCCTTGAACTAATGAAATCATCTTCATTTCTAATGCTAGAACCTGACATTTTCTTCAGCTGACTTCTGCAAGGCTTGTGCCTGTATGACTGCTTTTAAATCAAAAGAAATGTGAGAAATTCCCTGAGAACACAAAAAGAAAAAGAAAAAAGAAAATACAAAAATCATTCTGGTCAGATTTTCCAGCTATCCAAAGAAATTTTTACACCGCTGACAAATCAATGTGGCAGGATCTACTGGCTAATTAAACAAATGTGACAATTTTGCTCTGACAATTTGAAAACACTCAAAAGTTCCACCTATCCACAGTGTGCATTATTCTCAAATGTATATTAAAACCCATGTAGTGTAATAAGAAATTGAAAGGAACTTACATATTGAATAAAAACACAATTATAAGCATGATTTGAAATGTACAGCTAAAATAGATTGGAAGTTCATAAGGTTTCTCAGAACATTAAATTCAATGACACACTTTCTTTACAGGAATGTTAGAAATTCAGATAAGCCACAGTATGTAGCATAATTTTAAATATCTGATTAAGCCTTGCTTTTGCCCAATTATCACACCAATAATTCCAGCTGAGGACATCACTGCATTTTGCTAACAACTAATCGAACTTTTAACAATGGCAGCATGGGTGAGGTTCTATTTCACCATTTCACAGAAGGAGATAGAGTGGAGCAAAGGGGCATCTCAAGGTTATTCAGGAAGATTAAAGGTATGATGTTTTATCCGAGTCTATGTATTCAGGCATTTATTGAGAGGGTGTTCAAAGACATGAGAAGATGAACCACACCAGTCTTTCACTGGCAGGTTTGAAGTAGTGCATTCTGAACACTCTGACAGCTGGGAACAATCTCCACAAGCAAGGAGGAAGACATCTTCAGAAAGAGCTCTGCTAACTACAGTGCATGACAGACCAAGGGCACGGAGCAAAGACATGAATTCTCCTTCCCAAAAGGCAGCTTCCAGAACTATTCTCACTGCAGAATGTGGAACAACTTGAACTTAAGGCAGATGATGACCACACGGCTGCCTGCCCGTGTCAGGCTGCTTCCACAAACCTCATGGGGGCTGGCAAGTCTGACTGTGTGTCACCACATGACTCCTCCCAAGGAAAAGTACACTTGCTTGTCCAAGGGGTCTCTCAGGAGGAAATAAAATAAGTTTTGGTCCCTACATCAGCTGGTGTCTGTATTCTTGCCTTAAGAAGAAATTAGGAGTGGCTTCAGTTAAACTTCGACTGCAGTGCATTAAGAAAACGGGAACAAGCATTCCTGGTACCTGCTGTAACAGAACACTTCCACCCATCTCCTCTGAGCCCAGCAACGAGATTCAAAGTCGAAACTTCAGGTTTGCTCTAGGTGTCAACTTTGTCCTGTTCTCTTTACTTTACTTTGAGGAACACAAAGCAGTAAAGCATTAAAAGCTGCAACATGAGGGTGTCGATAAAGCATAAAGGGGGAAACTGAGCATGCCTCAAGTACCTGGCATCTTTTTGGTCCATCACTGATTTTTCTAGTTCTTTCCTTACATATGTTTCTTTTAACCATCAACTATTTTTTGATTGTCATGGCCAGTAACTTCAGAGGAAAATTTCAAAAAGGTAAGCTCTAAAGAAACCTTTCTGAAGGTTTGTTTAGTTACATCTCCCAGTCCAGTCTTCCCTTGGACACTGCAAGTGTCCCAGCCTTTTCCTAGTCTGTTTCTCTTGATTAGGCTAACTTATCCTTCATGGACCCCACGAGCCTCCTCAGCAGTGCTGACTTATGGGGAAGATTTCTACCAGGATTTAAACCCTGCAGCACCTGCCCTCAGGGCTGCAAAAATGGAGCTCTTCCCATTTTTGAGAGAAAGAGCCACAGAAGATGTTACAGACATTTCAAACCAGAATTGTTTCCAAAGCATGCATTCATTTCAGAAAGCCTAACTCCATTTTAATATGTTTTCATTGTCTTCATTCTGTGCCTAAAGCAATTTGTTATGTAGAGTACACATTATTAATCTATTTAAATGAAAGGTAACATTGCTAGCAGCTTAAACACTCAGTACCCATATTTAACCATGTTTCACTTTGACGGGACAAGATGAAATAACAGAAATGATTAATCTGAGACCAGAGAAATATTCTACTACCCATATCTCAAAATAGGACTAGATTTTTTTTGCTTAATGCTCTGTCAGTAAGCTGTGTAAGTGGAGTACAGGAGCTTCAGATGCCTCTTCTGCTTGGCCACACTGCAGACTGTGTCATTTTGGAATCAGCAGCAGCACTCCAGGACAGACACACAACAGGCTCTGAAGTTCTTAATCATGTTTTTATACAACATAAACTCAAGCAGCCCACAAGATCCTTAGGGGAGGATACCTGGTACAGCTAGAGCTAAACACTGTAACACTGTAATAGTGTTTAAAATTTTCCATCTAGTTTAGCACTTGGGGCCTTTTTCTGTTCATGGGAGCATACAAAAGGTCAGAGTTGATCTGACATGCCAGATTCCTTGGGTCTGTTTTCTTTCGCACTTTCACTCCAAGATAAGGGAGTTACTCTTTATTTACAAGGATGAAAAGGGACAGGAATTCAGGTCCCATGGGTCTCCAAAACAGGAGTAGGAATCTTAGTTTTATGACATTCTCCACTCAGCTACAAGACTCCACCAAATTGTTTTCCCACATTTTTTGTCTCTTTCACTTATTTCTGGAAGTGCAAAACTTGGTGGTATTTGAAAAAGCAGTACATAAAACAACCAATGGTTTAAAGTGCTGCAGAGAGCGCATCTGATCTTCCACAAGAGTTACAAGACTTAACTGTCTTTTCCTCTAAGACAATGACTTTGCTTCAATTACTTTCTTGTTTGAACTGGCTTTAAAACAATCACTTTGTATAGTCTCATAAAAAGTAATTATTTTTACCATAACAGAGTACTTAATCAGAGTGAGGATGCTGAGCATGTAACATTGCGATACATAGTGGATTGTTTCTGAGCTGACTGTCAGTGAGGGTGAGAAACTAGAAGTGGTTTTTTGGTGCAAAAGAGATACTAAAGAGCTTGGTAAACAAACTTCACTTCTTCACTGTCAGTCATTCACTTATCATTTATCATGGGAGTACTTTGTTTCTCTTCAGGAGCAGCAATACATGTCCAAACTCTCGTGATGTCAGCTCCCTTTACAGTAATTTTAGTAGCAATGGTAAATCTGGCAATGATGGCAGAACTATATAATACTCCTGAAATCAGCAATATTTCAATTTGGCAGTACAAAAATATGTGTTAAAATGTTATGGTAAAGGAGATAAGAAAACAGAATTGAATAGTGAGTTTGAAATAGGTGCACAGCAATCTCTCTCACTTTTCCTGAATACCTTTTGTAATCTTTTTTTATTGTTACAGTGTAGACAGGCTGCAATAGACCCACATAATGATCAGATTTTACATTTCAAAGTTCTTTGCTAAATAATTTATTTAATACTGCTATGAAAATAAAACCTTTATTTGATAAATGTGCCTGCAAGCTGGAATCAGACCTTGCTTGTCTGTCCTGACAAAGGTCTAATCTTTTGCTGCATTACATCTTGAAGAGGCATTTATCCCTGTAACAGGCAGGTGCAGAACACCAGCTTTGGAATACAGGAAACTCTGCACACCCACGCGCATTTGTCAGATCAGACAGTCAACCTTTCCTCCCCGTCACCTCCCCGGCAGCACGCAGTCTGCCTTGCCTTCAGCTGGCAGCACAAAGCAGATTTATACTACAGATCTACATCACAAGTGCATCACTCCCCTCACACGTAACCTGTGCCGTGCCAGCCGTGCAACGGGGGCCCACAAAACAACCGCCTCAACCAAACACTCGGCATCGACTCACGCCAGCTTCCCACTCTGCCTGAAGTTAGCTCTCAGCTTCAGACATGATGCACCCTCAAGTTAACGCACACAGCTTTGGCATAGTGCTTCTGAGGTGCTTTTCTCATGGGTGCCACCATAATGATGTCACTGTAAAGGTGAATGGCCAAAAATTTGGATAATCCCATTCTGCCACGGTCAGGTGCAGCACATGGGGGCCAAGGGTGTGCTCTCGGCTGGGAAGACATAAGACTGCCTTCTCCAGCTCCCAAAGAGCCTTTTGCACTCCAAGCTTATACCAGGCTGTCCTCAAATGACTCCAACTATTGATCTCACCCTTCCTGTGTGTATACTGGACAGTGCACAAAATGCTGGGAAAAGGCTTCCTTTGGCCTTCCTGGAATTGTTGCTGAATGCTTGTGGTGATAATGTTTGTGGTGATACTGAGACCAGAATTGACCTGATCACCTACCAAACCAGGAAGGAGCTGTTCTCAAAGAAATACTCAGCCCATTTTCTGGAGTGAGACCACATCTAGAGAGTCAACAGAGCAAAGAACTGGTCTCTGCTTTTATGTATACCTAAAGAAATGCAGAGGTAACTCCTTTTTATTTAATAACAGCAGCAGCAATGTAAGTGGAGCTGCTGCCAATTTATACCAGTGTGGGAGGAAGAAGAATTCAATGAACTCAAATGAGATCAGAGGTCAGTGGAATTACCCCTTGATTTATATTGATGTGAGAGCAGAAACTGATTCTGCCTCCATTGAGAAAATGCTGTTAAAAAGCTTGAAAATGCAATGGCTTAGAAATTGCTAAGAAATTAATTGTTTTTATCCATCCAAATCTTTGTGTACATAAGCAGAGTCTGAAGGAAAAAAAACAACTCTCAAAGCAGGCTATTACCCGTTCCTTGCACGCTTTCAAAGGCTGCACGCCAGAGCAGGGACAAAGGCCACAGATCCACATTTACACGTGGGTTAACTTTTCAATCCATTTTTTCATTTCAACAGAAATAATAAATCACCTTATCCAGGACAAAGAAGCAGCTTGACACAAAACATACGGTGCTGGGCTATTTTTATAGCACACCTAAGACGTATAGGGATTCATTTATTTACTCAGCTATTTAAAAGTGGCTACTCTTACTCATTCTCTGGACAGCTAAATGCCAGGTTGCTAAGTTACTGTTACTTGACATCATCTCCTCCCCAACGTGTTCCCACATTTGACAGGTTCACATGATTTACTAGGCCAGTCAGCTCGTTATTCACTTGTCCAATGACGTCTGGATAATCATTTTAAATTCACATCATGTCCTCCCCAGCAAGCCCCCAGACTCCACATGAAAATATTTAAACTGCTCGTCAGCTACTAAGTGCATTTGTAACCACACTGGACAGCGTACCTGTATTTTTCATATTACAATTATTATAATTAGGTTTAGCATCATTCTTCAATGTTGGTTTGTATTTTAGAAGAGAAAACAATTACTGAGGGGCAAATAATGGGCTGTATCTGCTACAGTCTAATTTTGCTATGTGAACAGCTCACTTCAGCTGTGGGTGAGACATATTAAATCCGTTAGTGCTTTCAATTGGCATGAGGAAGGTAATCCTACACATAATTTGCAGAGTCAAGGGCATTTTCACCTGCTGATCAATTTACATATTCTCCAATGTCATTAGACAGGAGCTAGTCATCACAAGACGACCATACGAATTACAGACTTTGCTCATTTAACTCCAGTCATTTTTACACTTATTACAATCTGAACTATATTTGGGATCTGTTTTGCTTCCAGACTAGAAAGCTTCTAATTAGTATCACAGCTGTCCACATAACATCAGAAGTCCACCTAGTTACTTGAAGCCTTCCTAGAGTGAATATGCACGTACAAGAATTCTTTTGTTCCTCTAAGCAGGGCCGGATTTCCGGACAGCGGTGCCTGCCCAGATGGTTACGACACAGCCACGAGAGCTGCAGTGCACAGACCAGGGCCTCGCTGCTGCCGAATTATGTCCAATCAATTGCCTGAACACGCAGCCCAAGCTTCCAATTTATACTGCGAGTCCTCCAGAAAATTTAGTTAAATAAAATTTCCTTTCTCTACTGTGCCATGTTGTGCGCTCATCAACTCTTTAGCCAGAGGTAAACCAATGCTAAGGAAGGTCCCTTCTGTGCTCTCCACAGACAGGGAAAGGATCACTGCTTGTTCACCCTCAGTGTCACCTACACACCCCCTCTGCCTGGGCCAGCATATGGTTCACATCACATGCAGTGACAGCAAGGCACACTGATGGAAAGCACTGGTACAAGTGGCACAAGTAACAGCTTTGGAGACTGGTTTTAAATGTCAGCTCTCCTGCCCCATCTGCACTTTGGATCACAACATTTCAATGAACTCATTTTTCAATGGATGCACATAGCAAGTGACAACTTAATTTAAATCCATATTAATAAAACGTGAATTAAACACACATATTTTTAATTGCCTGTCTTCCATATTATCCACACTTTCAAAACCATTGCATTGGCTTGAAAAAAAAAAACCAAACACATTTTGGAACAGAAGAAAGTGTTGACCACCAGGCATTTGCCTTTATCATTCAGTCTGGTATCACCAACTTGTATTAAATACAATCTGTGCTATCACTACTGTTTGGCCTTAGTTGTATAAGAGATGATGATTATTATTACTATTATTTATTATTATTTTTCACAACCATCTCAGCCGTCCTGGTTAGAAAAGTAAAATCAACAGGAGACTGGTCTGCCATTAACCTTTGGCTGTAGTATTGGGAGAAGTCCTTAAAGCATTTACACAAGATGACATAAGTAGCTAAGTGTTTCAGGAAATCTAAAGGACTGTGAAATTTTGTCTCTGAAGACTCAGGGGTCTGAACAGAGTCAAGACCTTTCCCCTCACTCAGTTGAAAATTTTAGAATATAAATTCAATTAAACCTCTTTTTTCCAAGATGGAAAAAAAAAAAAGGAGACAGATTAGGAATTACAAACCCCTACAATTACAGAAACCATTAATCAAGTTCAGTTTGAAAAAAGAGCAGTGTAAAATCAGGGGTCACAGATCTTTGCAGGAGTACCTCTTCCTTGTAAAGTCTAGGAAAGAAACCCTTGAGAGTTGCTGTGTCTTTCTGAAGAATGGAACTGAATTAAATTAACTTAATTCCCCAACTTAAAAAGGCAAAAACAAATCAGAAACAAAAACAGAAAAAAAGGCAAACTTCAAGGTATGCAGTGCTGCAAGGGAGGGTGGCAGGCAGAGCACCCTGCCCCAGCCCTTTGGGGAGCACAGCTTGGCAGCAGACATGGCCCAGAGCAGAAACTGCTGGGGGTTGCCAGTGGTCTAGATGGGCAAAATGCACAATTACAGCCCAGCTGTCCACCTTTGGGGCTTGACTGTCTTGAAATCCTTTGTGTTTACCTCTGTTACACCCCTGACAGGGCAGAAATGTGAATAACCTGGTTTTTATACAGAGGGAAGCTGCCATGAGGGAGCTGAGATCCACACTCCCAAGGGTTCATCAAAGCCTATGCAAATGGCTCTGAAAGGCCAAAAAGTACCTGCCAGGGCTGGAACTTAATCTAGGTTCTCAAAGTGCAAATTTCTGCTGAAACCAAGGGTCATTCTTTCATGTGGAGCAGCCAGCCTGAATCTTCTGACACGGGGTTTCCATGGGGAGCCCAAAGACTGGATTTTGACCACTGCTGGGCATCACATTCTCTTACTTATTTTCTCTCCATTGCCTGTCAAGTAGAATATGATACCCTGCGTGCAGCGAAAACACATTTCCTGCTAGCTTGTTCTGCAGCATAAATTTGAGAAGAACAAAGTAAAACTCTGACAAAACCCAGGTACCGCTACTGCCAGGTGTGCTTCAGCACCACACGCGAATCCTGAGCCGCTGCCCTGAGGGCCTCCAGCTGGGGCTGGGGTCTGCTGGGTCTTTCTGGGCAGTCCCAAAGCAGCTCTGTGGTTGCTGTGCTCACACAGGCAGGGCTCTGCAGCCCAGTGTAGGCAGCTTACCAAAGGCTGCAGGCAGCCTGTGGGTGCCCAGAACAGCCCAACACCACCCCGAGGGCACAGAGTCCCCGTGAAGCAGCACCAAACCACCCTCCTGCACATGGGAGGGGGCAACCCGGGGGAAACACAGCTGAGGTCCACGTGCCAAGACTGTGTCTGCACCCCAGCACAGGTGTCATGTGCTCAAGATGCCTTCTGGCTATGCCAGTGGCTGTGGTGGACAGGTTTACTCCAGGCTGGGCACGGGGGGTACCTCTGGGCACCTGCAGCCATAGACCAGGAAGGTCTGGTGGTGTGTCTCACTTCTTCATATGCCCATTACATGTCCTTGTGAGAGAGGGCCCCAGAGACATGGAAACCTGCTAAATCTGTGCTCTGTCCACCCCAAGAGTGCCCCCAAGTTCAATGGCCCACTGATGGCAGGAGTGGGGACTCTGCAGTTCATCCCCATTCTCTGAAGGCAGCAGAAAGTCCGGCTCCAATCTCAACAGGTTTCAAAAGGAAGCCTGGCATATTGTGCTTGTTTGTTGACTCAAATTAGAGTCATGGGGTAGGAAATAGGGTCACCACTCTTGATTAGAAAAAAGATATTTCTGTTTCCTGTGATTAATACGCACTGTTCCCACATTAAAACTGTCACCTGGATGACTGAGCCCTGAAATTCACCACATCACATTTTCTTTTGATGCTGTTTACTGAAAACAACTGCTTTCCCCACCCAACAAGTCATTCATTCCAAATACAGTATTGAACCAAACTGAAATATATAAAGAGGGGAAGAAGACATTGAAAATGTACCAAGTATTTTGCACAGCCTTTCAACATTTCCTTTGCTTTTGCTCCCTTAGTGTTTTATAGGTAATAAACCTCTACTCACTTTGAAGGTTGAAAGTAAATGTTATTTATTTCCGTGCATTTATTGCTCCTGGGTGCTTATGCAGGATCTTCTCCCTTACTGCAGGTCTGCATGAGCACGCCTGCCCGCTGCCTCAACACACTTCTGCAGCAACACTGCCAACCCATAAGGACATCTAGAGCAGCCCAAGATAATGTGTGAACACAAACCAGGAGCAAGTTTTCCAAACCATTTAACTCTAAATTGCTATGAATAGTGAGAAGCTTATTTTATTTCATAAGCAAGAGTAAGTCTCTGCAAGCAAGTTGGCATGACTGCTACACACGATTTCAGGTCTGGGTAAGTCTGCATCACTACCTCTCAGTTATAAGGATATGGGTGGCACAAAGTCCCACTGAAATTTTATCCCTTCTACACCGAAAACCAGCAGGTTGTCTGGCAATCCCAGGGACGTAGCTCTGACAGGTGGGAAACTCAACCCATGAGGACAAAAATCTAAATCTGAGAGAGGGACTGGTGAGTTGCAAAACTCACCCAGGCAAATCTCACTGCCAACAGGGAACCCCAAAGCTGGGGTGTCTGGGGAAAAGCCCATCTTACACCTGAAGTAAGGCATACAACTTGTGCACACTCCCTTTTTCTTATTACATGATCTTGTTGCAATTAAGCCATTTTCAGTTTGGAGTTGCAATTTTCTGTATTCAATCACTGACAAAAGATCACAGAAAAAACATGTCTGTAAGTCTTTAACAAAACCATGAATGATGAGCAATTGTAGTCTGGGGAAGGACGGAGACAGTAGGTTAGTTTGTGAGTGAGAGAATTAAGGCAACTCCACCTCAGGGTAGGAGAGAAATGTGTCCTGGATAGACTCAGAGGCTAAGCTTGAAAAGAACAAGAACATGTGTAAATCCTGACTCAAACAAGCTGGCAGATGCAGAGTATTAGGTGAACTGATCTTACTAAGAAGCACCCTGGGCCTAGCCCTTGTCTGTGTCTCTTAATACAGATCCAGTGATATGTTATTATTTAACTACAGTGCTAAAGACAGCCCTATAAACCCTCTCCTTGGAAGATGAAAATAACAGCACTACAATTATACAGGAGATAAAAAAGCAAAGGGTATTACTTACCCGCAGTATTTCTTCCACACAGCTGGAGTCATTGGGAAGGGCAACCTAGGTTTAAAGAAAAAAAAAGAAATGTTTAGTCAGGTGCTGGATGCAAAGTTCAGTGACTACAACCACACAGGTGAACAGCTAACAAGCGACTGCCTCTGTTTGAAGACTGCTGTATCCACGCTTGCTGCCTACCAAATTTTCCAGTTCACATCAACATAAATCATCAGCAGGACCCATTTTGTCAAAAGTTGTTTTTTTCTTCCATGCTGCTTTGTGTTACTAATGACACTTTTGAAGCAATAAAGTACTCTGATTTCCTCACAGTTGAGAACTGGCAGCGGAATTGCCTGAAACTTCTGTAATTGAAGAAGATCCCACTGTTACTCCTATCGGCAGCCTTCAGAGAGAGGGCGAGGTTTGGTTTAACTTGCCACATGCTGCAGAGAAGGACAGAGGTGATAACAGTTAGGAGAAAGCTGTTATCATCAACTATCTTATCCTACAGCTTAATAGGCTAACAGCCCAGACAGCTCTTAAAACTTAAATATATACTGTAGTAAAATACTGGTTGGACTATAAGGGTGGTTGCTGATTTTGTTGTCCCTCACTCCATCAGCCTGTTGCAGGTTCAGTGTCCTCTGCAGCCTGCACAGCACACAGGGATCCACCTCGAGAGGCCTGACAGCTGCTCCTTCTCCCCTCAGAAAGATGCAATTTACCTCTGCACCCAACCACACCCACGGTGATGCTGCTAAGATACTCCAGTTGAAAATACTTGTTAAATGGTACTTACAGCATTTGCCACAATCCCTCATTCCAAGGATAGGAAAGAGCACAAAATCTTTAAATACTGTGAACAATTACAGAAACAACAGGCAGATGTGACCTGTATCTACGACCATTCTGTGGCACTTGTAGATAGCTATGGTGGCTTTTATCACGGGGTAAAGCAGGAGAGGAAGAGACAATATTCAGGAAGGTACCAAAGCACAGGTAAGTCCTTTGTGCCATAAATATTCAGTGAGACTTTTCTGCCTGATTCTTCTACCTTACTGCCCTTAGTAACCAGTTTGGTGAAAGATACTCATGACTAAACTTAATCCCTGTCATCCTAATCTGCTATAGAGCTTGACCAAAAGCAGTGACCATGGCCTTCTGCCTGCATTTCAGCCTGCACTAAGCTTCACGAATAAATCCACACAGCTGCAAAAGTCAAAGACCACAGAGACCTCTTAGATCACCAAGCTCATGCTCTGCTAATGTAGCACATTTCCCCCATATCTTCTAGTACTATGGCTAGTCTGACCCAAAAACTGTAAGGAAATGGCTCTCCCACCCCTTCCCTTAATAAAATTCGGAGTGTTGTAAACTACTTGGTACTTTCTTTATAATGGTTAAAATTTTGTTTTCAGTGTCACTTCAGCTTTTTTGTAGAGCTCTTCCCATTACTGGAGGTAATTAACTACTTCCCTTCACATTTACACTATACATGGACATTCAGAATTATACTCCTTTTTTCTCAAATGCTGCATTTTTAACTTTTACCTTCTTTCCTGATAAACAAGATTTTCCTCCCCTTTGGCTTATTTCATCACTGTTCTCTGAATTCCCAACAGCTCATCAGTATCTTGGTAAAGGATTACCCAAGTGAATATGAACTACATCACAGGGGTATTAGTGATTTTTACCTATTAGGCATTATAATTTTCCACAATATCACTTTAAAACTGCCAGACAACCAAAAAAAGAGCCTTACCTTTTGTCCTCAGTTTCTACTCAGCTCAAATTACCTAACAAGCCTGGCTCAGAACTGCCAGTGGGTGGTCAGCATGAACTGCAACAGGCATGCAGTCCATCCTTACACCACAGGACTTGGACTTCACGAGACTTCCTTCATCTCCCCACTTTTCACTTAAATCACTGTTTTCCCTCTCAATACCTTTTAAGCTCTCTGCTAATCTGTGTTTTCCATTCCTCATACCAGCTCCCCATTCAGTGAGGAATATGGTTAATCAAAAGGTTAGCAAGCAGGGGTATTACTGCACTGTGCAGTGGGACAGAACATGTGTCTCTAATACACGCCTCATTTTTTTTGTTGAAAAACTAATACGTTGGAACATGAGAAAACAAAACAAATAGTCCCCCAATAAGCTTACAGTGTACACATCAACCACAAAATTTCTCACCGCAGAAACAGGAGCAGCCCAAAATCCAGCTGAGTGAGTCAGACTGGGAAGAGTGAGAGCAGCAGAGGTACAGAAGCTCTCTTTATTTAACACCCTTCCCTGCCATTACACATGCCAGCTGCAATGGTTAGCCAAGGTACCACGTGCATTTCTTTGTTTAGAGAAGTGATGACTGTGTCCCTGACTATTAATGCAGGACAGAGCATGTTCTTAGTTGTCTCACAGTCCTCTCCCAGTTCACAGCCCTGTTTAAGTTTATGTTACTTCAGAACTAATGATGATAATAACAATAAACATACCATTTTACTTTAATAAAGCCCACTATATATTATGCAATCGCAACCAGCTTCTGCTGGCAGCACTTGCTAATAACTTTAAATGCTCATGCATCAATTTAATTGTGTTAATGGCAAAGAAGATTTTAATGGCTTGACAGAACTTTTGTTCCCTTTGGCATTGCTTTGTTTTGAATCACTGGTATTAAAGTACTGCAAGATGTCAAAGTGCTGTGATTGTCATATAGGGAGATCCAAGTAGGAGCAAGCACAAAGAGGAAAACATTTAGATTGATGCAAACATTAAAAGAATAATTATTACAACATGGCTATCAGAGAGAAGATCAATGTAAGAGTCTTTCAGTACATTACTATTAATGGATTTCTAAAGAAATGAGACCATTTTTCTAAATTCATGCTGCAGTTGCACATTCTAAGAGACTTGAAAGGCACACATCTATTAGAAATTTAGTCTGTCTTGGAAAAAAAGAGAAAAAATCAACCTCTCAACCTTTCAAAGTGTGAATTAAAAATTGCAAGTTTAATTGTCCATAAACACTTGCATTCAGCTAACAAGTGTGAGCGGGCCCACATGGCACACCATGACATCCAAGCAGAGATTCATCGGGACAGAATGAAACAGAGCAGATACAATATTCATCACTTTCTCAAGTGCTAGCGCTATAACAAATTGTTATTAGAATTGCCATTAATAAACTGCTGCGTTCCTCCTGTAGTTTAGTCAAGATTGGACATTCATCCCATACTACTACTTTCCTAATCTAATAAAAATCAAGCATTTTAGGACCCATTATGTGATTCTCCATCCTCTCTCTCTCTCTCTCCTCTTCAGCTTTCATCACTAATCAGAGTCTAAAAAGGAGGGCACAGCTTGCACTTGTGCATGCTTTTGGTGCTTTTCTTCCTTTGTGAGCAGCATGGTCTAACTCAGCTGAAAGGACAGATTCCAGGAATTTGGCTTCCACAAGACCGAGTGGTTGCAATTCACATCATGAGCTCTTCTCTTGGCCAGCAGTGCATTCACAAACCCCACACTGAAGAACAGGGAACGCTACATAAGCTGCAGACAGACGTCCTGAGGTAATAAAACTTCAATCAAAGCAAGAAGATTTCACAACAGCTACATGCTAAACTGATTTCATCTTCCAATTTCCTTTTAATCTGGCAAAACTCTTTTGCATCAAAAAGCCTCATGTTTATTTTTAAATATTGCTTGCTAAAAAAAAAAAAAACCCAAAAAAGAAAAAAGGAAAGGTCAGATGGTCAAAATATTCCACCTAATACAAGCCAGTATTCTACAGCTTTCTTCACTTTTCGGTCTTACAGGAGAGAGGAGAGAGCTTAAATGATGTGGAACCAAAGGTTTAATGTATGGCTTGGGTGGCTCAGTGCTGAACTTTAAAGGGAGGGAAGGAGGGCAGAAATCTAAGAGTGAGGGAATAGTGGCCTTTAATGTTATACAGATCAAATGACATTGGGTGAATGGTTACAATATCTGATGAGCCACGTTGGTCCAACCTTCCATTTATTCACCCTACAGTTCCTTGACTACTCTTACCTCCTGGACAATTTATAACCTGCATGAGATCAGATTTTGTTTTCGTGGCACAGAAATATCATATAAAGACTCTTTCCCCTGTAATTTACATCCAACAGCAGACATTTCTCAGAAATGTTAGCAACACAATCTTCCAACAGACTTGTGAGAATAGTTCTGAAAATTCAAATGTAGTGCCACGAAGCAGAAATACACCATGAATAACGTCTTTGCCAGAACTGACTGACTACATTTTCATCTGGATAAACTGTTAATGAACAATCCCCCCCGGTTTTATTGACACGCGATTGGCATTCAACAAGTAATCTCTTCTTCCTATCTTTGTTTTATTGAAAAGATAAGTGTAGCATGTAAAATGAATGTAGGAGCCCACTCATTTCTTGCACATGAGCACCTATGTGCTTATACATCAAGAGCTCAGCTTTCCTTGTCATCTCCTTTATCAAGGAATCCATTTTGACTCTGGGGAAATGAAGCTCATGCTACTGTTTACTCCTTCGAACACAAATTGATTTTTCACTTGCCAGCACGAAAAGATCCTGTGCACGAGCCTTGATTGATCATTTCCAGTGTGCACCACACAGTGATAAGAGGAAAACACTTAGAAAACCAGAAACAGCAAAACGAGGACAGTCAGCAGAAGCCTTGTCCTCTGAGTGCCTTCAGCTCCTGCCAGGCTTCCCATTAACAGAGAGTGCTTGGTTTTTCTGATTTTTTCTGATTAATACATGTGGGAAATGGAGGGGGCAGTACTAAGAATAGCAGGGTTTCTAGATACAACACATTGGACTAGATGATCTTTGAACATCCTTCCAAGCTGTATGAACCTATGGTTCAATTCTTGCAATATGCTCATTACAAATCTAAGAACATGCAATACTTCACCTGCACGTGGAGTATGCACCCATGTCCTTCCAACACCACCTCTCCTTTGACTGCCATCAGTATTTTCTTGCACACTTAGGCTTCATTTCCCCACTTTAATCGCTCCCAACATTCCCCTCAGCTGCCACCTGACTACACATTTCTCCTCTTGAGAAGGTTGTTCCACGTCTACTTCTTCAAGTAAAGTTCACACTGCTGCTCAGAGCCCACTGTTCAAACCTCCTTGGATTGTTTCACAGCTCATGATTCTGTTTCCTATCTCAATACTGTGTCCAAAAAGTGTCACTCACGTTAACGACAGCTGGAATAGATGCCAACTAATCTCACTAGCTGGGAGGCTCTTGGCTCTTCCTTACTAACTTTAGTGCAAATGTGTAAGAATGGGAGCAGCAAAAGAGCAAGGAATGAATATTGCAACCTGATGGTAGTTTTTTTCTGGTGTATTTGATATTTGTAGAGATAACACCAATAGACTTTAGGGCTGTATGTTTGCCTTTTGGGGGAAACTGAATGAAGTCAAACGTGGTGGTATTAAAAAAAAAAAACCAAACCCAAAATTGCTCCCTTGGTATTCAAATACACATGTGTTTTTCACAGGCTTATTCATTTTCAAGGGAGCCATTTGTGGCTCCTAAATAATGCATATCCACTGTTTTCTTTTAGTGCCTCCACCATCCTGGAACCAAAATACCAGGAGAAGACTACATTTCCCACTATTTTAACCCCAGAAATATCTCCTGGGGCTTATTAAAATGTCTGTGGAAATATATACTTTTTACATATATAAAAAATTACGCAGAAGAAGAAAACTATTGCCTAAAAAAAAATACAGAAAGTTGCTCCTCTGTTCTCCTTTAATACAAATACTGCAGAAGCTGTGTAAAATACACATTTACTGGAGAACCTGAAAACACGAAAGAGTTTTAAGGAGCGAGTTGATTCATTTGTTAAGCTAAGGCAGCCTGGCTGGCAGTCAGAGCTGCTCTTCCAGTGGTGGTTAGAGAAGTTTATGCCTTTTCCCTCAAGAAAAGCACCTTAGCTAGAGGAAAAACAACTTACTAGTGTGGTCCAAAACATGACTGAATCAGACTCACACTGATTTTAGTGACCTTCCCAAAAAGTCTCTAGTTCATAAACCAAAGCTGCCCACAAAGGGTACCTTTAGTTTCATACAAAAGCCAATGACTCTCGTATGCTCCTCTCCTGTGCAGTCACACCAGGAGGGGTGACTAACCCCACACTGAAAGGGATTCAGTTTCATCTCCCTACCAAGAACTCAGCTTACAACGACCTTTTTTACCAGTCTGAGCAAGCTCAACTACAAGGACAATGTTTTTCCACTGGCATTTAGTTCTGCTACAGCAACTTTTAAACCAGACTGACCTGGATGTGACAATTACACTCTTCTAGTTCTTCCCAGTATATGTTGTATTAGTCCATTTTTTTCCTTTTTCATTTCTTTGGTGTTTTAACAATACCATTTCAGTGTTGATCAGCATGAAACAGTCTCCATGAAAGCACAAAATGCTGATGTTCAATTTAAACTCAATGGTTCACCATTATTTTCACGCAGTAAATTGCCAAACTCTATTAGAGAGAGAAGACTGATAAAGTGATCTCTCACTTCAAGGTCTCCTGGGAGTTTCTTAATGTAGGTAAGGCTGCACATTTTACTTATGGAATATTCTGAATGTAGTATTTTAGAAACTCACCATAATGACAATACCAGAGTATCTGATAATGTCAGTATTAAGCCAGGCCCCAAAAAAAGTGGCTTTTGCAGTACTTAATTTATGACGGAAACACTGGATTGCATAAAGGCTGTTACAGTCGTTCCAGGCTGACAAAGAGCACGGAAATTTGGAATGTCAAACTTATTTTTCTTCCTTCCTCTCCTTCTGTTCCTCCTTCTCTAATAACTTCAAGTACTTATTTACTTACATAAAATACATACATTTTCTTATGTGCCTTGGCATTTTCACCTTATTCTGGAAGACTTTTACATTTCCTTATACATTTCCACTAAAGTGATGATAAAAGGTGCCCTGACCTAAAATGCCACCCTGCACTTGTCCACTTGAAACATCAAAGCCTGACTAAAAGACTGTGCAACCCTCTGCTGAAGTGAGATATGTGGTGTGGCAGAAATAACGATCAAGTGTCTGTTTCTTGTCCTCCTTTTGCCAGTGTGAATGAAATTTAACTTCTCCTAAGACAATGAAGCAGTTTAAAAGGCATGAAGGGAGCTTGGCTTACAAGTCCATTTGCCCTCAGTTAGGGGGATGTAAATTAGACACTGTATTTATTCTCAGTGTAACCCTTTGAGTAGAACCTCTTGGGAATCATGCAAAATCCCTTTACTATACAGACACAGCTGTCTAAATTTAATACAAGTTGGAATTGGATCTCCTTTAAATCTATTTCACATTAGTGGAATGTGGTTTCTGTTCCCAGTATGTGCCAGCACAAGAGCAGCATCAGGCAGGAGTTGTGTAAATTCCTGCTAAAATAGTAGCAAAGTCACCAGGTCAGACTTGAGGCCTTGGTGACAGGACCAAAACTCCCCTGATGTCAGTGAAGTTGCACCAGTGTAACCTGAAGCATTATTCGACCCCGTGAATTCAGACTGTAACATTTCTTTGGAGGTTTTAAAGAGGAACCTTCTTAAGTGTGTATTTGCATCTGACAGAACCTCTCCTGTGGCTACAGGGATACAGTGGGTGGTTGTGTTGGTTACCTGTTTCACTTCTGCTTTTTAAAGCAGGTAGGAATGTCCTCACAGAAAAATGTGCTCCTGGGTATAATTTGTGCGGCAGTTTGCACAGCTGCAAGGCCAGTGCTGGGACCCAAACTAATTGCTCAGAGCTTGTTTGCAAATTAGTTGTTTTCATACGTCCTTCCACCACAGTCACAACGTGCAAGTCATGACCTCAGACTGTCTTCAAAACAGAGGGCCAGAACTGAAAGGGCGAGGACCTGCTCCTGCTCTGGGGGAAACAAACGTATTTTGAAATATCTTAGGGTTTAAATACCAACTCTACCTGTTAGCGTAACTAGTCTACACAGATACATTTTTAACACAAACTTCAATCAAATTAAATTCTTACAGGAAATAAAAGATATTTTCCTTTTATTAATACAAACAAAGTAGTACAATTAATGAATATGTTTTTATTGCGATTGCATCCAAACTCAGACTACATTAAGAGCCAGATCTTATGCTCATTAAATAGTAAGACACACAATTATCCCAACTGCCACTGAATGTCATGGTTATCTACAAAAGGGGTGTGAAAATAACACTTTTTGGACAGTACAGAACTTAGAACAAGGAAAATCTCATTTTGAATGGGATCTTTATGGCCTCTCTTTTAGTTACATTTCTAATTAAAATGCTTTGATCTATTAATGCCAAGGGACACTGCTAAATGTATTCAATGCAGAAGTTGCATACTTTTCCTGAGCTCCCCAAATCTCTTAGATCTGTGCACTTATGCTGTGTGCAGTTAAACTGCTCACTAAAATGAAAAGATATCTAAGAATAACTCACTTCCATTAGATTTATAAATCACATTAATTAATTCTACATCTCCAGTGGTGTAGAGACCAAACTCTAATGCGAGATCTAATTAAAGAAAAGGGAAAAAAAATTGCAATTGAAACACAGAAGTAACTGTTTAGCCTCAAATTAATGAGGCGCTATGCTAAGCAAGAATGTCCATAAATCCCTAATGAGGATTTTAAACACATTAAAACTTCCTAATACAAAGTGTTTGCCTTCCTTTTATCCAATAACAAATAAGCCAATAATTTTCTGCCTCTAAATGACACTATTAACTGTCATGGCATGTTTTATTTGACAAACCCTCCATTCAAATACAGTAAAACCAATTAATTTGCCTGCTGTGAAATGTGTTTCTTGATAGCTTTTATGTGATTTTTCTTCTCAAAGAAATGTAAATAGGAAGTCAATGTAGGTGCCTGATTTTGCTTAAAAATACGAGGCAATAACTATAGATTTTCTAGTCAGTTTGCATTTCAAATGAATTGAAAGATAACCTCCATTTTCAGGTCATCAATCACATAATGGTCTCCTGATAAGTAAACAGTTACAGAGTAATAGTTTTATTACTAGGGAAACGGCCCCATATTTGAGCTGTGATAGTTGCAAAATTACCACTTTGTTCCTTTATAAATAATGGTTTGCAGTGGGGGCACTCGGCCTCTGCCACCCCTGGCACCCACCATGGGCAACACCAACAGCCCTCTGGGTCCACACCACAATTAAACCACACGTCTTGGAAGGGTGAAGATGGTGATGTATTCCAGGTTTTTTTGGTCAGAAAAATCTATAGAACAAATAAAAGATAATTCTGTGGTTTCAATGGTCCCCTGGGCCCCACTTAGCAGATCTCAGCAGAGCAAAGCAAGACCGTGTTACGACTGCCCCACATTAAGCAGTACCTGAATCTTGGAGGCTCTTCTAAGGTTTTGCAGCTGGGAGGATCAGCCTGCTAAAAAGTACATGCTACATGTCAAAAACAGACTTTTGTCTGTGCCCACTACATGACCTGAAGGCAAAGCAGAGGCTAATGCCCTGCTTTATGGGGCATAACTGAATGCCAGTTAATCTTTACAGCATATGGACAGTCCCACCAGCTCTTGCACTGCATCATGATCACATGGAGACTGTGGTTTCTTTGCCTTAAGATGGAAACCCAACCAGAAAAAATCCCACGACACCCCACATACACACACACATACAAGGAACAAGTAATTAAATAAAACAAAGATTTACCAGTGCTGAACAGGACACAACCACTCATTTATTTAACCATCTGTAATGGATTACCAAGCAGAACTGGGTAATTTATGTAGCACGCCATGATGGCTGATTTTCAATTTGCACTGTCCTGTGTATGTGTTTCTTATTGAAACAAGCAAAGCAAATCTGCAACTTCACTGTGCCAAGGCTGCCTGACGTGAGGAGGGCTGGGGAGGAGCGGGGCTGGGATGGATCAAAGGCAGCAAAGGTGCTCTGGAGCTCTGTTAGCCACTGTCCCCATCACTGAGACACACGGCCCCAAGCCCCTATTTGCTCCTTTTTCCCAACAGAAATTCCTGTTACTATTGCCACTAATTTTTGCATAGTGACCTTTCCGCAGGGATGTCTGGAGAAGCAATTTATTTTTATACATTATCATCATATAAAATTATATAAGTATGTATTCGAGTAAGAGAAAAATTCATTCTCCAAATATCTGTGTTTTGCTTCTTAACCACAATCCTATTTAATAAGCTTAGGAATTGAATGGCAGCAGCTTCAAAAAGTAAATTGAAGAGACCTCTTGCCCTGCCTCAACAGTGGGAAAAACATGGTCTTTCTATACACTCTCAGCTAATAAAAATTCCCAAATTAAACTTTAAAAATATTTAAGTGAGCTATCCTTGACACAGTCAAATATCAGGAAATCAATTTCAAGTTGATTGAAACCAAGCTTTTGAGCTTAAGGTACTGCATATTGTAACCCACATTTTGCTCACTTTGCAATCCTGCGTTCCTGAAGGGTGAACTAAGCTCCAGCTCTTCCAAATGCAGCTGTCTGCATCTAGTTTCGGTGACAAAATGTAAATAAAAATATTTATATTTTTGAAAATGATCTCATATGATATCCCACATCAACAACTTTTACATCTACTTCTTAATCGAGACATTGAGTTGGGCTAAGACCACCTGACATTATTTCACTTCTGACCTTTTCATCTGTCAAAGCAGACAGATTTTTATCCTACAAGATTCGAGCCAAAGCCTCAAAGGTGCAGTGCCAGAGCATTAATCCATTTCACTAGACAGTCATTGAAATTATAATTGAAAGTTCAACTTACTTTAGCATTTTATGCTGAAATACTTCTGGCAGCCCAGGGCAGAAAGTCGAAATCTGGTTTCCAATGGAGATCATTTCCAATGGTTTTTAAATGTTGGCAGTGAAATTCCTTATTGTCAAAGAGATCAGCAGATGCCGGCTTCCATTAATTTACTTTCTGTGACTGCTGCTCACTTCAGGAAGCCTTTCTTTACCTAAGGATGCTGACCTGCTGCCGAATCCCATCAGAAATGGACTACGAAAGACACTGATTTATTAGGAGACTGGGGACACGCCAAAAAAATCCCCTACAGCCGCCAGGGCAGATCCCATCCCTCCCTTTGTTCTGACCAATGCCATAAGCAGAAAAATCTGCACAGAAGACATGACACAGATCTGTAAAAGGTCCAAATTCAAGCTACATAACCTGACCTATGTGCACCACGCTATAAAGAGTAACTCCAGAACCTGAAGGATCAGTAGACAACTCTTCCTCTTCACCAAAATTTGTCATAAAGGCAAAAGGAATCTGAATTTTTGCATCTGAAAATAACATCACCATTTAAAGTGGGCTGTAAATCCTTTGTTCTGGTATTCTGGAGCTGCCCAGAGGTCTCTGGCCAGGAAGTTCCATATAAAGAGCAGTTTATTATTCTTAGACTAATCTCAAAAGCCATCTAAACAAGCATTTAAGTTAACTTAGAAGACATGTTTCTTAAAGTCTAAACACTTTTTTTCCTTCATTTTTGAAGTTGGGATTGACTAGTAACTCTTGGCATCTTATCCAGAGGCTAAAAAGCTTCCCTTTTGGGAGCAAAAAGGGGGAAAAGGGAACATGAGTTCTCATACCTGTTATGCAATGATAGGTCATTTTATCAATGCTTTCAAGACTACTGTTGTATTTGCTCTATAAATTCTACTGTCTTTATCTGCACAAGGTCTCTTAAATCCTGAGTGCCAGGATATGAACCCGTTAATTCAAAGCACTGAGAAATAATTCTGCAGCAATGCATGAGCAGTGGGAAGAAAACAGCCCTGCAGAGCACATTTACTGTGGGTGTGCTGGGTCTCCTTGAGGCACAGTGATCTCAAGGCTCAGCTCTCAAAGTCACACCATTAAGGCAAGGAGAAAACAGACCAGGGCAATGCAAATCTCACAGAGGGCATCAGAGACAAATACCCAAATTGCAAGATACCTCTGGGACATCAGCAGTGACATTAGCAAACCCTCTGTACCCTTGGTGAGGGTGACTTGGCACTTTCTGCTTCAGCACCTTTAATTACTTTGCTGTTGCCAGCCTATCTGAGGTGTCTCCTATTCCACAGGTGCACGTGGGTGTTTGTGTGTGTAACTGAGTGTGTATTTCTCCTTCCCTTTCCTCCTCCTTAGATCTCAATGGCAAAGATCACCTAGGGCTCTCTGGACCTCTGCTAGGGTTATTTCACACACACAGTGTGATGCTCCTGCAGCACCCTGTGTCCAGGTCCTGGCTGCCATGCAAGCAGCAATTGCTCTCTGGATTCTTGTCTGGGCTCTTACCTATTTTCCTGCACTGCACTCAATCCACAAACTGTCAGTGATCCAATACACAACTCCTGTGCCTGCAACAGGATCGGGACGCAGGTGCTTTAACACTCAGCTTTCAATGAAAACAGTTAATTTCAAACAGTTTTATTTCACAAAAATATTCTGGCAAAATTTATTACAGTAAAAGATAAAAGAATTTTGAAGCCACAGAGAGAATTCAGGAGTTTTCATTTTGCTAGATGTGTACTGCAGCTTTGGGCAAGTTAATTAACCCTGCATTTCTATGTTTAGGCATCTGTAGAAACAAAAGAAGCAACAGATAACTTGCCATCACCTAGCAGGAAACAGTGGTTTGGAGATCCTCAGCAGGATGGTGTCATATAGGAGTGACATATATACACAAAGCTGTATACGACTGGACATTCCTGACTGCTGTAAATGTCAATCCTCAATAAATGGTTTGACCTTTTTAATCTATTATTTCCATTTTATAACTGAAATCAGGTCTGACACACTGAGCATTTCAGGGGAATAAATGCAGCTTGGGGATGACTTTGCAGTCTCGTGTCTCACATCACACCCTTGAAATGCATGATCTCCCCAGAAATACAATGCTGTCTTGCTACTTAAGCCCCAAGGACCTCCAGCATCCATTTGCTGGCTGACCTAACAAGCCAATGAGCCCATTATCAGCATGTCTCTGTAAGCCAACAAGGTTTCTTTTAGTGGAACTGCTTAAAGCACATAGCAGCTTGATCTTAGAGAAGTTATTCTTTAGGCATTTAATTGAGATATTCCATGGGCAGAGTCACCTTCTGGGTGAACCCACTTGTGCACTGACTACAGAGAGAGGCCAGGGTCACCACTGTGCTTAATTGGGGAGTCTCAGCTAAAGACTGAAAGTTAGGTGAATTAAACATGGATCACAAACCCCACAACTGTGCAGCAGGCTCATGTGCCAGGCTGAACTCGCAGTGTAGAAATGGAAACAGATGGGGAATAAATTCCCCATCAGACAGTGACTTGGAGATCTGAATGCAAGATTGACACTCATGTTAAGCCAGACAATGAGCAATTTGTTGCCTAATGATAATTTTGAATTGGAAGGAGGAAGGAGAATTGCTTTGATTTGGACTTAAAACAATATTTTAAAACCCTTACAGAAAGATGAAATTTTGAAATTATTAGATGATTAAAAAAAAGCAAAATGGAGGGATTTCCTACTGATTTCAACCTGTTAAACCATTTTGATTAAGGAAACAAAACAAAATAATGGCAGGAGCTCCAGAAAGAAACAACACAGAATTTGTTTTAGTAAATAAAAAAGCCAATTAGGAAAATGCCTAAATGTCTGTTCCAGATTGTCACAATTTCCTAGAATTTTTAAAACCCAATAAAATAAAAAAATATTAAAAGAAGTGGCAGCACTGCTAAATTTGATCTTTTACTGTAGAAATTGTGTCCCCCAAGTTGCAGAGCTGCAAGGCTTAATTTCAGGCTTTCCTCACCAACAACTTTGCCAGTGGGATAACAGAAAATCCAGTTTCCCTTCCACATACAACTCAGTTTATTAAAATCACAGCATTGTTGCAGGGCTAAGCGTGTGGGTGGTGTTTTGACACAAATGCTTCTGTTTGTGTGCAACCAGTAAGCTCAACAAAATGAAATGGAAGAAACTCTCCAAAATTATCGAATTGCCAGATTTTTATCACTGGCTTTTCCAGAGAACAGCCCTGCTTTAACTGGCTGAAGAGAAAAAGCTGTTGTATCTGGAATGGCCAGAAGAGAGAAAAAGCTGGCAGAATGATGTCTTCCTAGGTGAGGATAGTCCAAGACTTAATTCCATGTGTCAGCTCAAGATAACACACAGTCATAGGCACATGATCTCATCAGCCCTTCAGGAGAGAGGATTTTACTTGATGTTTGGTAATATTATTTTAGAGACTTTCTTAATATGCTTGCAGAACACACAAACAAGGAAAAAATGCCATGTAAACCTCCATCTAGATACCACTTAAAGGGATATGCAGTCATTATAATCAGAGTAACTGCAGCATTATTAATTATGAGAGGAAAAACAAAGAAAAGACAACCAACCAGAAGGAATTCCATGTGTTGGCAGAAGCACTTGCTGTCTATCATTGCTGTTCACATCTCTCCCAAGCCTATCTGCACCCCCATGTTTACACATGGGCACCACTTGGGCCAGCAGCGTACCCAACATGTACCAGCTCTGTGTGTTATTCAACAAAACAGGGTGAAAAACCTTACTGCTGCCATCCCTGCCCTGCCACCACGAGTTGCTCAGAAGGCTCGTGTCTGTGCACCTTGCTCCTGGCCTCCAGCAGCCAGGCAGGTCAGACGTGATGGTTCCTGGTGTAGCACTGGGGTATGTTTTGCAAAAAGGCATTCCAGAGCTTAGTACCGACTCAGAGGGAATTCGGGGTCAGTTACTAGATCACATTTCTTGAGACACCGTAGGCATTTCCAGTGCTCCTGCCCTGAATGTCTCTCTGCAGGGACCTCAGGCAGGGGTTCCCCAGCAGCCTCAGGGCAAACCTGACCTGGTTTCTGTTGCCTTCCCCAGCTCCATCGGCGTTCACTGGTGCAGCAGCACGACCTGAGCTGCTTCACACGAGCTGCCCTTTGGCTCCTGCTGGAGCAACCTGCCAGCCCTAAAATGCATGAGCTGGCCACACCAGCAAAAGGGGTCATGCAGGTTTGGAAAGTCTTCTTTTAAACAACAAAAGCTAAAACCTTAGGAGTTGATTCTCTGTTGTAACTTGACAGCTAGAAGGGAGGTAATAAAACTGTGCTGGCAGAAGTTCCCTTCTCAGAGACGGCCTGGCCAAGCTCACAGGAGCACTGGCTGCCAGTCCCTGGTGAGCCATGTGTGGGTCCCTGTCCCCAGCATCCACAGAGCAGCTCCCCTGCAAATTGCCATCCCAGCCCAGAGCCTGATCGGGCCCCCAAACACAGCCCAAAGCCATCCTCAGCCTGCCCTCAGTGGGGTCAGAAAAACTAACAATCAGAGTTTTCTTTTCAGCCATGAAAGCATAAAATCTGCAATGTTTGACAGCAGCCTGCACTCCCAGCTAAGCCATCAGCCTTTCCAAGCCTTAGGGAGGGACAGAGATACTTGTGGGATTTTATACATAAATTCATACGTTTCTGTAAATACTCAGATGATTTCCATATACGCCTACTAGCCACACAATGCAATAATAAATTATTTCAATAAATGGCATTACTCTAAGAAAGCAAGAAGGATAAATATAATTGCACACGGTTTAAACAGGATGTAAATCAGCATTAAAAAAACCAAAAAGCCCAAGTTAACATGAAGCTGTTTACTCCTAGAGAATCTCCACTGCTCTAACATTTCAGCAATAGCCTCCAGTCGTGAGCGTGCTGCAGGAAGTAACAGAGAGCGGTTCAGCAGATGAAACAAAGAGGACCTAATTACCATGCGAAGCACAACATCCTTCAGATGTGATGAGAAACGTGACTGCATGAAAAACTGGTCCTGGGGAAATTTCAAAATATGACCACCCAAGCATAAAGAAGAGAGTGGTGAAAACCAGAAAAATTGCAACATGAGGGTATAGTATTTCTATACAAAGAATGTTAGTTTAAAAACATTTACATACAGATATTGTGCATATACACACATCCCTATGCACACAGACCAATACAAGGAACTGTGTGATTGTGGATGAAAGCCTTGAACATACAAAAGCTTTCTAACCACATGCTACATATTAATCAAAAAAATCACATAAATTCTTTGTATGTTGATCCATGGAAATCCTTGACAGAAAAGCAAACAAACAGCCAAATGCATGAAAAACAACCAAGTAGCCTGACAATCCAGCACTATCCTTCCATTTTCATCATACTTAATCATTTAATATTCATTTTTTTCCTACAATTCTACAGTGTGAATGTAAATAATTTATGAATATTGTCACATAAATTATTTTGGGGAGGTTACTGAGTATGTGTTTTTGGTTTTGTTTTCCTAAAGAAGAGGAACATGGATGACAAGAACTGATTTGATGGCACAAGGTAAAGCCTTGATTCTCAGCTACAGGCAGAGGAGTCGTGTCATTTGCACAGAAGTTCAAGGAGGTATTTAAAGCCACACCAGAGAATAGGCTGGCTTGTGCTGTGGCTGGGCCCAGCACAGGGACCATGCTGTGGGCTCTGCAGGTCGCCTCTGCCAGCCACACAGAGCTCACACAGGTTTGGCACCAGTGCAGCGGGGGAGACCGAGACCCCCAACACCAGCATGATGTGAGGCTCTGCTGGGGAATGGTCATTACTCTCTCCAAGGTGGAAGTACAGTGCACCATTTCTGATGCTGACGTACTAAAAGCATGCCCCTTTGCACAGGAAATTGCTAAAAAAATTATTATCTCCTGAATGCCCTTTTGCTAGAGAGCCAGAGCAAGGCAGACATTAACCTGCTCATTTAGTGCCCTGGCCCAGGGGATGTGGGTGTGGGGGGTGTGTATGAGGCTGATGGCACATCTTGAAAGACTGTTCAAAGTGTGCAAAAGCTGAGAAATAGAGTCTGCAAATTCCTTGGCACGATCAATACTGCTCTCCTGCTCCAGATTCCCTTTATCGATGACAGACTCTCTTGTTGCAGTGATTAGAGATTCTACATCTTTAAATCACAAAGAACATGACAGCTACACCCTATGTATAGCTTTGTGATTTACAACAATTGATGCACTATCATAATTGCATTAGTGCAATGATAGCTTTTGGGTGTTACCCAAGCATCTGAATTTAAATATGGTTGTGTTTGTGACAAACTGACAAGGAAAATCTGATGTTTGAAGCCAGCACTGATTTTAACCCATTCAGCTTCCCTTGCCTCCCTCTGCCTGTGAGTGACAGGAATGAACCATTCTTTTCCTGCCTCACTAATTCTAACCATAAAAAAAGGGAAAGCTGACACGTGGAGTAAACAGAGAAGGTTGTCTTGTGCATGTGTTAACAGATATATAAGTTTCAGAAGCAACACCCCACTCTTCTAATAAAATATCGACTCCTTTTGCTATGAGTGAGCAGATTTCAGCTTAGCCATGCACAGGCCTTATTTTGCACCTTCTTAGACAATTCTACAGTTTATACCATGAAGTCATCTGAACACTGATGCTTCTTTTTAATTTCAGGGGATTTGTTTGTTTTATTTTTAGCCTGATTCCTGACAGAAGAGACACCCACAGATTGCAGTCATGGGAGTCTGAAATAATGCATGTGTTTGTGCTCTCACACAAAAAGGGTGTTCAACTCACTCCTGCTGTCCAGCATCAAGGTCAAAAGATACGGAAACTCTTCGGAGTTTGAAAAGAAGGCAGTGGGGGAGAGGAGAAGGACCCTACTGCTGTCCCATTTCAGGAAAAGCTAATAAAGCTCACCCTTTGTAAGATATCAGAGGATCCACATGAGAGAGAGACATTACAAGCCAGGCTTCATTAGCTCCTCTGCTCACAGAGTGACTTCTTTTTACAAGAGAACAGAAGATTTCAGTCTCCTGAGCTGAAAGAAAGCACAGGCTGGCAGGGAAGAATGAGAGTAGATGAAAAGCAGTTTCTTCTTATCTCTATCTAAATATTTTCATACAAAGTATTGGCTTGCATCCCCCCCGCAGTGTCCCACCTAACAGCACTCAAAACAATGAGCAAGTGCCAGAAGCTGGTGCCTGCTGCTTGCAGGCAATAGGAACCAATTCAGGGCAATCTGCAGCTTTCCCCAAGGACTGCCCCGGTCCCTGAATGGCCGTGCCAGGTGTCACGGGTTTCTTGGGAGACCCCAGCTTGCTGCTCTGCCAGATGCTTCCCATGCAGTCCAGGAGACTGCGCTCCCTGTCTGACCCTCAGCTTCTCCCCAAAGGCCAGAACAATGGCACAGGGCCTCAGGGAACATCACATGTGACAGGGGAAAGCCATTTCAGGATTCCCTGCAACAGCACCTTGGTTGCAGGCACACAGCCAGCCATGGAGCATTTCCTTGTGAGAGCTTTGGCTTTACAGCAAGAACCCAAAAGCTGTAAATCTAAGATGAGATTGAGGACACTCTTGGTGGCTTAGATGGCTGCAGCAGAAGTGTCCCAGCACAACCCTGCCTCACCTCCCAGTGCCTCCATTTATGCAGTTAAGGGCTGGCAAGCACAGTCCTGGCACCAGCTCCAGCACACTCGGCTCTTGTCAGAGCAACAGGCAGGGCTGGCATCGCTTCTCTGCTCACTTTGGACACAAAGGACAAAGCCCAGAGTGACCATCCCAGTCACCAGACTCACAGCAGGGCAGAGGGGGAGGACACAGGGAGGCTAATTTCCTTTACATTGACACGAAGCCTCAGAACTAACCCACAACATTTCATTAAACTGTTAATTTACATCCAACATCCTGGTTATGTTTCTGAATATTCTGAATGACTGGGGGTTATCAAGACCTTCAGATTTCAGGCAGGAGTCTATGAAGCAGAGATATATGGTCTCTCCCTTCCTTGGCAGAGATCCTCAGCCAGTCTGTCCAGACACTATGCTCTCCTCAGCTGCTGCCTTCTAGGAAGGTCTACTGAGCAGGAGGTAGAAACAAGGTACCTGGGATCAGCCTCATGAGTCTGGCTGTAAACTTGGCTTTGCTGCTGAAGCTGATCATTTTCCCCTGATCACAGAACACAGCAATGGGATTGAACTGTGTGTCCAGTTTGGGAATGTTTAAATAGCTGGGAGGAGGATGCTCCGCCCCAGTGTGCGTAGAGGGTTTATGGCTCTAGATTGAAGGGCAGTATATAAACACACATCTTTTCAAAAATCCACTCTTTTCCTTAAAGCCCTGACAATACATCCAAGGCTATTAAGTCTCGTCTCTGGGATAAAATCTGTCTGTCATGGCTGCATGCATGGCAGGACCATGGCAGTGCTGGAAAGACTAATTTTCTGTGCAGCTGTACCAGCCTTGTGCCTGCTCCCTCTGAACTCCCTGAGCTGCCTCCTTGTTGCTGCCCAGGTACCCACTCAGAGGCACAGGGCTGTAACCGTGCTGTGACCCAGCTGCACTGCTGGACTTGCCCAGTCCACTGTCTTGAGCCTTTCCTGACAAGTATCTACTGAGCACTATGGAGAATTTTAAGAAACTTGTTTTAGACAGCTGCTGGATATTCTGCTGGATATCCAGTTAGGATATTCTGCTTCTGGATACAGCTCCCTAGAATAAACAACTGTAGTAATCACAGTAAAATAAATACTTTCTTGCAGTTGAATAATGTTGGTTCTAATTACAGTATCATTGATGTATTTTCCTATTAGAGGAAGATTTCCACTTATTCTTTTCTATATTTATTTACCCAAAACATAATACTCAGTATGATGTTTTCAATTGGGCTGCTGCTGCTCTTTTTTTCTGCCAGATTTACAGCTGGTTGTTAGGCAAAGTTGATCTCACATCCTTCCCAAAATCAAACAGGTAACAGCTTAGCCCAGATAACAGTCTCGAAAAGGGCTTTTCCTATGCTTTCTAGGGGTTAAATCCCCTAAAACTGCTCTAACATCTGAATGGTAGTCTTTTCCAAGGAATTAAAAAGCCTTTTGGATCAGACCTAACAGGCATTTAACTTTGTTCTTAATGCTCAGTTGGCTGTGTTAGGAAACTCACGTTGATATTTTGGTATAACTGGCTCTTTTTTGCCAAGGAGATACCCTACGGATTAGCACTTAGTAGGAAGAGAAAATTGCTACGAGTATTGTTCCTCCAAGTTATTTTTCTCATTGGTGCTGCAGGGGAAAACTGCAACCACTGAAATATGGGACAGGCAAGGAGTTGAATGAGCCACAGCTTTATTTCTGAGTGTATGCTGTGGGTTACCTGCAAAATCCCAATAACGTGTGACTCAGCTGCAATAATCTCATATATGCTGGTAGAGGTAAAAAACCAGCTGATATCCCTGTTGTTCCTTCCTAGTGATGCTCTGCATCTAAGCTCCCACTGACTGCTCCTTCTCACCCCTTTCCCATGTGTTTGGTGGGCTGGATGCCCTCCAAGCATGTGGGGCACCCGAGATTATAACCTGAAACCTTTACAAATGCAGGTTTATAAATGTAAAGGCTGTCAGGAGTGGGTTATACAAGAAAACAGAGCAAGTGTTTCTACTTATTCAGGCAGTCTATCATAAAACTAAGCTCAACAAGAACAGGATGATGACAATAAAACTGGAAAGTGCAGTTTAACAACATAACTCCTTCAGCAATGATGACAACACCATACCATAACCTCAGCAAACAACTGCAGAAACAGATCAGGGAACCATCGTGCTATATGGGCCATCCTAGAAGCAGGCTCAAGACATGTTTATATAATACTCAGGGTCTCTGGATAAGAAAAAAGAGTTGGAAGGAGATAATTTATTGATCTCCATGGCTTCAAGAGCACACTCCCTATATGCTGGACTGACAAATATTCATTCAAAGAAAGCCTTAATGCCTTTCCCTCCTGATCCACCTTTTCTTGGAACCATTGCTACCAACAGCACCAAGATGTGAAGGGGCTTCGTGATACACTGGAAGTAAAACACCTCCAAAGACTGTAGAAGTTTTCCTTGGGCTTGGACTTAATTCCTAGCAGATGAGTTGAGATAGAGGGAGAGAATGGAGGCACAGGAATGTGACAATCGCTGCTCCATAGAGCGGAGACAGCAACATATCCAGGGACCTGAGAGGAGTGAGAGTTTTCTAGAGGTTGAACAGGAAACTGGGAACCGAATCCAGGGTCTGAGACCTCCACTGGCAAAATTGTCAGTGACTTCAAACACCATTGACTCGTAACAGCTGCGACAATTTACAGGAGCTGAGGACCTGCCCCCAGGAGTCCTGCCCGTGCCCTCTGCTCTTACTGCTGGAGATCGATGACTCTTACAGGTCAGATTTTTTGTTTTGTTTTGTCAGGCTTAGATTGCTTCTTTGTACACTGCTGAGATCAAATCAATTACTTTCCACTCCAACCATCTGACCAAAGTAATTCTAATGGAGCAGAAAGCAGAAACTCAGATAAAAGAAGGGACAACATATTTTTCACTGTTATCTTTGTGCTGAGCATGATAAAGAAGGAATGAAGGCTGAAATAAAGATCATTCTTAATAATTCCCCCTCACGTAAGAGTAATGATCTTAATTCCCACCCTTTATCTTTGTTGTAGAGACTGGGGACATGAGTTTAGATGGAAGATGAACCCTGTAAGTCTTCAAACAAAGAACACTTATAACAGAAATCCTGTTTCCCTGATAATAATATCCAGGAAAACTATTATTTTGGAACATGATTGCATTTTTCAGCTACCTTAATACCATTTTTACTGTTCAGCTGCATGAAAAATTACCTAACCTGTTGGAATGGATTTCTTGACCCACACATAGCTACATTAAAGGGTGTAATTTAATGCAATCTAACTAAATTAGCACCAATTAGACAGGCTAAATTAAAGGGCATGTCACTAATAAATTTTATGCTAAACATATTACTGATAATAAGCTCACTAAAAATTGCATAATGAAATAAAATATTCTTTTTAACACTGCTCAGTCTAAATATGAATATATAAAAAGTCATGAAATAATGAAATACAGTATGCTAATTCCCAGTTGCCTTTCAGGATAACATCACAGCAATATTAAAATGCATCAATTACAGTGGTGTTTAAAAACAATAGGTCAGATCCTAGAGGGAAGCAGAAAGCCAGGCCAAATTCCATGCAATACGTAGGATCCTGATCCTGCAAACATTTACATATATATGCCCAGCTCCTTTGAACTCAGCAGGTCTGCTCCTGTACATGAAGCTGTTGGCCTGCTGCTGTGCCTGCTCACAGAGCTGACCTGCAGCAAGGAGCAGGGTGTGATGGAGGGCTGCACAAAGTGCCTGGATTTGCATCTGGATGCTTTTTGTGGAGGATATTTTCCAAGTTCTAATTTCCAAAATAGCATGTACCAAAGTTTTACAGTACACCTTTCCTAAGTCCTGAATGTGAAGGTGTCCCACAGTACAAAAACTAAGACGAAGGAGGTTATTCAGAGCCTGCAGCCACCAGTCTTTGACCAGTGTGAGGAAGGTGGATTTCCCACAGGTCTGAGCGTGCATCTGCCTGTCCCCTCCTCTGTGACCAGGTTCTCTACCAAGTTATGAGAGCTGGGCTCATGTCCCTTTTCCCCATCACAGCCTTGCTGGGCTCTCCCCTTCCTAGCTGACTGCTGCTCTTCACAAAACTTTCCACTCTGAGAGTGCTTCCACCTATTCCAAGTTTGGTGGAAATTGGTCAAGAGGTGCTGGGTGGCAAAACCACAGAAACATCCCCCCCCCCAAATGCATAATCCCCACTCCTACCAGCCAGTGGTGAAATTGGGTGACTCAGCCATGAGCATGGTTTGAGAAGTGCATGTTTAGCAGACTGAACACACCGGTGTCCACGTTTTCAGCTGTGCCCCAGTGAGCAGCTGGGAGAGGTGTAAATAAACCATTTGTGACTCCATTCACTTCCATCCCCAAAACTCTTAGATGCCCCTCATTACCAAGGGCTACTAAGGTACCAAATAAAGCCAGACAACCTCGCTGCATCCCTACTTAATGTACCTGTTCTCTGCTGGGTAGACCCAGAGGTTTACGACCCTTTTGCATCTTCTTTCTGATCAAAAGGCCAGACAAGCTCTGGCACTCTATGTACCATTAATCTATCAAATATTTCTTAATCAGTAATAAAGTAAATTAGGGATAGTAAAGTGGAACTGACATCTTTATTAAGATAGACCAACATGTCCTGAATAGTAACGAGAATGGGCTTCTGGAACACATGCTCTGCATTCACACGTTCACTAATTAGGGCCCTCAGCATGGACCTTGCTTACAAGTTGTCTTTTCTCAGACTGGTACTCTAAAGTTAATAGGCCCATTCATGTGAGTAACATCTGTAAAAGCATGTTCTAGACTCCTAGTCCCTGTCTTCAGTGCCTCAAAAACCCCAAAATACTTTAGGCAGAAACAGAGGCGCTGTTTCGGTTAACATGAAAAAATATGCAGAAAATCTGCATTAAAGTCCATGTGGACTTCTGGATCAGCTTCTGGACACATCATGCACAGGTTGTAGCCAATGCTTGATGCAAAACTGAGCCTTAGGCCAGAGAGGAAGAGCAGTAATGTACAAGTAAAACCATATAGGGAAATTTTGCAAGTTAAAAAATTAATATACATGAACATTGTCCACTTTCTGGGGCTGCAGTCTATTCTCAGAAAAAAGGAATATTTCATATCAGAGCATGCTTCCCATCCTCCATAAATACATCCTTCCTCTCTCATAAGAAAACAAATAGGATTTTCTGGATTCTTTTCAGGCCATAGCAAAAAAAAAAAAGGTGTGAAAAAAAATGACATTGTGCAGCGTCCATTAAAATCCTGAAAAGTGCTAAAGGCACCTGCAAACTTGGCATTTCCTGCTTGAGTGCTTCCACTGTTCAAACAGATTTTTAAAACAGCTAAGAAACCATGCCAAATGATCGCTGTTAATCAAAGACTCCTTTCAAATTGTATGAAAACAAACCAGCGTCAAAACGGTAAACTGCACACTTTACTACATGAGGAACTGAAAAATGAATGAACTCACATTGGTGCATATTTCGAGGAAAAATGCTGGCTTTGGAATAAAAGGCATGTATCTGGGGCTTTTTAGGAGTGCTGTGATTTTTTTTTTTTTTTAAATGAATTCCGGGTTTTTAGAGGGTCTTTTTCCCAGCCAGTCTTCAGATCAGCATCCATGTGGATGTGAACTGCCATCATTTTACTTACTTCAGATCAGATCTAGGGGTATTAGCCCTGCAGGATCTAGCCCACTGGAGCCAGGAATACCATTCCAGGACACTTCTGTGCATTGTGCACTGTGCAGCAGAGAGCCCCAGATGGTGGCTGCCTCTCTGCAAAGTGTTCTTGCTAAATCAAAAGCAGCCCTCTAAACATACAGCTTCACGATCACTTCAAAAACAATACACAAGTGATTTATTCTCTTTAAAGAAATTATCAGTTTGGTTCATTAACCTATAGCCGTACAAAAGCAGGAGTCAATTACGTTGCCACATCAGATGTGTGTAAAGATAATTACCCTGAAAAGAAGATGTAAAGGTGTCCATAAAGGCAGTGAAATGTGACCTATTAAATCAAGCTGTAACCTATTATGGGTCAAAAAACACATTTGTAGGGCCAACAGGCTCACGGCAATGGCCAATCTAGCATGAATTCTGCAGGTGTCCTTTTCAAATAAACATGAAATCTATCCTTTTCATTCCTGCCATGTTACTGTCTTCTTACCATCCACACACACTTTACTTGACACATTTGTGCAAGGGACACACACAAATGTCTCCTCAAAATTATGCAGAAGAGCACACCATATATGAGCACTTAAATAGGAAAAATGACACAAAATAGGAAAATCCAAGAAGAGCATCATTACCCTGCTGTTTTACTGGTCCTTTCATAATGCAATTAGTCTGTCATCTTACACAAAGTACCTAATGCTTAGTAGGGTAAGTCTGCATTGGATGATCAAGATCTGACCCAGCTGTCAATACAGACGAATAAAAATCTTGTAAATGTTCTGAAGTTCTTTTTTTGTGAAATTTTCTAACATTAGCTTGAAGTTATTAAAAAGAAAATTATCATGCAACTTTCGTTGTCTGTGACTAACTTGTGAGTGATCCTCTTGATTGATTTAAACCACTTCATTTTCAGTAAGCACCTCTAATACTTGAAGGACCTCATTGAACCAGTTTAAATTATATTTTGCCTCATTTGTACTCACTGCAACAAATGGGTTGAAAAAAATCTGCTTTATGTCACATGCTAAAACACACAGGTATCACAGAGGTTTCTCAGAACGCCTCTCCTTTTCAGCTCCTTTGGGATCACTCTGGATAACCTTTTAGGTTATACTAGTCTTGATTCTGCTTTCACTTGCACCAGAGGTCTAATCAGAAGTAATTAAATGGAAGTCACCAGAGCTCTTTCATGGCAATCCCAGTAGAACTGAGTCTGTAATTAAACTTGCAGATTTTTAAAGATAAGTATTGCCTTCATACAGGTGTGCAGGACTGAGGCAGAAACACTGATGCCTTGTAAACAGTTTCACCTCGGTGCTGAAGACTGTCCCAATGTGGGAAGCAGATGCATTTCTGATTTATGGAGCTGCTGCGTCAATGGTTCTAACTGCAGTCACTTCAGCAGAGCTAAGCCAGATGACCACTGCGAAGGGTCTCACCCCTGAAGGGGGCACAGAAAAAACTGCAATCTGTGCAACACAGGAATAAATCATGAGAAACCCACACTAAGTCACCAGAGTTAATGGTGTCAAATCCACACATTAAGGTAAAGACCCAGGGCCAAAGCATTTAATCTTTAAATATATTTACATTCTTAAAAATATTATTTGATTATGGTATCCATCAGAGGAAGAGCATACACTTTGAGAAAAAACCATCTATATATAGATACTTTCTGGACTAGGCAGTTTTATGGGTAACAGACAAAAACCCACCTTTGTCTCCTTCAGAGTTATTACATTTTTATTCTTATCTAACATACTCCATACTCCTTTATATCCTTCACGCTGCATAGCAGGCTTTTAACTGTTCTAAAAATAACAGTCATTAAAGGAGGCACAGAGATGTTCCAGTCTCTTTGCTGAATCTGAATTCATACCAGCTCTGTCAAGGAAGGTTGGCCACAAACCTGTCTGCAGCAGGTGTGAGGCCGAGCTCCTTTTCGGAGAATTAGTCTCATCTATCATATAAATTTGTTTTGGGTTAACCGGTATGTTGCTCACAGCAAAAGAAATTGAGAAGCCTCCCACCCAGTGCAGGAGAAGTTTAAAGTATTGGTCAGTAAAGTGAAATGATTCTGCAGAGATATCTGCGGAGATAAATTGCCCACTTATCTACCTTAATTTGTAAGACACATCAGGTGTCATAGAAGACATTATTCCTAAGGGAGTAAGTCACCTTCATAATCATCATAGAGGTGAGACTGTCGGGCAAACACTAAATCAAAACAAAAATAATTTTCTTCAAGGAAACATAATTTGTGTAACTCAGAAGTCCAACAAACAAAAGCTTAACAAATCCAGTATCTATAGTTGGTTTCCCTATGCATATCTGTATCTGCATACATGGCTTTTAAGAAAAACACACTTAATATGGTTATGATGATAGCAGCACCATCCTCTGTGTTCCTTCTTTTTCTTAAGCAATTCCAGAGAAGAAATTAGGTATTGATTCTCTCCCTACCTATGTCATCTTTTCTCTTTAATAGATTCATGGCTTTCAGGCTTTAGTTCCACAAACCAGTAGGTAGCATCTAAACAAGATTCACTTTTCTGAAAGGAGCCCTGATTGCTATTAATTCTTCTGCTTTTCTTTTCTTTGTCAAAGTGTTGTTGAAGTGCCTTTCTAGAGAAGTTAAGAATTAAACATTTTCAAGTTTCACAGAACAAAGCCAAGAGAGTTTCTCCTTCACATTCACAGCAGACCAGTCATGATGCCAAAATTGTCTGTTACAAGTTGGGCAACTAATTTCAAATTTCCAGCCCCAGCTGACATTTAATTATCCTGCACAGAGAAGAGCAGTTCCAACATGCTCAACAAAGAGGTTCAAGCCTTGGAGTTGAATTCAAGAGATTTGGAGCACAAAGCTTTGCCATCCATACCACAGGAGCGCTCAACTGCTGGATGGTTCCTCACCGTCCTCTACCAAAATGGTGTCCCTGTCCTGCCCAAGCAGGGACTTGTGTTACAGTGGCACTCCCTTGTACTTTTCTCCTGTTCAATGAATTCCTTCAAAGGAGTTGCTGTCACTTTGCTGATGCCGCACACCAAAGTGGCACCAGCTGTTGGAGTGTCCAGTCTGAGACTGAATGGTGAGAATCAGCCAGAGGTGTGCAAGCCAAGGGGTAACAATCTTGTTTGCCACAATTTTACCTGTATAAGAATTTCAGTTGTGCTATCAGGAAGTCCTGTCCTGCAAAATGAATTCCATGGGAAAAAAAGACATTTGCTGTTAAGTTCTTCAGTTTACCTTTGCCTCAAGTCAGCTTCAATGGAGATGGGCTGATTTATGTCAGCTAAAGATCTGCCCCTGCATCCATTCAAAAAAGACAAAACAGACTCTTCTGATCAAGAAGTGAAATTTTATAATTCACTTAATGAGGAAGAGCTGATGTCCATAGAGACACTGGTGTTTAATATCAGATGTGTCAATCAAAATCTATTAATGTTGAGTCGCTAATTTGATTTGTGAAATACTGTAGCAAAGATTCATATAATTTATCCTTAAGGGATATTCATTGGGTATTAAATTAACCTAGTGGATGTTTGTCCTGTTTTCCAACTAAAAAAAAATGTGTTCACAATAGTTTACTGTACAGGGCAAAGCCAGTGGGTATAGAAAGAAAGAGAAGAATGCTTTGGTTTAACATTCATGTTTACTCTAGTTGTGTGTCATTTAAATTTGTCTTATCTTCCTCAGCTCTTTATAGAAGATCTTAAAATATGCGTTCATGGCAAGGTTAATTTCAAGAGTCAACAAATAAGGGTTGTACTTTAAAGAAAATTAGGCATTTAACAGACCATTTTGATCAATGAATTCTTGCTGGCATAGGGATATCTACATTTTGGGTCTCATCTGTAACCAGGCTCACACTTTAGAAAACTGCAAGGTGATTGTTCCATCAGAATGATGCTGTTGTCTCTACTGTTCTGTTCTACACTAAAGACTTGAGAATCACTCTAAATCTCTATTCAGTGTAACAATAAAACACATTGAAAATGAACTGATTAGTTTCACAAGCAACTATACCTAGCCATAGACTTAACTCAAGTTTTATAGCTACACTGAAGTTCTGTATTTGGGAGAAAATGTAGGGAAATGAGAATTAATTGAAAGAACAGCCCTTCTTCATGCAACTGTATAAACTTGCATGTGGCCATTTTTAAGCTTTGGACAAATAGTATGTATGCAAGAATAAATTTTGGTTTTACACAGAAGAGCAGTGCCAGGACTATGCTTCACTGTGCCTGACAAAAGCCAGACTCAGAGCTAATACCACTGTGTATACTTTGAGCTGATCTCCAACAAACCATCCTGTGGCATCAGCTGAATGAAATTCCTAGTTGCTAGATTATTTCCTTTAGCAAAGTGTTCTTCAAAAATTACCACAGCTCATATTTATCATTTAGGGACTACATTGTACAAACTCTGCACCAAGTGTCTTTTCACTCCCTGATTTAAGTGGGACACTCCCCAGGAGAGAAAGCACTAATTTACAGCAGTTATGGCAGCACAGGGCCCATAGAAATGCTACAGTTTACATTTGTTTTAACCACAATGGTTATTTTTGTTACAGCTAACATAAAAAACTCCCTTCTCATTCATATTTGTCACTATTTTGTTTTTATGTAAAATAATCATCATTATAATAATAGTAATTCCAGATGTTCATGTAAAGGCAGCTCATTAAATCACAGTTGTGCACTCTTCCATGTTGTAATTTGCTCAGATAAATTCCCTTTTCTTTAAGCAGGTAATAAATACATAAAGCTTTTCTATCTATATATCTTTTAATCGACTGCAGTCATTTAACCTAGACCCTCTAACCAAATTAATAATAGAAAACGTGTCATAACAATTCCTTACCACAGGATGAATTATCATTATTGTTTTGGCATTGAAAAGCCTTTCTGCTACCTCAAATTACCCTTCTTTTCAACAGTGCACAATACATGAATCGCTTCCCTAATCCTACATGTTACTAAAAATCACATCCCAGTACAATAGAGCCATCTGACAAGCTACTTTCTGACAGCATGCTAAACTATTGTGGTGGTGAATTCCCAGAGACCCTCTGGATCTGTTTCATTAATAAAAGTTGCAAGTGAAAGCCAAAGGAGGAACTGCTCACAGCCTGTGAGAATCCACCCAGAGGCTGAACTTCACATCCCAGCTCTTCCTATCATCCTTAATGTCATGGAAACAGCTTCCCTTGTGCCAGGGAGGTGTTAAGCAGACAAACATCGTTAGAGCTCCAGCTATACTTCTTTTGAAATCTAAAAATTTAAACATCTGGAATTTTTACAGCTGGGGGCAATTAAAGTGCTGTTTCCAAACACCATAAATGTGTGTCTATCCATAGTATTATATACACACAGGCGCTGATCCTCAGCTGCCTGTTAAATTAGTCACATTTGACAATGTCAAGCCAGTCATATTGGATTTAGAGCACCTGAGAACCCAGCCTTCCAATTTGCAACCATTTGTAAAAGGATGAGTGATCTGTAGAGCAAGGGTATAGTCGAACACCAGTGAATTACAATTTTCAGTGTTGATTTTTGTTCTGGTACTGACACCCTCCATGGCTTCAAGCTAGTTTGTTTTTGGTTTTGTTTTTTTTTTTTTCTTGCAGCAACATATTTTCTTCCCTGGGACTTAAGGAGAAGAACTTAGGCCCTGCATCAAAAAATCTGCACATTCAAAGATCTGCAACACACTAGAATTAGTGTTGCCAAGTCTGTTTCTATTACTATTGTTTTTGAAAAGATAGTAAACCATCTGCCCTCTTTATGGTCTTCTAATCAGAATCAACTTGTGCTTCTACCAGACAAGTATTTAAGTGACTTTTTATTGCAACAAACCAGCATTCATCAAAAGTGGTGTATTTTTAACACTAATTCTAATTATAACAAGCAGTGCATTTTGTGTGCTTTCCAATTATGCATGAGAAAAGTCAGTGTAAGTGTCCTCTCTTATCATAATTATCTGTTTCTAATTTCAATTTTGGCTATGACTTTGCACTCAGTGATGTAAATGTAAATGTTCCTGTCAGATAAAGATTAATTTGATTTAAGCCCTCTTTGTTCTAGTTATATATTCTATTTCTGCTCACCATGCAAGTTTCATTTGAAGGCACATCTGTATTTTATCACAACAATGAAGAAATTCTTTGGTATTTAAAAAGGTAACTACAGGATTTCAGCTAGTCCTGTCAGGCACTGTTATGACAGTGTAGGCTAGGACTGTGCCAAATGAATTAATATTTTAGATGACTAATGCATGAATTACTGTAATTATTACTTGACTATTAAAGTATGTGAACTTTTATCAAATGAAATAAAACTTGTTGCCCTAATTGCTCTCTGTACTCCTAAGGAAACATGACCTTTATGGGCTTTGAACCTGAGCACACTGAAAATACTGAACAGAACCTTGCAGGCAGAATAGGAGATTTAACAAGGACAGAAAAATCATTTTATCTCTGACTGACATGGAACATATCTCCTTGATATTCTCCTGTCTGGAGTCAAGGTTTTAGGAATAGTCTAGAGAGATTTCTATCATTGAGCACATCCATGCTGTGTGGCTGTCCCAGTAAGAAGGTAACAGAAACAGTGAGTGGGTAATTCTGCAGTATTAGTCCAGGCTTGGAGCGAAGTCTCACACTTACAAGCACCCAAAACTATTTAAAAACTGAGTTTTGTGGGGCCTGCACTACGGGAACACTTCAAAACCACAGGCTAGTCCTGGGTTTGATGAAAATGGGATGTGACCCACTGGCCACGCCTTCTGACAAAGCTCTTCTGGAGGCAGCAACAGAACGTGTTTTGGCAAAGAGGTGATTCAAATATTGCCAAAGCCCACTGTGTCTAACCTTGCTTGCATTCACATCCTAGAATGACGTGGGTTTCCACCAAAACCATCACAAGTGAGGGCTAGCTGGCTGCAGAGTCAGGTCTCTAGGCACAGCTCAGAAAGGTTTCTGACATGTCTAACACAAACTGAGTTCAAATTACAGTGCTAATGCTTACAGGGCTGGTAAACAGTCTTTTACCCCACTGTTTTCACAAAACTTAGAGCAACTTTAACAGTATTCAACAGTTTCACTGACATTTTGGTGATAACACCCCACGGAACCCAAGCCTTGATACCTAGAACACAACCACCTACATGAACCTCTCCTTTTCTAGGAAGTTTTACTAATAAGACTTGAAGACTTTGAAGGCTTCACTGAAACATGCATGTGTTGTAGCAGGTCCTGCTCTGCAGTTGCAGAAATCTGGCTTTCCAGACAGGGTCTGTTTGCAGCTCATCCTCCAAGCTGCTGTCTCCTCCCAGAACCTATTTCCCTCCCCTCTCCACAGGAAGAGCTGTGCACACCTCTCTGCTGTACAACTCACAAAGAACAGATGATTACATATAATTTTAAAAATATAACGTTTCTAGGATTCATTAGAAAGCTAAAAAAAAATTAATTTTAGTTGAGTACTAAAAAACACGTTTAAAAATACTTATGGCGATTTTGCAGTCACAGTCAAGACTCAACAATGCTGTTATCCAACAGCTCAGTGGTGCAACATCTCTTTGAACAGTTTTCTCCTGACATTTCTGTCCACTTCAAGGGGCAACCACTCAGATAAACAATCTAACAACTTGAGAGATCGAGATTTAGACACTTACCACTCACTGACATTTAGACTTCCCACTTGATCTGTGCCAACTGCTGTCTTAGATGCTGACTTCTGAGCATGTCACAGCTGCAAATTGGCATGTAAGTACTTCTGACTGGCTACTGTCTTCAGAATATATTTACAGCATCTTCTGGCTATTCTATGGCATAGAGAAAAACTAAGCCTAAAAGTGTTCTTATGTAATATCTCACGACTTTGTACTATTTCATGTATAAATGAAAGAAAGGATGCACACAAAATATTGTTTAGGTTGGTGCTGTTACACAGTTTTTCAATTGTTTTCATTTATAAGAATGTTGCTGTTTTACTTGCCAAAACAAAAATATACTGCTGTAATATTGCTGTGATCTCAGCACAGTGTTTCTGGACGGGGGTGACCTTCTGTACCTTTTATCTGGAGGAATTTGGCCCAGAGAAGCAGAAATCAAACAACATGTGATTCAGAGTTGCTGCAGAACCCGTCACCTCTCATCAGCTTGTGATTTAGTGTAACCTGAACAGGGACGGCCCTGTTATTTTGTATAGGAACCAACATGACATTATCCAGAGCCAGGAGGTCATTGGTTTAAATCTCAACTAATCTGATGTGTCAGACCAAAGGCTCAGATTAGGCAGTTGGAGAAAATGGAAACATTCCTCTGCAATTTAATATCAAAATTAACTACGGACAAAGGATGCAACTACTTCAAAAGAAATAAAGCTTTAACAAGAAAAGATAATGGGTCAAATCCACTGTTGGCATAAACTGCCAGAACTATGCTGATCTCACAGATCTCTGTCAGCTTTCACTAGTGGCAAATTAGCTACAATTAATGAATTTCAGTGATCAAACTCCAATTAATTGTTCATTTCTGCAATAATCCAGCTGGAGATGTGTGTGTGTGCAAACACTTTACAATATCACTGCAGCAGTACTTCTGTTATCAAACAACAACAGACAGTAAGAGGCACTGCAGCAACAGTTTGTAATAGCCAAACTTACCTATTAATTGTGGTCTAGTTAATATTTTAAAAAGATTCCCATCCTTATTGCTACCAGAAAAATATTCTGCATACTGGGGAGACAGAAAGGATATGGATTGTAAGGTTTTACCTAAAAGTCCAAATACTCTGAAATAAATGAATGACTTTTATTGAAATGGGCTGGACTGTATCCATCTGCAGATGAATATTGGCTGCATGTGCTTTCCTGGAGAGCATGCAATAAAGTGATTGAAGTGGTGATTAAAAGAAACACATTAGTAAAAATGTCTACCATAACTTTATAATGTACTTTTTTACACTGAAATATCTCTGAATCATTATAAACATCATTAAAAAATGAGCAGTGGGAGCAGCTTCAGGATACTTGCTACCTTCTGCTGCAGATCTGATTACCTGAGCTCTTGCCTGATCCAAATGGCCATTAGAATTTGTAGGGGCTTATCTGTTAGAAAATACATTATTTGGAAACAAGGTCTTGATTTAGGAAGTCATTTAAACACAAGCTTGAGTGCTCTTTCCAACAAATGTGGATTCTACGTTAGGACCTTGATTTGGCAAGTACTTGTAGACTTTTAACAAAAACATAGTTCACTTGACTTCATTTCAACAGCTCGAATACTCCAAGTTAAGCTTTTATGTCAAGTGTTTGATTGGAGAGGGGGCTAACACACATTTTTCCATCTTGCAAATGTTTGGGCTTTGAGGACATGAACAGATAAATAATAATTGAAGCTTTAACAAATGCCTTAGTCAATTTGTATGAAAAGATAAAATCCAGTGTTCTGTGGAGCTCTCCGTAAAGGCGTAACTCAACAGCCACTTCTGTTCAGGGGGGAACCTCTGGGCTGATGCAAATGTCACGGGAAGAACACTGACATGCTGCCCCTACTTCCTAAATATATTTTGAGGGGAAAGAAAAACATACAACAAAAGTATCTGGGACTGACAAAGGTTGATTGCTTCTGAATGACCTTAAATGCCTCTTCCTAATTCTACAGCCTTGCCCCCTGCTCTGAACTACTGAGTTACCTCTTAAATTCATTCTTACTATTTGCAGCAGCAGTTTACTCTGGCAATTTATATCCACACTTAAAATTTACCCCATAGTGTGTAATTTTCTGTGCAGAAAACATGGACTACAAAGCAACCACAGAGCTAAAACAACTAGTGAAATAGTTTCTACTCATAGTTTCTCCTGGAGAATTTAAAATACTGTCATCATAAAGCAGCTTTTTAAAATAAAACAGAAGTAAACAATATTTTCCATAAGTTCTGCGTACAAAGAAATATAATTAAAAATGCATAGTATGAAAACTGTGGAAACCAATGAATTCCATCATTTTCCTATTTATTAAATCCTTATTACCCCAGGAGCAGAAAGCTAACTCTCCATCACCTCCTTGATGTAAGCCAAGCAAGATGGCAGAGTTACCCATTCCATGAACTACCTTTTATGGATTAATGAAAAAAAAGGAGACTGTGCTTCCCAGGTAAACGTGTGACAGGACAATTGTTCTTGAGATGAATGATATTAACTGCAGCACAACGCAAGGAAGAAAAAGTGGATTTTAATGCTGTTGAAAATTATGGCCTTAAGAAATGTAGTGGATGACTAAAAGTCCTCTATTCAATGAAGAAATCATTGAGAAGTTCTTGGCAGGATGTCAAAAACTGCATTTAAGAGGACAATTAAAACAGTATAATGCAAACGCTATAATTAGAACCATATCTGGTTGAGCAACATGCTATTTGTCTTCCAGGCTGTTAGAAGAAAAAATCCCCATGAAGTGCTGCCAGTATTTATTGGGGTATTTACAAAATAATACAGATTTGGCCAGAAGATGAATTTTGTTACCATAAAGATTAAGTGAAAAATTGCATCCACCTTTGTACCTTGAAAGGTTCTTCTCTGATATTCATTTACCTCCCACAAGTAACTTGACTCACATATCCATATATTTATATTATTTTACAGGGACAATGACCAAGGCCCCCTTCCAATTATGCAAACTCAGGCCTGCTCCCGCTAAGGTGTCAGAGTTCTTTGCAGTTTAAGCAGGCACAGCTTAATTTGCACCAGTTGAGAAACAGCCTGGAATTTAAAGTAGAACATGGGAAACCTGCCAGAAGTGCTACAGGGAGCCCAAATTTCATCTACACATAACAAAATAGGGCATCCCTATCATGCATTATGATGCAAAAACCTTGGAAGTAGTAAAATGGTAAGAATTTGCCTCAAAAATAAAGTTCACACTTCCCAGTTACTAAACACAAACATTAAATGGCATTTTCATGATACAGGAAGACATGTGAGGAGAACATTTAAAATCAAATGCAAGCTATTTCATGACAAGCCTCTCTCTTTGGGGAACAGTGAGGCCCAGATTCAGCACAGCACTGAGGAGTGAGCCAGCTGGTTGAGGCAGTAATGAAATCAGGGACTCCCAAATGTGAGCAGTGTCCCCGCTCAGGGAGGACCTTCCCACCTGCTCCTCTGAGCCGTCCCTTGTGGGCTGACGTGAGAGTGGCTGGTGCTGACAGGGAGCAGGCAGAGCCATCCATGGTCATCCCCGATGGAAACAAGCTGGGTTCTTCCCTCACATCCAGCCCTGGCAGAGCCACCCGGATCTGCCCGGGGCACGGTGGCTCTCCCATTACTGCCAGGCCAGGCGGGAGATCCGCTCCACCCCAAATGTGGGAAGTACCTATAGGAGCCCACAAGCCATTGAAGCTCCATGTGCTCTGGGGCATGACTAAATAAGGGACTTCAAAGCTTTGAAAAAGCTGAATTTCTTGACGATTATCCGAACCAAATTTCAGAATCTTTTGAAGATGGTTTGTCTCCACTCAGGGGGTCCGTTTTACAAGGCACTGGGAGAAGTTGGAATTGCTTAACCTCATTTTAGCATGCAGCAATTTTACAGTGTGCTTTCCTTTCTTAGTGCTCTTGTTCCAAGCACAGAGGTTTGGGATCCCAATGTGCTGGATATCTGAGATGGGGGGAACATGAGAAACCACATGGAAACCATGAGGAGAGTATAGTTTTCCATGCTGGGTCTGGGAATCCTGTAATTCAGATACACTGCCTTGTGTTCGATACTGCCTCTTTGTGGAAAAACGCAGTTATACATTGTAAAGTTTAATTGTCCAGAGAAGCTTTGAATCTGGTTTTGCAGGACAGTTTCTCTGAATTTAAAACAAAATCTCATGGAGGATCTCCTAATATGGTGTTTTATTTCCTGTGGGAACACTTCTGTGGAGGAACAGGCAGGGGAATACATAAGAATGAGATGTGAATTCCAGTGGTACAAATAATCATAATGTTCAGCACAGTCATTATACTGAGCACGATGCAAACTCCAGCAGAGAAAACCCACACACATGCATTTCTCCTACTGAAGAAAAACTAAGTGTAACATTGAGGTTTAATCCTTGCTGGTTTTCCTCTTTCTTGCACACTCTGGACTGCATAAATTCTACAGCATATTCTACTTGTCTTTATGGGTCCTGGTTAGTCTAGGTGAGATAGAGGGATTTTTTTTCCTAAGCCCAAGAAATCAGATGTTACTCTCAGCAGTAAAACACTACAGAATTAATTGACAGTCTATTAGGAATACATCCCCATAATAAAGAGTGCTACCCTACCACTCAGTCTGCAAAGAAAGCAAGCAACAAATTTCACAGTTACTGTAACCATCAAACTAAATAATAAGTCTATTATCTTCAGCAATGTATTGCCTTATACACATGAAATATAATAGGTATTAGTACGATACTTCTTTTGGTACATGACAGATTACTTCAGATTATTTCAGCATTATTGAGATCTCTGGAACATCGTATCGGTTATAAAAGAAAAAATATAGCCCAAATTTGTAAAGGTCAGTGAGTAATTGTTAACCTTGGAGGGGAAAGAAATCAGTACTTTTACTGACAGCACTCAGAGCCTCTTGTAAATCATATTCATATTCATATACTTAAGCATTAATTTACATAGTTAATTTCTGACAGGTTGACAACTGCAGTCCTTCTATCCTCTTGGTGTAAAGTAAGAAGTCAATTGTTATTCAGTGTATCAGTTACAGTGGTAGTGCCACTAACTGTATTTTATATAATGTGCTATCTGCAGAAAAGCAGATAAGAATTTGATTTAACATCCAATTAAAAGCCGTCATTGAAAAATTACTTCAAATAAGCCTTTTATTTTCTTTAATCAGTCCTCAATTCAAGCCTTCCTTGGACCTACTGAACCAAGCATCAGGACTCATGAATTTTGATTAAAAAATTTGAGCCCATTTCTAACTTAAGCAGATTTTTTTTGTTGCACTGTTTGATAGAAATTTAATAAATCTATGAATCCTTGCCAGCGTCATTTATCATCTTTTTTTCCGCAAGACTGGCCTATTATGCCTCGGCAGTAAATTATGAGGAAGCCAGCAAACCAAAACTTTTCAGTCCGATACTGAAGAAGAGATATAATCACTTGCATTGAACCATATAATTATAGTAGAATATGAATCTCTGAAACATTAGGTCCTGTTTTGAATATGTAATGCCCATGCTTTGAGAGCCTACAAAGATTTCTAGCTGATCTAATATAGCTCAGTTTAGCATCATATTGAACAATTTGCTGTTAATGAAAATGACAGCAAAAGCCATAAACAACAAGCTGGGAGACTCAGTAAGAAGTATTAGGGAAATTTCCCTGTCTTTGGAAGAACAAATCAGGAAATCAAATAGTCACCTTTTAGGGGTCCAAGTCAACCACTTATATTCTAAATGACCACGAAGATCATGATCTTAATGATCCCCTTAGTATGGGGGCATGTTACCAAAGGTTTACTGGTTTAGGCATAAAGCTGGGATGTGACTGAGCCTCCTCACCTTCCCTAGAGAGTCATAGGAAGAGGCCCCTCCAGGGAAGAATTTGGATAAGGAGTTGAATTAGCTGCTCCAGTTCACACTGCAGAGATGCCCATCTCTGTTGATAATGATCTATGGGAGCAAAGGAGACTCTTCTTAATTTAGCCCCCAAATTAGGGGGCGGGGCTCAGCAGTGCAAATGCCCCATCCCCAGCTGCCCCCACTTTGTGCTGCGACCCCGGAATCTACAGTGAAGGACACCTTGCCCACAGAATACAAGGAATCCATGTATGCACACCTGAACAGAGACACAAGACAGAAAATAAATGGTGTTTAGGAAAAACATCCAGCCTGGGTTTTCCATTATTTTTAAATGGAGGTCCTTTCTTTGTTCAAAATATACTTTTTTTCCAACCAGGACAAGTCGTTCCACAAGCTGCGGGAATGCCAAGAGGTGGGTTTGTGGCCCACAGTCCTTGCACAGCAAAACAGCCCAGCACCCCACACTCATGCTGGGCAGACAGGGCCCGTGCAGCACCCCTGGCTAACACCAAATGTGTGCTACCAAAGACATCACACAACTGCTCCAGCCCGCGAGGCTTTCCAGAGGGTCTGTCAGTACCTCACCTATCCCTCAGGAAAATTAACCAAAAAGAACCTTAGTTTTGTCAGCCATCAAAAAAGGTTGTGTTGGGTCCACTTATCATGTTACCTAAACTGGTTCTTCCACCATCACTTGGAAACAGTATTCTCAGAGCATCGTAAGACTGACTTTGTAGAATAATGTCACTTGTCCAGGCTTAAAGATTTTTTCCTAACATGAAAATAGCCTGGACTCTAGTCCGGCTGATGCAATGAAACTCACTGTGTCAGGAGTGCTGTTCCCTGCTGTAAAGCAACATCAGTTTCTTATTTTACTTTCAAACCACATTGGAACTTCTGTGTGAGAGTCTGATGATATAAAGTATTCATTCAAGAAAAAGAAAAAGTCTCAAAAAGAAAGGTTAGTCTGAGCTGTAAGAAAATTAAGTACCAATGCACAAACAACGACAGATATTCAAAGAGGGAAAACAGAATTTTAAATGAAAAAGCCTGTCAAGTATTCAAGAATTAATTAAGAATAGATCTAAAGTACATGAATATTCTACTTGAGTGGCTGTAGTATCATCAAACTTTTGCTAATAAAGCAGCCATTTCTTCTGACACTATCTCCTAAAGATTGATATTTCTTACATTATAGCTGCTCTACCACTTCTTAATTGAAGAGGTATTTTGTGATCCTGTAGTTAGGGACATGAAAATATGTGTTATTTCAGTACTGCCCTCTAACATAAAAGACACTGCTAAAATTGATGCATTTCATTATAGCCTGCAGATTCTTCAAACTACTGAGTTGTAGGAGAACCAAAAGTTCCCCATACAAAGCTGGTTTCACAAATTTGTATCATCACTTCTTTACATTCACAAGTCAGACTCCTGAACAGAGGACAGTAGGTATGAAGTTGGTTTGTAAATATATTGCTTATTGCAGGCAACCAAGTTAAGCTTTGCAAATTCAGCTGGTGTACGGATGCTGAGGGTAACCAGATCCAACCAATCTTATGGGACTCCTGACATAAATCACTCCAGCTACCAGGCTCAGTTTATTTTACAGAACTTTCTGATCCCTCTCCATCAGATAGAGCTAGACACAGCCACAGAGCCTCGGAGTATGTCTTAGGAAAACAGTGCAACAGCTCCAGATTTCACAAATACCTGTGCAGGAAAGCATGCAAGTATCTGGCTGGCAGAAAGCTGCCAATCAGCTCTGCAGTTTTAAATATTTTAAAAGAGTCTTAAAGTAAAAATAATGCATACTGCCTTTCCTCTGATCCATGGTAGGGAAGAAAACTTTTTTTTTTTCCTTTTAATAAGCTTGGTAAACGAAGTGTAACCATACCTGCTAAATTACCTAACTGATGATCTCCTGGCACAGAGAAGCATTTCTGTCTAATAAAAACAAAACTGCCCATTGTGGGACATTTTGCATTAGGCTCAGAGGAGCGCAGGGAGTAGAGTTTCCTGCCCTGATTTTGATGCTCTCTACAGGAATTGCCCTCTGGCCCCTTGGCAGGAACTCTATGACCCAGCTGAGCTTTCTACTGAATAGCTCAGCAGGGTGCAGGAGCCAGTTGCATGGCTTCACATGGTGCAGAAAGCTGTGGAGATTTTCTCCTGAACAGCACCTCAGCCATTTTGAAACATCTGCAATAGCTACTATTGAGGGGATGGAGGGAGAGAAGAACTTCTCCAGCTGTTACGTCTCTGCTGAATTTTTCTTTATTCCCGTCTACTGCCCTCATGATGATTTTGAAGGACACCAAATGGTTTCCATTATTTAGAATGAAATAACATCTGCTCAACAAATATTGTTACTCCTTGGGAAGCACCTCCTTCAAGCAGCAGCTCTCTTTACAACATTACAAATTTTGTTTCATATTGTAGTCAGAAGGCACAATCTCACAGACACTCTAGAGAAAGAAGGGGGAAAGTAGAAATAGCTGCAAACAGAAAAACTAAGATGGTGCTTGAAGAAATGATCTTGTTCTGTGGTTGAAGGGGGTGGATAGACCATGTCTCCCACTTGTAGGGTAACTCAAGAGGAAAAATGACCTCTCTTCACTGCACCAGCTCATACACAAGAGGCAAAACTGTCACAGGGAGGTGACCATGCTGAGAGAGGGTATGTGAACAGATGGACATGAGGTCAGTACCATGGAATAAGTCCAAAGAGATCAGTTTTGGGTTTTATTTAGACTTGAACTGAAAGCTAAGGAAGAGAAATGGAAGTTACTGAGCCTCAGTTTCTTTGAGCAGAAAAACAAATCAGCTCAGAGCACTGAATTGTAAAGACTGGACTTCACTTTTCTGGTAGACATGCTGCTACTGAAATCAAAATGTCCTTTTGGGCTGCTATGTCTTTCACAACACATTTTTTAGAGCAGACTAGCTCAATAACCCAAAAACTGGGTAGCATTTAACACAGAACCTTGGGTGCTGACAAACCAGAACCCAGATCCTTGCTGGACTGTACCCCATGACCTGGTCAAACACACATATCTATTTTAGCAGTTCAATTAAAATGATAAAAATCATATGTGAATATGCCTGCCTAGCATGTGGACATCGGGATCTATTTATTCTCATTTTGCTACTATCAGCATCATTTGGATGAGGAATTAAAGTAAGAAATATGATTATGTGAAAGAATGATCCAACATTAAACTGATCTAGAGGCATACTTTTTAGCTTGGTAATTTTTTTTTTTGTTTAGGGGACGAGTGAATTTAGCAACATCACTGACATTTCAATTTACTGAAGCTCCACTAATCTGCAGTTCCTCAGCACCTGTCAGAAGGGCACTGAAGACTTCCCAGGACCTTCCTATGGAGATGCAGTCATCAAATTACAAGAGAAAGCACAGACATCTGCACAGATGACCTCAGAAGAGATCTTTGCAACAGATAAACCCAGGAGTTATTTATTGTACTTCTGGTGAATAACTATTTGACCAGATTTAGAGTAATTTTTGGACTAGAGATAACATCTAGCTAATGCTTATACATATAATTTCTGTGTGATCTCAAGCTGTATCATTTGTACATATTTGTACAGTCATTATAAAGCTCGTGTGTTTCATGTTATCTACACCTTCATGTAATGTGCCAGATGACGTAACCTGTAGTATTTAAAGACATTGTGACATTGAAAGGTCTATTTCCACAGCTATTAAAACTGTTTAGAAGCACATAAAGCAGTATAGTCAGATTGTTAAAAAGAAGTCTTTCAAATTTTATGTTTTTTAAATGTTGATTCTATAACACTGTGCCAATTCTTACTGATCCGGATTAGTGAACAGGGGAACACTAAGTTTTTTACTTGCTAATTCATAGTGTTTACAGCCTCAAAAGAAAAGCAGAAGACATTTTCAGCTGTTTGTAAACCACAAAATTCCTAACAGAGTTTAAAAGTCATATCTTCAACAGTCACCTCTAGCTCTTGTTTTGTTTGCACATCTAAATTCTATTTTGAGGGAGGTAAAAAGCCTCAGATGCTATATGAATTTTTAAATAATACCTCAAAAACGTGTATTTTACATTTCTGCTAGCATTTCATGGTAATATTTTACTTCAGAATACATTAGAGCATATCTGTGGATTACATTATTTTAACATTACAACTGTGTTTAGAGGAATAGCTTAAAAATAACGTGTTTAAGTATAGCGTACTGCAAAGGAGGAAACGTGGCCCTGTGAACACATAACAAATTAGGCTGTTGGTAACCTCAAAGTCAACACCTAAAGCAGCTCGTTGGCTGCTCGTATCAGGAAGGGATGTGCCTCTCTGGGCTCCAGCCTCTCCTCGGGTAATGCATCCAACAGCAGAGGAACCTCATTAACAGCAAAACCTGGGGACGCTGTTGCCAAAGTTCATCCCGTGGCTCCTGCGTGTGCCAGGACACAGCCTTTAAGTTGAGTACTGAAGATTTTTCACGGCCAATGAGTGTTTCAGCAGAAGACAAAACAGAAGAAACAATAACTGAAGCGAGGGCAGGAAACACAAAAGCCCCACAGAGCAGCAGGAGCAGCAGGCACAGCAGAGGTACCAACACACTGACGTTCAACTCTCCGAGCCATTCAAATTAATGAGCTCTAGAAATGTGGGGTCCCACTGTATTAATACCCATTACATAATGTGCTTCCTCCCCCGGTAAATAGAGGATTCAGGATGCCTAGGGTATAGAGAGTCTCTTACTGAAGATAATGGGCCCAAACTGATTTTAGACACAGGTCCCTTTCCCTGGAGACAGTTCCTAATGATCTTCAGTGTTACAAAGGCATGACAAAAATATAAAGCAGTCACTTTAGCCCAGATAGTTTTTTTTACAATTACCTTGCCTCCTAAAAACAGTCCATCATATCTTTCTCACAAAATTTGTATTTTTCTCTGTTTGCACTTACACAGCTTTGGTTCATTGTGCTACAAATGGAATATATGTTTATTTTTCCTGGGCACACCAAAGTGCCTTAAATAAAAGAAGCAAATGTTTCTCAAAGGCTGTTCTTAATTTTACTTTTCTTCCCTAATAGTTAATTGTACCATAAGTGTTTTAGCAAATTTTACTACCGGAAATTGCTAATATTACAAATGCATAATTTAATGGATGTGAATTTTTTCCGAATACAGGTTCCAATCTGATATTTACTCATGCTGTAAACTATGGAAAGGCTTTCCTTCCTCTTTGCACTTGTCTCCATTGCAAGTAGGTGAGGGTCTGTCCCAAAACAAATTAGTATTTTGTCAGCCATACTGTCAAATTAAAACATTTCTTTATGCTTGCGAGACTGAAAGCCACAATTTTCAAACATTAATTACATTCACTGCTGGTAGCAAATGCATACATACACACTGATACATTAAGAAGTTGGCAGCTTTCCAAAAATGCCTAGCAGCCCCAAAAAATTAAACATTTCTAATTTATAAAGAATGATCCCGAGTTTTAAGAAAATAATAACTTTTTGCTCAACTGCATTTTTCAAACATAGCGTGAATAAAAACCCCCGTGCTTTCTGGCAAAATCTGCAGAGGGAAATAGGGCTTTTGAAACATCCAGGAGTACGCTGGTTTTGGTAGCTGTTCTGAAACCATGGGTGTCTGATAAGAAAGAACACAACAAAGACATTATGTTTTTCTCTTAATGACCTTTCTCACCCCTGTGAAACTCAGCTGGAGCTTTGCCACCTACCATGGGGAAGCTGGTGATGTTGCCTGCAGGACATCCACTGCAGGATGTCATGGACAGGCACCCCCTGAGAAACCTCACGAGGAAACTCACCCCAAAGCAATGACAGTTCCCTGTGCCACGTTACAGAGTACTCAGCCATGCCAAATGCAGCCAGGCAAACAACCACCAGATCCTCCACCCTCACTCCTGGTTCTGTGCTTATGCCTGCACATTTTCTAACATCCCTCAAATCCCGTTGAACCAGTACAGCCGTGAAAGAAATAGGCAAAGGGGCCTGATGGTGATAGGAACAACAACAAAATATGTCACGCTCCTGCTGTTTAACTAAAATATCTGGTAGTAAAGCATGGAGGGATGGTGAAATAAATGAACAGAGTCATGGACATGGGGCCTATCTGCCCAAGGTCACAGGCCTGGGACATCTGACAAGCAGTAGAAGAAAATTTGTCTTTGGACAAGAGCAGCCAGTGTCAGGGTGCGAGGTGCCGGTGCTGGGCGAGTGGGAGTGTAGCTGCTGGATGCCCGGCTGCCCTGGGGACACCCAAGGTACCTGCCAGCTCTCCCTCCTGCTCACAGGAGGTATCCTGGGCCAGGTAAGGCACACAGGGAATCCATGGTCAGCACCTCCATTGGTTTTTGGTGTTGGTTGCCCGTGTTGAGGCAAAACCCACCACCAGCCAAGCGGTACCTACCACACCAGCACTGGTGTCTGCATGGAATTAATCACTGCAGCAATTAGTCTTGGTCTCTAATGACTACTTGATTGTAGGGCAGATCTGGATTCCCTGCTCAAGCCTGATTGAGTCAAAGGCATTAATATCAACACAAAAAGATGTGGCTGAATGTTTGTGTATTTTGCTCTAATAATGCTCCAGGACAAACTCAGACGAACGACATCTGCAATATTTACAGTGACAAAGTGCTAGCATAATGTGCCTCTCTCTGTGCTGAACAATTTGTAAATGCCTCATTAAAATGTACTTTTTGTTTCTTCCCTCTTCACCTTAAACTGGTTCATCTCCTTGGTTTTCAACACTTCATGGGAGAAAATGTCAAATTACACAGTATCAAAACAGCCACTCTAGTTTGGTTTTTTTTGGTTTTAAGGCATGTTTTTAAGGCATTTAAGATGCATCATTCTGATACATTCTGGGGTCAAAGAAATGGTTTTGAAATTCACATGCGTAGAAAGATTTGACATTTCCATTTTATTTTGTTTATTTCTAGGACAGGCTACTTATAACAGCTACAGTTGTCTCTAATGACACCAACTAGATTTAAATTAATATAAGCAAATACTGTACCTACAGTCTGCTGTGATAACATACTCTATTACTACACGCTTACACTTAAAATGTGGGAATATAGGTGAAATACATTGTCAATATATTTCAAAACAGTGAGAGGAAAAATGATGTCAGATGGAATCTAAACAAGCTCAAAGAATAATTTATAAAGATATGGAGGAGAAACATGTCTGCTATTGCATGTCCAGCAAATACCTTTAAATGGCTTTATTACTTGCCATCTGTTCTGCCATTTTCCCTTAGTGTTTATATACTTTTATAAAAATTCTGGTTACATATATGCAACAGATTCGTTTTTACAGGAATGAATCAAATATAACAGCAAAAGGTACTTTATTTTTATATGAAAGGTATGACCAGAAATACAGTGTAAGAAAGGTAGGGATGCAGGACTGTTCTTGTCCATTGAATAATCCTTTTTATATGTCCAATAAATTGACCAAGGAAACTAAGCATGCCTCCAGCCAGGCAAAGTTTTACTATTCTCCCATGAAACATCCATCCACTCTGTTCCTGTTACATTTCTTTGCAGCTTCTGATTGCAGGAGAATATAAAAACTGTAACTAGGTAAGACTGAAATGAAGCAGGGATAGAGCAAAGCCATAAAATTGGGATACAAACTTTCCCAAAGTTTGAAGGTGTTTGAACCCCAGATTTTGGCTCCAAACCACCCTTAATTTGAAGCAGCATCTGGCAGGCCAAATGCTCTGCAAACGCTGGCACTGTGAAAGATGAAGTCTCATACGACACAGAATGTTGGAAGAAACATTTCCTTCACGGAGGAAGCCGGGTCACACGAGAAGGGTGAATGCAGGAAAGCTGGGATTTGCAGCTGCACGGAGGGACACAGCTCCCACCATCCCCGTGCTGCTCACTTCAAAGGAGAACTGACCTCCTGCTTGGGTTCGTGTAGCACTTGTTCTCCCTGCTGCTGATCCTCTTGTTCCCACCCTCTTCTTTCAGGGACCGAAACAAAGTCAGGGACACGACTGCCAAGGTTTCTGGCACTGAGGTCTGTGTCACTGCACTCCTGGCCCAGCTCCTCCCAAGCCAAGCGCAGTGTCCTGAGCCAACAGGGCCCATTACAACATCCCAGGAGTCTTTCCACACCTGATTTTCAAAAGCATTTAGTTGCCTAAGGACGCATAGGGATAAAAGAAATTTCAAACACACCTTGAGCCTGGTTTTCCCAGCGACTTGGAAAATCCTGAGCGTTTCTGAAAACCTCACTTAGCATTAACCACACCTTCCATATAGGCAGAAGCTTCATCTTCCAGCCTGAAACTCATGATTTCCCACCCAAAACAGGTAGATGCTTTATCCTGGTATTTCTGCATTTAGTGTTAAATTATATTTAATTATAGTCGCAAAAGCTATCTCTGTATTTTAACAGCTTGGATGTGGCCAAAAATAAGTGGCTTATTAGCTGCTGTGAGGAACATTTCACAATAGGATCTGCATTTTTCTAGAACTCTGTAATTAAAGTATGCGCTAACGTGACCACAACGTTTTTAAACAGCTGGCACATGGAGCTGAAAAAATAATTAGTTTTCAATAAAAAAAGTTGCTTTTTATTACCCAGGCAAAGTTCTCCAGTGACTTTTAAGGATCTGCCAAGTGAAATTCAAAAATGAAAATAGAGTCTCTATGCTGGCTGTTATCCAAGCTGAATGAAACACGAATACACTGGTTTGTGCCAAGTATTAGACATGCTGAACTGAGGCAAAGTGGTTAAGTACCTCCCCAGGTTGAATGTTACACAAAACAGTGTATCTGCCCCCCGAAAAATGCTGTACTTGTGGGGGGAGGGCACCGCTGTGGCTTTCACTCATTATAGCCTCCTTCTCCCAGCAGTCAGGAAATGAAAAAGTGGTTCAGGAAACAACCGAAATATTATCTACAAGAAGCTGAGGCCCTTGGCAGCAAACTCTACATATCTGGGCTTAACTGTTACATAATTCAGGGTAGAGCAGAGCAAACACGGTGACAAGGAGAGGTTGGCAGCAGCCAGGTGAGCACTGCCCTGAGCCCACCTGTGCCATGCACCCGCAGCCACTGCCAGGGCCACAGCACAGCTCTGACACCGAGGGGCTGCAGGAGAAAGCCCCAAGGGCAGCACATCTCTGCTTCACCACCTTCGCTTTGCTGATAAAAAGGAAACTTTTTTGGAAGACTTTTTATTTTATGTTATCAAATCTATAATCCCCACAGCTGTACCTGAGAATGAGCCTATGGATATTACCCACTCAGATAATGGCTTTTTATGTGGTTCTTCCAGCAAACTCCCTTTGCATTTATACTAATGGTAATGTCTTTAAATACAGGCAACCTACACAGAATAAGGCAACCATGAAAATCAAGTGACTTCAGTGGTATGTGCTAAAACAAGAGGCTCTATGAGAAGTTGAGACTTTTGGCAGAAAAACCTACATGTTTGGTTTTAACAGTTACGGGTAGGGGATAGCAAACTCAGTAACAAACAAAAGATGGCACACTCAGACAAACAGGCACATGAAAACTACAGCAATTTATGGACACACTGAAAGTCTTCCCAGACTTGCCAGGTGTTTTCACCTTCCTCATTGCTTGACAGAATGTAAAAAGACAAAAATCAAGGGAAGTTGTGGTGTCTTCTCATCTCTCATTTTATCATCACCATTTAATTGCTAAATACTTAAAGAAACCATCACTTGAAAGCTTATAATTTATTATTCACAGCTATTGGGAACTCACAGGGCCAGTTCTTCCAAGTTACATGGTGGAATTTCAACTGGCAATTGCGTGCTTATCTGAGAGCACCAAATACTCCCTGATTCAAGCCAGGACCTAAAGGTACTTTGGCCTGCTCCATCCCACAGCTGCTGTAAGAGTTATTTTTTTGGTACAGTTTGTCTACTGATTTACTACTACTGTTAAATGAATTCCAAAATTTGCTTAAACATTTGTGTTTGAAGTTGAGGGAAAAATAGCTTCGTTAGCAAAGGTTGAGTCTAATAAAATGGAAATAGGCCGTCTGCTCCCCAGCACCCCCACCTATTCGCTCTTAACAATTAGGCAAACTGTGGTAGATGAGTTCCAAGGACAGGGGAAAAAGAGGCAGATTTGTATTTCATGCTCCAATAAGGGTAATTACCATGCTATTGTTAATTTAATATATAAATAAAAGCAGAATGGAAATATATGTCAGAGTTAGAGTATTCTATAGGGTCCCTTTTCGCAGCACAATGCTAAAGAAAGCCAAACCTGGAACCAGTTAGTTCAATATATATTTTAATTAAAACACATGGGCTATTTTCAGGTGGATAAAATCACAGTGGATTCAATGGCAAAGGACTGACTGAAGCTGCATTTGCACACTGAGCAAACCTGGTGTTAAATCATTGCAGTGAAGGTGCTCTGTCCAGAAGGCTTTCAAGTATCACAAGTAAAATAAGTCTGGGTTGCTTAAGTTCTTACAGCTGATCCCCTTTCATGGAAAAAGCCAATTACAGATCACAGATGTCTAGACTAATCCTTTTAAATATCACAGAGGCAGGAAATAATGTGAAAGTGCAATAAATGACAATTTGTATAGTTTGGGTAGGGGTGGAATAGGACGGCACATGAAAAACAAACACAAAAAGGCTCAAACGTACAAAGGAAAAATAAAGGCTTATATTAACATTCAAGCTCAGTATGGCAATACTGGAGAGCATGGGCTAGATCCTGTTCTGATTTACAGCCTGTAAATCCCTTTCAACTGCATGAAGAAAAATTAAGCACAGAATGTCTGCCTGCTCTACTGAATTGCTTATTCCTCCTCCTTTCACCTCCTTCCCCTTTATTTCGACACTGCATTTTATTCTAACTTTTCTGTAATTTCTGAAATTTATTTTAAACCAGAAAAAGGAAAATTCTGCTTTCTGACAGTGTCTGCATCTTTCCAAGGCATATGTCTGGTAATTAGCATGGTGGGATCATTAGCATAAATATACAAAGAAATTTGATTTTAGAACACAAATACCGTTTTTGCTACGGAGCAATATAGGACAGGTGACAGGCCCAGCTGGGAAACCTCTTTTTCATTTTTCTGTGACCACAAATCAGACATCTTGGGCTCACAGCAGGACAGGCTCTACTGGCAGTAATTGGCACCATCTGTAGCTGTCAGAGCAGTGCCTGGCATTCCAGCATTTCATCTTTCCAGTCAAGGCATTCATCACTAGTCCAAAACTCAGCCAGCTGACACTGAAAGATTAACTTGCATTGATTTGCTTGGATAAGCTCGCCTGTGCCTCAGTTGGTACTGAACGTTCCTGTTAAATAGCCATCACCATCACAAGATGTTTACAAGGTGATTGTCTACTTAGCTTTTTCCATTCCCTTTTGTGGCCCTAATGTGTTTTCAATTATTATAATTTAAGAGATAGTGAATTAAAAGAAAGGAAAGTGAACGTAGCCAGCAATCAGGGAGCGTGACTTAATGAAAGGATTAGAAATTCACAGCAGTGGCTGTTTACTGGTCTTAAATGAGCAGTTTCTCCCACCCCTGTGTGTGTCATGAGAAAAAACTTGTTGATTTGGGGGTTCAGCAACAGACCGAGTCTCCTCCAGCTGTCAGTCTTGATGATAAAACCAAATGAAACTGTTATTATTTTCAAATGCAATTTTCCAGTACTTGGGTAATTTGGTTTGCATCTTCCAGGAAAGCTTTATGGCAGCTACACCAGATGCAAAGTTCAACCTCTCTCTCTTAATCACCTAACAGTATAGCTACTTACCAGTGTTTTCAAGTCTCTGATGTGTTCAAAGCCCAGAGCTTAATCTTTCACAGTCATACAAGGGTCATTACTATTTCAATTTAGAAACCTAACATAATCTGTAGAATGTTTTTGGGTGAAAAAATTGCAATTTGAAAGTTGAAAATTCATGTCCATTTTAGCAAATGACAGACAAATATAAGGACCTCCCAGGAAAACCTAAGACAGTGAATATTTGTGAGTTTCACATAAATGACAATCCTCTTGCTTAAAAATGAAAGCAATAATATTTTTGTGAGTAAATAAAGGGGATTATTGGGGGGCTTTTTAATCTCCTATTATAGCTCTATCAAAATCCTGCTCAGAAATCGTTATTACTGCTCTCTCCTAGGCATCTCCTCATTAATGACTTATTTCCCATAGCACAGGTGATATGTCATAGCTCACACAACCTGTCCATATAGGGTTCATTGGTAGTTTTAGTGTTTTGGGGCCTTCTCTGTGTATCTGTTTCAGGCCAAAAGCTCCATCATCTCACGTTTCCTTTTACACCCTCTATGGGATGAAACTGTAAGGGTTGACAAGTTGGAATTAACACTGAAAAGCACCTGATGTGGTACATCTAGAGAGAACAGTTAGAGAGGATGGAGAGATACCTGCTAATGCCACCTGTCTGAATCAGCTCACTGGAGCAGTGGGCACATCAGCCCAGGCCAAGCACAGGGCTCATACCCCTGCACAGCACCCAGCACCTCCCCTGGCCCCTGTCTGCATTGGGCACAGCTGGCTGACACTGAACTGGGCTGCACAGATGTGCCTTGAGGGTGTCCTGCTCACCTGGGGGCACCTGTGGAAAGGAAAGTTAAAAAGCAGAGTGTTCACAGAGAGAAAGCACAGGGAGGGTGCACGAGCTACTGACATCAAGCGGTCAGAGAGCATCCAAAGGAGGCTACAAAGATGGTGCAGGGTCTGGGGGAGAAGCTGTGTGAGGAGCAGCTGAGGGCACTTGGTCAGTTCAGCCTGGAGAGGAGGAGACTGAGGGGAGACCTCTCTGAGGTTTTCAACATCCTCATGAGGGGAAGCAGAAGGGCAGGTACAGATCTCTTCACTCCCATGACCAGTGACAGGACTCAAGGGAATGGCATGAAGCTGAGTCAGGGGAGGTTTAGGCTGGATATCAGGAAATGGTTCTTCACCCAGAGGGTGGCCGGGCAGTGGAACAGGCTCCCTAGGGCAGTGGTCACAGCACCAAGGCTGCCAGAGCTCAAAAAATGTTTGGAAAACACTTTCAGGCACATGGTGGCATTGTTGGGGTGTCCTGTGTAGGGCCAGGAGTTGGACTCTGATGACCCTGATGGGTCCCTCCCAACTCAGCATATTCTGTGATTCTATGATGAAAGAAAAGAGGTCGGAAATGGCCGCAGAGCCCGACTGCAAGATCCTGCAGGGGGAATGGAATAGCAGATCCATCTATTAAAGTCCAAGGTTCGGCTTTAGGGACAGCAATCCCATCTGGGCATGGGAGCTCTGCAGGGCTAAGTAAACTACCAAAAGCAATTTCAACTTTGCATGAGGTACAAAACATGCACGAGAAGGCAGAGATGTGTCAGGGAACATGAAAGCAGAACAAAACAGAGGCTCAGTCAGGACTATGGCTCCCACAGAGCTGAACTTGTGCTCCTGAAGGCAATTCATTTTGCCCTTGAAAACAGGGTATTTTAGATAAAAGGGAATACTGTGACCATGATTAGTGGTGCCAGTCCCAGCTCTGACACAGACTGCCCTGAGAACATCTCCTAACCTTAGAGACACATGTTAAACTGGGCTCAAAACTTAGTGGGGTTTGTCCTTTTCCGCACACAAAAATAGCAATTTTCTCTCTTTTTCCAGTGAAGACAGAATGTACAATACTTCATCAAACAGAAATGAACTTAAATAGCTTATATAAATTACATCTATTTTCAACTATCTTTGCTAAAAACATTTCATCTACTACAGAACACTCATGAGTGTTTGCAACACATCTGTGGAATGAAAAAAAAGAGTTAAGCATAAAAGAGTATTAAGTCATCTGGTTTGGAGGGATTTTTGTATTAGATCTTGTTCATTTATTAAGTGCAATGTGATAGTGGCCAGATGATTAATACAGTGTGGTGGGAGTGATGTAACAGGAAAGATAAAAACGGATATCATGAGTGGAGAAGAGGACGGGGATGTGGAGGGGGTACATCGAGAGGGCTGGGATAAGGAGGTTAGTGTTTACAGTGTCTGAGTGTGACTGACTTCTTTTGGAGTGGGCTTTAGGGAGGATTTACTCTTTTGGATGGTGATTATATTCCACAGGATTTCCCAAATGAGGGGAGAGAGTACAGCATTACTCTGCTTTGAGACAGTAACTACCCCTAGCCCCAACATGTTCAAATCATTTTTCTGCATCTATGAGGAGGGAGATTTTGGTTGTCTCCACCCATTTTGATCAGTTCCCACCAGGGCACCTCACTGTAAGCCTGGTAGGGACTCAGGGCAGAAAAGGCAGAAGTGATGTTCTCTGGATAAGAGAACTGCTAAGAAGGCAATGACTGAAGGATTTGTAAATTCCCTGCTATTAATTAATGGGTCCAGCTGCCTTTGGCAAGAAATACCTGGAGAGCAACCTTAGCTATCAACAGTGTCGACTGACAAAGATCTGAAATGGTGGCATTTATGCAGAAAGTCTCACTGCTTTCAGATATGTATTCTACCGCAGCTGTCGACATCTCTCACATCTAACTGTATTTGGGATGAATCAAAAAGTTGGCTTGAACTAGAGACTATAAAACTCAGTGCTCAACCAGGGGCTCTGTAGGACAGTACTATGGATTCAGTTACAGCTGTGCTCACAGTGTGACCTGGGTCTGGATGTCACCACCTCAACACCCTATCACAGAATGCCTCTACTGCAGGGCCTTCTCATAAGGGTCAGATTTTCAAACACATTCAGCGTCAGCCCATTTCACTGGCAATGCTGGGCAGATTTTCAAAGAAGGCCTGGTTACCCAAGAACAGCTACTGAGTACCTAAACCTGAGGGAAACGCAAAGGATTTTATAAGTTGACCAGATTGTTCAGTTGCAATTTTACAGTATGAACATGCCAATTCAGGTTGTGTAAGGTGATGTCAACACATAGGAGAAGCAAAGAAGAAAGGAAAGTGCTCAAGGTCAGCCATGGCCACACAGCACGGATGTGCTGAGATCCCACAGTTCTATCTCTAGTAAGCACACTTGACAGGTTTCTCCCAGAACAGCCAGGAACATGAAACCACTGCTGATTAGAAGGAGGATTTCCCTTCAGAGTGGTAACCGCTCAGGGGAATCAGATTTCTGTATTGACTTTTACATACACAGAAGGTGACTAAAGGAATTAGGCCAGCCTGGATTGCTGCAAGGGGATAATAAGCCCCATGGTTAGATGGAAATGCATGTGGATTGTTCTACACCCTTCTCTTTCTAACCACTTTCACATACTATTAAAACAAAATGTACTTTTGTTTCCAAATAATGGCTGTCTCATTACTACAGTCGCAGCTGGGCACAGACTCAAGGAGAAGACCCAGAGCCCTAAGTCCCCCCTGATGCCAAACACACACCATTCCATGCAGAACTCATTGCCTGAGCCAGAGCTGTGCAGGATGTCACCTAAGGAGAGCCACCAGCTGAAGGACAGCCGTGGTCCTGCTCAGGGAGAAGCAGCAGAGCCCAAGCCAGGCTCTCTGGCCACAGCAGTGCAAGAGCTGGAAACCAGTGGAGCTCAGCTCGCCACTGGCCCAGGAGAACCAAACTGACCTGTGCTCTCTCTGATGCAGCTGGCACACTACTGGTAGCTCAAGACTTTCTACCAACTCAACTAGCAATAGTGAAGGCAGTAGGACAATAAAGCCTACACAGAGGAGAAATTCCAGACAGCAGGGAGTGGTGGGAGCTGTCAGCATTTTTTACAGTCTTCACAAGGTCAGTAGGTGTCTGTGGTGTGCCCCCCTCTTGCATTACAACATTGAGAGCTCTGCTGCTTCTGCTCCCCTCTTCTGACCTTCCCAGATGCAATGAGGCAAAGCCAGGGCCATGTCTTTATCGGTCATAAGCAGAGCTCAAGAGCAAAACTGCTACTGACAAGAAGTCAGAGTTATGTGGAGTACCGGCATAACGGTTCTAAAAAGACAGCTCAGTGAGACACTGAGGAACTAAATGTGGCCTCCGTTTTTATGAACCTTAATATTTATAGCACTGGAAAGCTTTATACTCTGAATGTTTGTTTCCATTAAATAGCAGATTCTTTCCACACCTTGCTCTCCATGCACACGCATGTCCATTCCCTTCAGAACAGCTCAGTGTGCAACACCTTTGAGTTACAGAGTAAAACAACAACTACGCTCATTAAGATTGTGGTTAATCATAGAACAAAAGATGCATTCTGAGACCCCTTATAAAACAAACCACCTTATTTATGGAATCAAGCAGAATCTGTTTGCTATCAGTCTGACTGTGGGAGTAAGGAACTTTATTTTTAAGAGAGCAATGACATTCTTTTTTAAAGGTATTTACCTTTACCTAGAAAGAATTAGAATAAATCTACCAACTTTGAAGAAACAGTGCTAGCCCACCAGATTTACACAGAGTTCTGAGACATTTGGTGTTTCACCTAAAGCCTAAGCTACTACATCATTTATTCACACGAAGAACACAGTTTCAATTTATTTAAGAGCTTTCTAGCTTACACAGTCCCAAAGAAAAGCTTCAGAATGTTATTCTTATTCGTTTGGAAACCAGAAAGCAAATAGGAGCACATAAGAACTTATTACATTCTAAAATGTCATGATAACGACGCCAGTCTCATGTTTTTTTAAGGAAGAACCTTTGTCTTGGGTTTTTTTCTTATCCTTTTCTTTTTTTTCCCCCTTTTTTTTCCAAGTGTGTGTCGGCGACAACATCCAGTTTGATAAATGGTTGGTTGCAAAAGCAGCGTAGGATGATTGGCAATGCAAACCACATTTTCCAAAATTATTATTGGTCTGTGTGGCTTAATTAGAGGAAGTCCAACTTTAATTTCAAAATTACTGAATGTTTCCTGTAAAACTGAAGCTCTTTTTATAATCCCTTAGATTGTTCCCTTGCCTCCCAAAATAAGCATTTGAAATTGCGCAGCATACCCGAATACATGAGGTAGAAGCGTGCATTAGAGTGGAGTACAGCTCTCAATCACATAGCTCTGAAACTCTGGAAAAAAAAAAGTTCCCTGGAACTGGTGAAATCAACTATTTCAGATGTATTCTGCAATCACATAGCAGAATTTGCCTCTCTTCCAGCAGAAAGATTCTACCAATAAAAACTGTGGAAGGATAAATTAGGAAAACCCATAGCACAACCCTAATTTATAAAAGATGAAGACTTGTCTGTATTTTAAGCACAGTAATAACGGTAAGAAAATATGTGAAATCAGGAAGTCTGATATGGTGTTTTACGTGCTTCAAATTGCGTAACTTTTATTATGGAGTCCTGCCTGCTTTTCTCTCTACATCAGTGTTGTCCTCATTAATGTCAAAAGGATTTATGTGTGCACATGGAAGCAAGAATGTATGCCTATGTGTTTGCAGCCTCACCTGTTATCTTTCTCTTGCCATTATCTAGCAACTTCCCTTTCAAAGGACAACATTTATAGCTCACTGGTAAATATAAGGCAGATAAATTTTATGTACTGAAGCAACATGAGTGTGAAGTTGGTCTGACTCAATTGTATCAAACCAGCTGAAACAGATATTGTGTACACAACAGACACATCTCTGGTTTCAAAGTTTTCATAAGGAAAAATTCCTCTGGGCAAAAGAAATCAAAACACTGGGATGAAATACATTGGATCTCAGGAATTTCCTTTGCAACTACTGGGATCTCCACAAAAATGAACCATTAAAAAGCAATCCCTATTTTCCAATCCTATCAGCTATAGCACATCATCAGGAGTTTACATAATTCTTAAAATCAGACACAAAATGTCAACAGACTGCAGCTGAATGCATTATGGATACAGAATACTCTTGCAGAGTTTTCATTAAGTCTAACATGATTTACAGGACTTAAGACACATCGTTTCAAGATTTTTATATCACTGCAGTAAGTACTCCAGGGATGTTTCGACCCACTCAAAATTGTTTTAGCTGTGCTATTACCTGGGTCAGAACTGATGGCAGCATATATCAATTAGACTGCAGCAGTTTAATACCTGCTCCTATGCATCTGGTCACTCAGAGATTCACATCTAAGATTTCCATACCCTAAAAAGAATATTACAGCAGAGCCCTGGAATGGGCTAAGGTTACCTCATGTATTTAAGAAGCAGCCTTAAAGAAAAGACATTAGGGAACTACACCCATTCACATCACAGATGTCTCTTCCATTCACCACAGAGACTGGTAATACTTCTTTCTTCTGATTACTCCTAATATTTGCCTTGACCATTTTGTAGATTATGGTGCAGCACTATATCTAATTTGGAATAATGGGCTGTAGACTTTTTGATAAACTCAACTAGTATCATTGACAGTGATTGACTCCAGTTTAGGATCTGGATTCTTTATTATTTTTAACCTTATTGAATAGAGAACATTTAAAAAAATAGTGACATTTCAATATTTTGTCATACCTAGAGTCAAAAATACATGGGTGTTACTTCTGTCTAGAGAGGTAACTATATTTAATGACTGTGTCAGTGATGATCACTGTGTATATTTTATATGACATGGCAGTAGTGTAGATCTACTTTGCTGCAAATTGTTAACAGACACTTTTATTGGCAGTGAATTTGTCCCTGAAACTTACTAAGTTTGAGGATAAGTGCCCCTGTGACGTAATTTTATTATTCAAGAGCAGGTTTACCCACACCTTTTTTCACCTATGCAGCACAACATGGTTACAGCTGCCTTTTTAGTAATACCTGAGAGGCTCAATCTCTCAGGTAAGGAATTTTGCCTGGTGCCAACAGGTGATGCATTTGAGAAACATCTGTTGCTTACTGCTCTGCTGTAATAGTGTAAAATTTTTAGATTGCTAGAAACACTGGGTTTACTTGGTCAACACAGCAAGAGACAGTTTAGTCAAGTGACTTCACATGACTCAGGGAAAAACCTGAGGGCACTAACACTATCTGTGGTCATGTCCTCAAGATCTGTGTGCTGCTCTGCACCTCCACAGAGGTGCCATTTTTAGCATAAAAAACCCAGGACATCAGCAAAAGACCGTAAAATCAGTCTCTACAGAGCTCTTCCCTGCCTCCTCCTTAAACACTCTGCATATCTATAACAGAGGGCCTTACTCTAGCAACACTAATATGAGCTTTCAAGACCTCTTGCTCCTGTACCTGTGAGTGTCAAGATGTGAAACAGGAACAAAGACAATTCAGAATAAACACTAAAAATATGGTTAGGCCTCACAATCAAGAAAAACATCAGGCTTAAAAGTATTCTGTTAGTGCAAAGTCCTGCACGTGTAAACCAACTCAAAATCTAGCTTGCACTGTACATGGCAGTAGCATTTTGACAATAAAGCTGTTAGGAGTTCAACAAAACCTTAACTAAAAGACAAAACTAGGGCAAAAAAGATGAATTAAGGGTAGAAAGCTACAGGATTTGCCCTCCAAACTTTCCAATGGGGGAAATCCATCTCTTTTAGCATAAATGTGTGCAGTTTTACAGTGGCACTGCTTCTGCATGAATTTCAGAATACATTTACTAGAAAATTCATTACATGAAACATTTATCCCATGAATAAATTAGAGACTCTGAATTACAGTGCAATAAAACTTTTGCTGCTAGAAAGATTTTTATGGGTGAAATAATGTGAAAATTAGTAACATTAAATATGATTCTTCTTAACCCAGAATAGTCACCACACAATTATTTTGACATGTTCTGGCATACATCATCATAGATCTAGTCAAACAGTGTTATAGAACAGATTTGGAACCCTTTTATAAAGCATCAAGAAACACACAGAAAAGGGCAATGGAGAGGCAAGTTTTCAATCCTGAATTGCTGAAGACAGTGATTTTTTCCAATACACTCCAGATAAGCAGGATTACTTTTTTTCAAAGGAGTTTTTCTCAGTCCTTGATTGGATGAGCAAATAGTTTCACTTTTCTATCTGTTTTGTGTGTGTGATGCTCTAGGATGGGGTAAACGCACTGAGGCCAAGCCTCCCAAGGCATTAAATGGGAAGTGCTGAGGCATAGGCTCACTTCTCTACTAAAGAATTCTAAACTTTACACATATATAGAGCTGCTCTGTGCCACTAGGTCAAGCACAGATAAACCCACTAACAAAGTGTCAGTGCTTAGCTTCTTAGGGGCCAGATCTCACCAACCTTCTTCATGCAGAACAGATATCTGCACTGTTGAAAGATGCTCCTACTTCCTACGAACAAACTCATCTAAAACTCTAAATCCTTACTGGAAGGTATGGTACCAGGTCAGTGTACATTGAAATGTAGTCTCAAGCTACACTGACAACACAGGTGAGATTTTTCACCCACACTTCTCACCCTAAGACAATCTAACCCTGGACGAAATGCTCAATATTTTAAGTGACTAAAATCTGCCGGGATGAAGGACACTGCTAGAATTTAAATCTAACTTTAGATAGCAGAATTTCCTTAGCCTATGCTTTCCAAAGGCTGATGGAATGGCCACGTGTCACAGAGCTGCTATACTGTGCTCAGTTGCTTCCAAACACTTGGACCAGGCTTGCAAGAAAAGTGTCTCTGCTTTGGAATGCTTGTTTGTGAAAGAAAATAAATTATTTTTGCTTTATTGTGGAAGGTATTTTACGGGAAGAGACTGAATCTATGTATTTTCTTAGGGCATTTCCCTATTCATAGATTTTTGTCTAGTTAGGTGGACCTTGGGTTTTGGCAGACTTCATTTATTGCCTATTCTGAAAAACAGACATTTGTGTGGAACTTTTCTGGAGGTGCCCCTTTCCAGACTCAAATGATTAAATTATGAGTATTAAAGTATGTCTCTTTCTTAGGAGGGGAAAACCACTGATGCAACGGGAAGTGCAAGGCTGCAGAGCACCCTGTGCACACCAGCCATTCCAACCCAGAGAGCATGAGCATGACTGTATTCTAAGGAGGTAAATCAGACACCCTTGAATGCTTTATCTCCCTCTCTCTCTGTTTGGTTTCCCACAGCATAACTTTACACATTACCTCATGACATCTTTATAGTGGTGGAGAAAATGATTAGACTCCAGTCCTTGAAAAATCGCAAACACAGACTCATTTGTAGCATTTGGCTGCTCTAATTAGCACATCACTGAGGGGTAATGAATAGAAGTCTGTGAAGAAACCTAAAAATTAGTACCACTAGCAGTGTTAGAGTAAAAATCAGAACTGTGAGTAACAGTACTCAAAGGATTTGGGTAATTACTGGTTACTCCCAATATAAGGTCTGTCACTTGACCCTGAGGGACTCTAAGACTTCAACAAGCCCCAGAGGCCCAATATTCTACCCCAATAAATGAGGCTCACAAAGTTCACTCAGAGTTAAAGACAGCATCGCCAGTATATTGTTCTTGTTTCTTTTTTTAAAGGTGGTTCTTAAACAGCATGGAATTAGAAAACCTTCTTTTTTTGTATGTCAATCACTAGACTTCTCCATCTGTAATGAGATATTATAGCTTCCATGTGTGTGAAAGCATGGAAATTACATCACTCCAATAACCAAATGTGCAAGGCCACATGGACTCCTAAAGCCCGACAAACAGCTGCAGTATTTGTGCTAAGGTTCTTTAAACATTTGAATGGTCTCCAAGCAATTGAAAGGTGGGGAGGGAAATATTACCCTTCAGGGGATGGTGAGAGACCTTGACCATGTAAAGGAAGGGCAGTGCCTTCACCTGCCTGTGCCTGAGTACTCAGGCCACGCATTCCACCAACCCATGAGCAATGGCACAGAGGGGCAAATGTGCTGCAAAACAGGTGCACTTCCCCCTCCCAAAAAAGAATGGCCACTGGCCAGGGTACACCAGCCCACACCAGGAAGTCTGGGGCAGCCTCCAGAAAAGACCAAGCTGGCTCTTCCCAGCTCTGGGATGAGGTGCCAGCCTGGCACTTCAGAGAACCCTCCCTCAGCTAAGCAAGGGCTTCCTCCATCCCTGTGGTGGGAAGCTTTCAATTCTGACCCATTCTCAATCCGACGTAAAGGGGCTCCAGCCTGCATTTTATAACACATATTTTAAAAAAGTCCCGTAAGATCAACAACTTTTATTGCAACTTTCAGCTGCACCATGCTCTTGTAAAGCCAGATTAAGCTGGGGTCTAAATGTCACGACCCTTTCCTCTCCACCTTCCATCATCTTTTGGTTTGTCTCTAAGTAATTTCACTCAAGATGAAATTTAAAAAAAAAAAAAGAAAGAAAAAAAGAAAAGAAACAAGAACCAAATTCTGTATATAAACAATGGCAGCTTTCAGGCTCGCTTTTCATCCTGAACCAAATGGGCAAAGAGCGTCCGTGCATTTGCAAGCTTTTCCAAGTGAGCCTAGAGGGGCCTGTTTACCAGAGATCGAATCTCTGGCAAACAGCTCATTGCAGCTCTTCAAACAAGCTGAAATTATGACCTTATGTTATTGTTTCTCAACAACCCAAACCTTTGATGTAAACTAATGTTGACCTTTCCAGCATAAATTTGACATGAAGCCACTTTTGTTTCAAATGCCCTATGAAAACACAGCTACAGTCTTACTGGATAAAGCCTTTTTATGAGATAATAAATAATAGATAATAAAAAACTGGAGCCAATTTACTCATTGAAGTTTTTTTTTTTCCTGACTATCAGAATGGAACTTTTCTACCTTGGCTTGTGTTGGGCTGTCTCACACCACACCATGGGCCCATCCAACCTATGCTAAATCCTAGTGAAGTCAAAGGAAAGTCCTCTCAAGAATTTCAGGTCCTCAGCCTATGAGTGAAACCTAGATTAAACTAAATTAAACTGCATAACTCCCATGGATCTCTGTGGATTTTATATATTAGGAGACATTCCCACCACTCACTTTAGCGTTAGGTGGGTGCCCAGGGTGAGCTGCTGTCTCCAGAAATGAGCTCATACAATTTGGGCAGAAAGGCTCCTCATTCAACCTCAGGAAGTGCTGACTTCTCTCAGTCACAGGAAGCATGGAGAGGTGAGTTCCCAATATAAGCACCTCTGATCTACAGAACTGGTGACTCTATTTGCTCTTGTTCCACCATGCCCACCCCTGGTGACTTGCACATCTTCCCATGCTGCCCAGGAGACACTCATGACTGGTGTGGATAGGTATCTGCACGCTCTCTTCCAACAACATATTTCATTTTCCATGACTAATCTCTATCCCTTATTGTTTTGCCTATTAACTTTTAAAGTAGTAAAAGGAAATCAACAGACAAAAAGGAAGATAATTCTGCTAATTTTTCAAAGTGCTGCTATTAATATTTAGTGCTCTCCTCACCAGCTTAGCAGTTTTAAAAACCAGAAATTTAGTTGGAGAATCCAGATAAAAAATGAGCAACCTTTATGTGGAGTCCATTAACTAATGCTAAATTAAAGTGGCATTGAAATGGAATTAGAGGGATGTGTATAAAAAAGAACACGTGACAAGCACATGGATAGCACATGAACCCATTATGATAAGTATTCTTCCAGTAAGAGCAAATGAATTCATTCTGACCACATGCTTAAAATGAAGCCAAACCTGTAGGGTTTTTTTAGTAAATGTCAAAGTATCATTTAACCATTAAACTAAGCTTAGCTTTTGCTTGGCCTAAAAGACACATAAGACAGTGCTTCAGTGCAAATAAAAAAAAAATCACTATATATCAGTATAACTCACTGTAGAATCACTATACATCGAACAGAAAGAACCTCGCTTTCTTCTACAGATTTTGCACTCCAAATTGCTTATTCAACATTAGCCGAGCCTGTTACAGTAACTTTGCTTTGCTTTGTGACACACACTTGAAGCCTCTGAATTCTGTTCTGCAGAGAGCTTCTTGTGCTGCTCCCCTCCTCACCTGAGTAAATACAAGCTGCAAAACAAAGGTGATGAACTCAAGCATTTCAGGTAAGCTCCACTGACAGCACCTCCTTGCCTATTCTAATAACTACTTTCAGAGATCACCTGAAATAACTTTCTCTTAATATTAGAAACATTAAGCCTTGTGTCTACAGTCTAGTTTGGGGGCCAGACTAAGATGCATTTTTCTGAGATATGAGATCCATGCAAATAAAGCACACCCTTGAGAATTTTGCTTGCTAATCATAAAGCAAGTCCCATGCAAATCACAGAAACAGCAATGACAAATTTCATGGGTTGGTCATGGCAAAAATAGCAGATTTCACAGCATGACACTGATTAAAAGACAGACAGGAAAATCACAAATAAAGACATTTAAGCTGCCAAGAAAATGATGTTTTTAAGTACTGAATTATTTCTTTATTAATACAGTTATTCTGGATGGATATTCTCCAAAGCAGCAAAACTGTCACTAAAGAAATCTTTGACCCAAAAATACTCCCAGTTTTAGGAACAGTTCAGTCTTCCTAATTCTTAGTTTAGATACTGCTGAATAATGAAGTGGACAAGAATCCAGGATGACACAACGAACTTCATGGAAATGTATTTGCTGAGCACAGGTTTCCCTGAGCTGTGGCTCCAATCTCTATGCCAACATTGGTATAAAGGGTGCATTATACCTCTCTGCACAAGAAACCCCAAGGGAAGCCAAGTGTCAGATCGTAAGTATCAGATAGGGTCCCAACTCTCCCTTATGGACTAAGAATTCATGTTTATTTTTAGAGGCATTGACTCCTCAGTCATTGCACTGATGTCCAACTGCTTGTCCAAAATGTATGAAAAATTCAAAGCCACACATAACACAGCTGCTTTAGTGCTCACACTCTGTATTGGTGTGAGAATGGAGTTTTCATCTAACCTCAGAGCTGAACCCAGGAACAAACAGTTAAAGCTCAAGTCTCTATTACAGCCCAGAGACTCTGGTGGGAAGCCAGACTTTGCACAAAGCCAAGCGGTGGTCTCCTGCCTCATCCAGGTCCTTCTGCACCACCAATTCTTCCTGCTGTTTTCCACACTCTGTGAAAGAGACTGCAAAGGGAAATAACAATTCTGGAGAAAAATAACCCTAACTGCTTACTGTGCCATCATTCTGTGCCCTTTGACTTGGTTAGGAACTAGAATTTGCACTGAATGGAAACCTTTGCTTTCAAAAAAAAAAGAAAAAGAAAAATCAGAAAGGGAAAAACATAGCCAAGATCGAAATAAAAATTCTCAGGTAACCATTATAATGTCAATTAATATTATATTTAAGTTCACAAATACTGTGATATTATGTTCCAGGAAAAGATTTAAGAACTAGAAATATTTCTATCTGAGAATGGAATGTGTTTTACTTCAATTTGAAAAAATCCAGTATATTCCATTTCAGTGGTTTACTCAACCACATGTATTCCATTTCATTTATTTACTATATCAGTTCTTAAAGTTTTGGCCTTTCAGCCCCTCCAGCAGCTCTGTGTGACAAGCAGAGGGGAACACAGCTGCACAGTTCCTATGAGCACACCGAGGAGGGAGGCAGATCTCTCCACTCTACCATTCCAGGGTTCACCTGAAAGTGGCCCTACACTGCAGGGTTCTTTTAGGACCAGAAAGGACGTGGTCTCCTACGAGAGCTCAGCACTCCCCAGGACCATGAAGACAATGGAAAGAGAATTCTGTGAGGGGAGCCTCAAGGACCTTTCCATTTCCTTATGAAGGATCCATATGTATCCTTTTAAAATGAACCTCTTATGGGGCATCTCTGAGCCAGGGGAACTCAGGTGTCCTCCCCTCTCAGGAATGTGGCACAATGCTCTCAGCTGAGGAACGTTAGTGCAGCATCTTTTGTAAAGAGAATTAACCTGAGGCTCTTCCCAGAAAAGTACAACACACGGCATGCTGGCTACTAGGTTTTCATACAAGTTCTTTTTAATAAATAGTGGCAAAAGCGAAAGAAAACTTCATAAAAATGAATGGTTTTAGCACCTAATGATGAAACGTAGACAATCCTTCATGCAGAAACAAAAAATGACCCCATCACTCATTTCTCAGAGGGAGGCAGCAATTTCACGGGGTAGTAGCCACACAAGGGACAAAACCTAGGATCTTCTTCATTATTCACCTCCTGGTTCTGCTCATCTGTATCTGATCAGACAGCAAAAATGTTCAAATTTGTTTGCAACTTTCAACCCCTGTTGAAGTTCAAGACTTTAAGCCAACAGGCTGTTGACCAAGAGTGGAAAGCTATACCTGAGCTGGTTTATGGTCAGGAGTGGGAAAAAAGCATACTCTCCTGGGGCTGAGTTTTCTCTAGTTTTTTACACAAGAACAAAGATTAATTACTATCTACTTCAAATCATTATTTCATCTGTCAGTCTAATGCTCTGACTTTTCCTACAATGGACCCTGGCCTCTAGCAAGGTGAACACAAAAATCACTTCCAAATACCAGCAGTACACAATATGGCATGATGGACATTTTTCAAAATCTACTGCACCCCTACATTTTTCTTGATTGCTCAACACATTGGTAGTCATTACTGTAGCAACTTATTTCAAGCCAAGAGATATAAATGTCTGTCTGTGCTGACTGGCAGGGTGCTGTAAAACAACGCTGCCAGCCAATCAAACACACACTCTCTCTTCCTCCTTGGGGTGACAGTATATATTTTCAGCGGTATAGCTGGGACTGATTGCCATCAATCAAGACTTGGATTCCCAGTCCATCTCCACAGCATACACATGCTGAGTGAAAGGCCAATCTAACTCAGTATCATTCGGTAAACTCCTGAAACTTTATTAGATTAACATTTCAGACAAAATAATAATCAGTTCATCAATGCAGGAAAAGAGCTCAAAAGTCTAAATGCTTCCAGAATTGGATCTTCTCTGCTTTTAAAGGTAAGCAGATGGAAAACATTTGATTCTTATTTATTACCAGTTAAATTTATGTCCCTTATTTCACCATAAACTACAAGACTCCACAAAAGTGTATCTTATTTCACTGATCTTTAATAACCTGAAAGCCGGTAACAGAAACCTATAATGAAGCACCCCATATACTGTAAATTAAAAATAAATAAGAGACCTCAAAGAGGTTTTCTTCAAAAGCTGCTTCAGTTTAGTGTTTCATTTTATATATACTCTAAGAGAGAGACATCTGTAAACATTTCTAAAGTATAATGCAAAGGAACTAGCTGTGCTATTATCTATTCTAAGCACATGGTTCAACATTTGTTTATGCAAACCATATAATTGGAAACTCTGTCCATTTTCTGCTTGTGCTAAATATTCTGTGTATAAATACTTTTCATAGTAGATAAATAAGGTTTTTATTTAGGTCTTATCACCTTCATATTACATATTCATTGATTTCTAAACTGCCTTAAACAGCTCTGTAGATGTGAAACATTATGAATTCAGTTTTGGCACCTTGGTATTAAATTTGCATATCAGGTCACGCACCGCTTGACATACATGCAAAATTGCACTGCGGCTATTTTATTACAACCCACAAAAGATATTCAGAAACTGCATGCAGCATCAAAATAAATTAAAATGGATAAAAGACCCAATAGTGAGCCACATTTTTTTTATTGTTTAGTAGTGCCTAAAGCCATTTATATGTTCTAGTCAATAAACAAAAGTTAGACTAAAACAATTTTTAGCCTTTTGGTTATTATATTTTAATTGCAGGGGTAAATATAATTTTGTCCCCTTACCAACTGTATGCTACTTAAGGCTTGAATTCTTTTAAATTGTATGCTATAAAAAGCAATGTATATGGATCACTGGCAAGCCTTCATGTTTCTCTGCGTATGTCAGAACGTATATAGACACCGTGTATCAAAAGTCAGACATACAAAGCAATATATTTGTCTAGTTGATTTTGTAGTTGAAATGTTTTTGTAACTTACTGTGTATGCCAGAGCTGCATTTGCATGGAGACTGCATTTAAACAAAGTTAAAAGTGCATCAGTCAATGCTGCTCAGCCATTACAGTGCCCTCAACATATACCAACTAACTACCTTCGGTGCTTCATCTACAAATTGCCCTCTTTATATTCAGCAAGCTGCAGCAAAGACATTAGAAAATTAAATAGTAGGGGACACATTTTCCAATTGCCCCTCAGTAGGGCTCCATTTCAATGTCTACAACATTTCAGGATAAATAATTTGGCATTTCTGTTCACTTGTTCCCAGGCCACGCTCACTTGGCTGCTCAGGTACCTCATCGTGCCTGCAAATCAGGGACTCAGGTGTCCCACAGACTCTCCAGGGGACAGAAGCGTGCCAACAAGGCAGCTGTGCCAGCCCAGGAGATCGTGGCCAGCCTGGCCCCTCTCCTGGCTCCACTGCCAAGCCATGGGCAGTGTGAGCAGCTACTGTGCAGCTGGAAGGAGATCCCAAAGAGCCAGCCGGGGCTTGGGAGCCTCTGCTGCTCAGCACCACGGCTGCCTTCATCACCCTTGGAAAAAACACAGTTCCCTTCCAAGTAAGGTAGGCAGTGTAAGCATCCTCTTGCTCAGTTTTGTGTAACAAGTGTCTGTGAGCACAGGGATGAGCCTATCTTCCTCAAACAGCCCAACCCTGGACCCTGAGCCCTGCTGCATCCCCACAGGCAGACAAGGGTTCAGGCAGGAGCAACCTCCAAGACCGAGAGCTGTGCACACACCATCACGCTCCTGCTCCTCCCACGTGTGCCCGGGCACAGGGGACTTTTCCTCCATCACTTGCTCGCAGCTGTTACTGACCCTTAACTTGGGAGATGCATTAGAAAAAAATGCTGCAGGGGGGTTGTTTAAGAGATTCTAAACGGCATCCTCCATCAAATGAGGGCAACAGCACAAACGAGGGAAATCCTGTAATTAACAAGCAACTAAATTTAGGATGCATTTTACTGAGTTGAGTCTAGCTCTAACATGGAAATTACATGACAGAGCACCCACTTTAAGTCAGCGAACAACCTTTGGCCACACAAATGAAGCAGGTGATGACTGCACCAGTCAGTATCTGCTCTGGGGCCCTCAACCAAAACTTCTGGCTTCTAAGTTTGCTCTGTTTCTTCTCAAAACATCACAAAAGAAACCTGAACATCTACATTCCACAAGAAAAACACTCACTGAACTCAGGGGAGAAGGATCAGAGACTCACATGTAGTAGCTGGTGGAAGCAGACAGATCTCTTAAGAAACCTGCATGACTGCACTGAAAATCTAAGCTCATCAGCACTGCTATGTTTACAGCAGAAACCTTAAAAAATCGACATAATATAACAAATTGGTTCAAAGCATTGCTACAGACCACCGTGCTAAATTCCCACATCCTTAGCAGTTTGTAAAAATGTTTAATTTATGTTTATGTATTCTTATTCAAAATGTTAGTTAACAGCCTGTAGGGACCTGGTAATAGGATCCTTTTTTCTTTTTTATGTTTATTAGCTACATTAATGACTGTTTCTGCAATTCTGCTACAAAGACTTGCGTTAATGAACGCCAATTAATTCTGAAATGATTTTAAACAAAGGGTGATGAGAATAACCAATCAACCATGACAGTGTAAAGAGCAAGCAAGCTGCTGTGACCTAATTTTTCTGTGTTGATTCTTTGCTGTCAGAGTGCATTGTTATTCATCAAGAACACCTATAGATTTTGCATATACATACTACAATATGATAATTTTGGAAAGGCTCTTTTCCTTTTCAACATGGAAAATGACTTCATTTAAAGTACAGGTTTCAATAATATCGACTCACAAACTGCTAATACCTCAGAGGTCAGGCAGATCTTCACCAGCATTAGAAGGACCCTACTAATTTCAGCTTCTTAAAATTTAAGATATGAGGGCTGGCTCAAACACTTAGACCATTTGGCCTTTCAGAAACATAACAAAGAATAATCTCCCTGATTCAACCTGTTTAATTAGAGCCATAATATCCATCAATCTATTTGTTTATTGTCCATAATAAATTAATCTTTTAGCCATTTAACACAATTCACAAGGACCTGAGTATAGAAGAATTCCCTGAAACCAGCAACAAGTTGAGTGATTACACTCCTGAAATAACACATATATGTGTCAAATCTGACCTAAAAAGTAAATAGACCATGCAGGCAGATACAACTTACATGCCTACTGTGTGAACAAACATTAAAAAAGACATCCAGAAGTGTTCTAAATTTAAACAAAATAAACTGAAATTGAAAAATGTCTTTTGCTTTTTCACCTGGTACATGGTATATGCTTCTACCACAAGAGCCTCGCAAATAACAAAAGACAGATATTTTAAAGCTAAAATTGCTATAAATCACAGAGTGTACAAACAGACCAGATTCTATCATTTCATTTTGTAATGGACATGCAGTAGAGAATGGACATTCCTTATGAACATTCATAAATGTTCCCTTTTGTCCAACATACTAAGTGAAACAAAATTTATCACATAGCAAAAATCTGTTTTTATTGGTGGTTTTTCAACTGAAGGTAACACCATTGCCTGACAAAGGTGCAGAAAATCATTAAGCCTACAAACAGAAAAGGCCTCTACTAAAGAAATTATATGAGCAGTCCTATGGGATCATACGACAGAACACAGAAGAATATGGCACAGGTTACAAAGGGTACTACTAAATGACAAAGAAGTAGACAGAAAAAGTTCAGCAGTAAAAACACTTTTTTTTTGAGTTTACTAGCTGGTGTCATGGACAGACTGTAAAACAGAATTAGTGGAAGTGTAGAAAGGGAGCTCCATTTCCTAAGGACAAGGTAAACTATGTGATTACTGGCAGGTGTTTATCTGTGGCACTAATTACCAGAGGCAGCATTTGTACCATGCCTGTCACCGGTGTTATTCGTGCCCTGTTATAGGCAGGATCCACAGCCACTCCCTCTCCCACTCCACCTGTATAGTCACATCTTTTGTGAGCTTGTGTTCTCATCTCCAGCCATGCTGGCACCCCTCCTGGACTTGTAACAGGTACTCCTCCAAAGATGGACCTCTGAAAGTCTAAATTCTGACAAGACCTAAGTCAGTGCAAGTATTTAAATTCCTTAAGGACTTAAGCTTTGGTGCTGAAGCTGAGGCAACTGTTCCTTCCATCCCTTATCACAGGAAAAAGAGGAGGGAAATGTACTTGAGACTACACACGAGGTTCTGCTCTTGGACAGCTACACCTGGAAGGATTCTTCATGTGTCCGCTAACCTACTCCAAATCCAAATCTCAGATCTGCATTTAGCCTTCTCTGTGCAACAGCAGATGCTCTCATTTTACCACGGGGATGCCTTTTATCCCTCAGAGAAGCACAGCTGAAGTAACTTCCTTGAAAAAAGAAAGGGCAGGAAAAGAATGAGACAAGAAGCTCTGGCACACAAATCTTTTTGTTCAGTTCTCTATATGCAATCCAGAGACTGCTATTCTCAGCACAGTATGAAAAACATTCTCCTGAAAGAGAGCACAAAGAGCTGTATCAGTTTTACTGGGAGACATTCATTTTTATTGCAGTAGGCTTTACTTGAGTAAAGACTGAGGGCTGGACCCCTGATGCCACAGAGGCACAAACTGAGATGGGCTTTGGTGCCTGTCTGAAACACAGGCACAGACTGGGGCTACGTTTAGAGGACAGCAATGCATTCAGCCTCCTGCCCTCCAAACACAGCAGGGCCAGCCACTCCCAGCCTAAGGTGCTGCCTGACCCATGAGCAGCATTCCTCCCTCAACCAACCGATCGTGTTCTCTTCTTGTATCACTCTAGCAAACATTTTGGTGGCATGACGTCAGGGCTTCAAGAGCCACAGTGCCATCATTCAGCTTTTCCCATGTCCATTTACTGAAGTCACTCCATATTGTTGCTGACTGATCCACATTTATAATGATAGAAGTTTTCCATTAACATCTAGCCCTTCACAAAGGGTTTATTACTGAAATGCCAATTCAACCATAGCTGTAATGACCCTATTTTATAAGGCACACATTTCAGGCACTTTTGTAAATGGTTTAAAAAAACGGAGCAGTTAAATTATGCTGCTAACGTAATATGAATGTGTCATCACACCCTATCAAGTAATTTCATATCAAACAAGGATGTGATATGGAATTTTGGCGTTACAATGCAAAAGAAAGAAGCTGGAGAAAAAAGTGCAGTATTAGAACAATGACACCCTTCTCCACCTTACACTCGGCAACCTGTAGTGTCTTCCAGTTATGAGACAGTCTAGGACAGCTGAAAGATAAAGTTGGGCTGACATCTTATTAGATTTTTGTTTGGTTTGTAAATATTAAATGGAGGGTCTCAAATTCACCACGTGATTTCAACCAGAAAAACTGTGGGAAACAACAGATATCTCAACCCTAACGAAGCTGTATTTTCAAACTCTGAGTCTTCAGGCCTTTCATCATCATATTTCTGCATGTATTATACCACTAACGATGCAATACACAAAGAGGACAAAATGTCAGCCCTCAATGGAAATGAACTCCCCACCCTTCAACATTCAACAATCAGATCTTGCTTAATTTAAATGTGTTAGATCATCAGTCTATTATTCTTCCAGCTTTTTATAATGATTTCTAACATTGGCCAGACATTGTACACCTGGCTGGAAAATGTTTCTTTTTAAACAATGCAAGAACTAACCAATATGTAAACCCAATAATTAAATTACATTTAGCTGCTGGCCATTGTTATTCTGCACTCCTTTCCCACCGAGGGAGCTATAGTGATCCGATTTAAACAGCAATCTAGCAGAACACTTTTCATTGCCCGTGATTGTTGTGCAGAGTAAATTGGCTCACATCAGATTTGACTCTAATTTGGGTTTCAGAACAGTTAATTTGAACTTAAGCACTTATGGAAGGGCTGTTAACAAGAGGTGCCTGCACTGGAATTCTTCTCACTGCAGGGCTGTTATAATCCAGATCCTTATAGATCATATGCATATGCTTTCTGGCACTCCACTTGCAACGTTATGCATGTCAGAAAACAACTTATCAGATATTTAACAATGTCAAAGGAAAATAACACAGATGCACACAATAGATTCTTGCCATATGAATGGCAAACAGAAGTAAATCCGTTTCTTTTCAAAGACATGGCTACCTTGTGACTTAATCATCCCGGGATTAAATCTACCTTAGTCCTTTATTGTGGTATTTTGGTGTTTCAGCAAAGCGAGTAGGGTCAAGCTCTACTCATCCATAAGCTACCAAGAGATCCATGGAAATTCCTATGGGCTGAATTTTATCATCATTAGCTATTACATTAATACCACTAATGTCTTAAATCTTAATATTCTGGCTCATTAGCTTAGGTAAAAGACTATTAATAGAAAAGGTGTATTTTAGCCATTCAACAGAATTTATAAAGGCTTTTGTTTTGTTTTATAACATTGTCTCTCTTGCAGTATTAGTGGCTAGTACAGACAGTAGATCATAATAACTCTATAATTAATAATGAAAATATGATCTAACAATATAAATATAAGCTCTACTATCACTTTGGCTCAGACAGAGCTTAACTTAATTTTACTCTATCATAAATCAAATGTGTTACCCCTATCCATACCTAATTGGTTGATGAACTTTTTTTTTCCCCTAGCAAAAGTAGAAGGGGCTGAAGGGAATCCGGGTTTTGGGTTTGGATTTGCTTGTTTCCCAGCATATATCAAGAAACAAATAATTCTAAGATAGGTTCCAGAACTGGTCTTTTAAGTGACAACGCTGCCTACAGAAAACAAAATTACAAGTGTACAGAACATATCTTAGCCACCAAGATAGTCCAGTGGGCAAAGGCAGACTCCTGATATTTTGGCATCTCATTTTGGCATCTCCTGCTATCTCTGGTGCCCAAATGTGGTCACAAACAAGCGGCACAGCACAGACTTAACCAGAAATAATGCAAACACTGTCAGAAAGGAGAGTGCATTGTGACAAGTCTGGCTCATTGATACACAGTAAACCAGAGTCAGGGCTTGCACTCTAAACCCAAATGTAAATTGTATATGGGTACCCATAGAGAACACCACTGATTATGATGGGACTGAAAATCTGCAAACGCCCTGTCAAGAAGATTCCGATTACAAAGTCAAGCATCATTAGAGCATCAGTTACTGCCCAGATCCAAGTGCTGCTTGTGCAGTTTGGAGGGGACTGTCTTCTGTTGTTCTGTTCAGAATAAAGGACAAAACGTCCCAAGTCCAAAGTTGTACTTGAGTGAGTGGATGTAGAAATACATTTAACAAATACTTAACTTTGAGTATTACCCTTTAGCATCCTGCATTGAATTCTGAACTGTATTTTTAAGTTCAGATGCAATTAAAATAATTAACAATAGCAACACCAACTATTTATTATACAATTAAAATACGTTCCACACTGTTCTTCATGTGTACTTGTTCATTTCCTCCAGACATAAGTAATGTGTAGACAGATACATTGTTTATTTACGACCCCAGTGACAGTAAATGTGGCATATGTGCCTACAATGTTTGACAGATAAAATGAGTTATTTACAGAAGCTGGGTTTATTATGTATGAATACTGAAACAGTGATAGTATTTGGAAACTTCTCCATTTATTTTCCCAAGAGCTTGTTTCAGTGGAAATTGTGTTTTGAAGTGCTACATAAGAGGATAGCACAAATAGTCCAGTCCACTCTGTAATGCAGTCGTCATTGGTATGTGCTAATTTTAGAATGGTCCTATCTGAATTATTTTTACAGGTCTTGATTCAACCACTACTGAACTCAATGACAAGTTTTCTATAAGCAACTGTGGGTTTGGAATTCAGTCCTTATAAATAATATCTCTGCAGAAGAGTAGGTTCATTTCTGGATCTCGCTGTTTGGCATAGTACAGAGAAAGTATAGATGTACGAGAGGAGGGAAATGGAGATCACTTTTTTTATCTATTAACCTTATGTATGGGGGGGGGGAACATTCAGAATATTTTTGATCTATTAAACTTAATTCTAAAGGGCTAAAAGTTGTTTGGAAAAATTGCTTCCATGAAGCCAAAAGTAAAAATTACACTGACTTTGGCAGGAAAACAAAAGGATCCTCCTGGAGAAAATGCATTGATTTTTCCTTTTTGGTAAAACTAATAAGCTTAGACACCAGATTGTGAAATAATTACTTATATCTCTTTTGCTTGTGCAAGACTGATGCGTAGTGGGTTATTTTTCTCCTTTACTCCATTTTCTACCCTTGGTTTTGGAATGGCTCAGAGCATTCTCACAAAACACTGCAGCCAATGTCAGTGGCAGCGAGTGCTGCCCTGGCTCTAAACCTGCTGCTGTGAAGTGGTGCTTGTTGTGCAAGTGTGTTATGCAAGATGCTGCAACTTGGAGAGCCCAGTGTCAAAGGTAATCCCTGCGGAGCCTTGCATAACAGCCACATGCAAAATGACACTGGTGGCTTTTCATTGTTTCTGGATGTGGGTTGTTTTCTTTTTCCTTGTTGTTGTAGATTGGTGTTTTTATCTTCTCAAATGAATTCTGTGATTTACCAATTTTTTTTCCCCAAAATCTCAACAGAGCTCTGTGCACATTTTCTTTAATTTTCAAGTACCTTTATACACATCCTATATGGCACATATTTTTATATACACAAACTCCTGCCACAGCTATCCAGACCTCAAAACTTTTGGAGCCCTTTCAAGGAATATTTGAGCTGTCTATTGTGGGCAGACCTGAGTTATCTCAGTCTGTGTTTCAGGCTGGAAAAAATAAAGTGTAAGCCTGAGCTGAGGCTCTCAGCACAGTTTATTAGCTCAGACACAAAGCTGTGGTAAATGCAGTCCTGTGGCTTTTTTTTCGCACCCTTCCTCAGAGCAGAGAGAGAGCAATCATTCATGAAGGAAAACTGTCCCAAAATATCTGCTATGTTCTTTGCCCAATGTGACACTCAATCCAAGGTGAGACTTTGCTACAAGGATGTAGGATTACAATAATCCATATGCAAAGTCCAGCCATCACCACTATAAAAATACACAAAAAATGGTGAGAGAACACATTTGAATACCTTCTCTTATGCACATAAATACAGAAGCTTTGGCTCAACACCTCATCCACATGTATTATAATCACCTCAAGGTTTAAGAGCAGCTTGTTCACTCAAAGCTTCCTAACAGAAGATATTGGACTGCTTCTCAGGTACACAGCACTCACTTAAAATGTTCAGACTTTTCTATGACAACAGAGTACATGTTGTGCTGCTGTCACAACACCCCCGCTATCTGCAATCTGCATCTGATGGTATATAAGAGGGAAACAGGGGAAACAGTAAGTCCCAAGAGTCATGGGACACCAACATTGTGGGCAAAGTGGATCTTGCCTCGTTTAGGAAGGGACTAAGTAGGAAAGTAGTTGTGGGAACAAAGAAGAATTTAAGAAATAACTGTTATGATCCCACTCAGCGAGAGACAGACAAGCAATGTCAGTAAATTCAAGCATTGAACAGAACAGAGAACATTCAGCTGAAAACTGGTTCCCTTGGGTCTAATTTTTGTTGGAAGGAGCAGAAATGACAATTGTAAGGGCCTGTGATATTCATCTGTTCAGGGCCAAAACCAGAAACCAGGTGCAATGAAGACCTGCATGTAGCTCTGTGTCACAGGAGACAAGGCAACAAAATCTGTAATTCCTTCCCACTTTTATCATGTGTGATCTATTGTGAAACCACAGCACCGTACCAGGAAAACAGTGTTTTCCTCCAGCCTCTGCACTGTAAGTGTGGATGTAGATCTAAGTGCTCACCTGACTATGTACTGCTTATCTATGATTTTGGATTTATACATATGCACACACACAGAGAACACAAACTGGGGAAATCACTGCCAGAAAAATAATCATTTATGAAGTCCACAAAAGCTTGAGTTAATACAGTGCAGAAGACAATTTTGCTTCCAGTACTTTGAAGAAACAGGTGCCCACAATCACATCTCATCATGCAGTGTCCCATGTTAGCTAATAGGAAAACAAATGAAATACAAGGCCTGTCCACAGGATCCCAAGTAAACCTGGTTTTGTTAAAGGACAATCCTTACAGTGGTTTGTCTGGGAACAGTATTTCCTATGTATTTGACACAAACAGCCTTTTCTTCAGCATCAGAGCTGCTTGTCTTATTTCAGCTGTTTGTTCTTGAACGAACGTATTTAATGCGGCTAATAAACGGGAAATCCCTCTCTGTTCATACCTTCTGTCCTTCACTGACCTGCCATCTGCCTTGCCCTCAAAACTAAAATGACTGGAGCAGCCAAGAACATGGAGAATTGTTCTGAGCATCCAGTTCTGAAACCCCATCCGAGATTTGTTATGGAAAATCTTCCATGCTCGGCTGTAAAGATCAGTTCCCCTTGAAGGTGCTTAGTTACGGAAGCTGCCTCTAGCACTTACAGAAGTTTTCCCTTCTCAAAGAGCTGGAGAGTGCAGCCCACGGTGAGGAGCAGGCAGGGTCTTCTCCATTCCTGTCACCTGCTGATACAGGTGTTTATGGTTCTTACAGGGAAGCTGTAGAAGTCAGGTGCCCTTTCTCTATTACTAGGACAGGTAATTTATCCCAGGTCACTCACTACCTGTCCCAGGGCCAGAGAAGGAAGCTGCATCTCCACTAGTAAGAAGTGCAGCATGGCAGAAGTCAATCTGTGGAGAGAGTCGGTGCCAGGAAGCCAGAGAACACAGGATGCATGTCTTGGGGGAAAGGAGGAGAGAGAAGGGGCTGTGTGGCACCAGTGTGACTCCTCCTGTGCACCAGAGAGCATCTGGAGCATGTTACTGGCATCCCTGCAGAACGACTCTTGTTTTCCTTTCAACCAAAAGAACTTTAGTTCACATATTCAGAGACCACTCCTCAACGAACCAAAAATCAGCAACTGGGAAAGTTCAGAATTGTTCCCAAAGCGTGCTCCTCAGAAAAACTAAAATGTTTCGTTTCTAGAACCTGGCTCTTGCAACCAAGCAAAGTCAATAGTAATATGATATTCCTGATTTAGTTAAATCATTTAGCATCTGAAATCTGGTTGCTTATCTGGAGTCTTCATTGTAGCTAAAACATTGGCTCTGAAAAAGGGGGATGAAAATTATAAATAAACAGGCCATCTCTCACAAAATCTGATACTTGGGACTACAGACTTATAGCATGTAGAATTCTAATAAAAGCAGAAAAAACCCCATTATTATCAAAATAAATCAAATATATTCAATATATCAAAGTATATTAAAAACTGTAGCAAACAATTTTCTTGATGAAATGCAGGTGCAGTTACATCTTAATAAAACGTGTTTACGAAAACAGCATTTGCAAATTTTAATTTTTCTTCTCCTCTGAAGAGCAATAATTCTCTACATTCTACTCTTGCTTTCAGTCCTAAGTAAGTCTTATTCAGACTGATCATTTATGGCCCAATTTTGCTTCTTCTAATCAAAATCGGAAAGCCTTAGTCCTCATCTGGAATTGCTGGGATTACCCACAGCAATACCATCACAAAAGGGCAGGACAGGTCTAGCCTGGCTGTATTTTACCATCACCTCGACACCCCACAGAGAAGGATCTGCTTCCCAGTCTGGTTTATTTTGTTTAGCTTTAGCACAGTGAATTGGGTATTTTATGTGTCAAGGAACTGGCAAGAACCAGTTTATCACTACATGGAAGGGAAAAAGCAATAGCACTTTCATGTAAAATTTAGTGAGATTTAAATGTACTTCTTTGTATTCAGTATGCAGAAACTTGCTGAATGCAGCCCTGCCTCCATTCCACTCTGCCCAGTCATTTTCTATCTGGTAGTGGAAGAAATAATTTATGACAATGAAAATGTGTCAACCATTGGCACAGCCAATGCATATCCCCTTATTGGCTTTTGTCACTCCACAGACCTCAGGAAAGTTTAATGGTCAAGTTCTGCTCTCAGAAATACTGGCAAAGCTCGAAATCCCTGATTTCCAAACTTGGGATCTGCAAACCATTTGTGGTCCATGACACCACAGTGCATGGTGCAGGCCCTAAACCCATGTGAAATGGTGACCTTCGTGATCACGGGATTGTGGAGCAAATGATGTGGTCGCTGGGACAATTGTTTTGAATAAAAAGTACCCTTTTTAGTATTTCCCTAGCTAAATTTGTGCCATATTTCATGTCAATGTGTAATTGCATGTGTTGGCGGGAAGGAAAGATGTTACAATCTCTCTTTATTCCAATGCAAAATAAACTGTGAAGTTTTTCTTCACAAGGAAGCTGCTTAAGAAAGCTACTCCTGGATGCAAAGAGAGGTTCAAAATTAACCATGTTCAAGTGTAAGTAGCATATGCTAGTACAAACTATATTTTTGGGGGAAGTTTCTGGTTTCTGATGACATGAAAGTTAGATTTCTTGACATCAAAAAGGATTAAGCCAAGTTAAGGTTACTGACCAGGATGTGAAGCCTTCATTCAGGGTGAACTCTAAGTAATAAAATACAAATCCTGACTCCCCCAAGCCAACTGAGGATCCTTATTATTTTCTAAGTTTACAAAGTATATATTAGTGTTTTAACACATTAAAGAAAGAATTATCTCAATGTTTATATTTTAAATACTGGCACATGTAAACGGATGCCTGGGTATTTACAAACAGCAGAAGTAACTGTCAGCTTGTCTCGTGGATTTAAGCAGCACAGCTTGCAGTTCAGTGAAATACAACCCAATGAGTTTACACATCTGGGGGATATAACAAAGGGAAATTATCTGAGGACGTGTGCAAGGGGAAGCAGCATGTATCTACTGAAATATGTTTAGACTGGCAGTATTAATTGGCAGTATTAATGGGGATTGAGGCTTAGACCCATGATCACTGACTTCTCTCAGAGACTGTTGCAAATCTGAGCAAAAACAGCCTCATCAGCCTGGAAAGTGACTGAAACTGTACTTCTCTTGCCTCTTCCTCCCTCAGCTCCCCAGAACCTTTTCTTTAAGCTCAATGTTACAGGACAAATAGCTACTTGAGCAGCACCTGTAGAAAAAATGAAAATCACCACCTACCTTTTTTAACTTTCCTGCACTGCACATACACAAAATCATCCCCACTAATGGGATTGTGGGCAATCAAATGTAAAATGCAGCACCAAGAAACCTATTGGAGGTGGTTTCTATATGCTCTTTTATTGTGAAAAAGAAGAGTCATTCCCTCCCTAGGAAGAGAAATGGACACTCTGTGGGCCAACCACGGTCCCTTATCATCAGTTAGGAGTTTGGTATCTATAATGTTACTATAGGTTTCTCTACCGGCCTTGTGTGTATTAATTTAATAGTATGAATAATGTTTGTTCCATTTACATACTTACCTAAATTTATGCTATTCTGCTGCTCTTAAGACACAGTATGAGAGAATGGAAAACAAACTTTGCAATGACCCAGCAGGAAGAGAAAGGCAGAAGTGAATTTCTCTACTCACAACAGGAGACCTGGTGTTGGTATTTGTTACATCACACTGATTTTCAAAGGAGAGATTTTAAAACTTCCTTTGGCCTGAGATGAAACTCTTAGAATTTCTAAACTGTTTTCCTCTCACTTTATTATATGAGGGAAAAACCCAGTGTTTCTTTTAAAATGGGAAATGGTATCTCTCTGCCATAACAAAAGGCTGTTTTAGATTGGTTTATTGCCCAATTTTTAAATGCACATTGCCACAGCATTTCAGAGGAGCGTATTTACATTTACCTTTCTAAAACACACAGTATATTATGTTGCAATTAAAAACCCACAAACTCAATCTGATATTTCTTCACTAATTTATTCCCAAGCCAATATGTATTTTAATGTTCCAAACTGTTGCTAATTAACACATGGAAATATTTTAACATGGATTTTGATTAATTCCATTTAACAGTCTAACCAGTGCTAAAGCATATGTGGTGTGTCATTTCTTTCTTTTGAGGAAGGCATTGGCATTAAATCTTTCAATCTTCCTGAGCACCAAATGCTAATTTCAGGAAGATTAAATAACAGACTGCAGCTACAGTTTCCTTTCTTTACTTCCCAGAAGGTGAAATGAACATATTTATGTGGGAGGAATTTCTTTACTGCACAAGCCAAAATACAGAAATTAGATTTTTTCCTCAACGTTGCTAATACACCAGCAATCGCCTGCCAACTAAATAACTTTAACCTATATCTGCAGTTCATGGAGCATCGCCAAGTTATATGTTCAACTTTCTTCCACTGTGGTTTTTTTTATTAAAGTATTCCCATATGATGTTTTCACTTGCAGCTCCTAAATGCTTTTCCATACTTGAATCAAAGACTACAGCTTATAGTTGGGTGGCTCTGGCCATAACACCAGAAATGCTCATATAAGACCTCCTCTGATTTTCACATTTTGAAGGTATGTTATAAAAATGACTCATGTTGTGTTACTGCAGTGGTTTAAAATCTGAGTGTAATCCTGCATGTCAACAAACTAAAGCACAGAAAACACCCTGAGGTGTGCATGTGAGTAAGCACCTCACACCTGTGAGAATGCAGGAGACAGAGCAGGAGAGGCTGCCTGGGACCAGGGATCAGAGACCTGAGTATCGATCCAGCTTTTCGTGAGATGGAGTCTGATCAGCTTAAGAACAATTAAGCACTTCTGTTCCTGTGATCTCCATCAGAAAGGTGACCACACCTCAGTACTCCAGTTCCTCTTTCCCATATGGTGAGTCCAGCTTCCCTGTGCTTACACCCACTGTCCATCCTCTGCTCTGGGGTCAGCATGTTCCTACTGAACATCCAGAATGCACTCTGTGTTCACATCACACCGACATCTCCTTCATGTCCTCCTCCCCTCTGTTGTCTAAGTAACCTTTTCTTCTGATTATTTCCTAGGTCTTATTTTACTTGTTGCAATATTCTCTGTAAATCTTCACTCCGCTTCTAATATATGGTGCTGTCCCTCCTCCTCTGCCTTTCACTAGCTGTATTTCTGTCTCAGCTGCTCATGTAACATCTGAAGTGTTTTATGTTTGATTTCCTACTCTGTCTACAATACCCAATCACATTCTGCACCATTCAGCTGTCTGGATCCCTGGCATTTGCAAGAGAGCATTCCAGTTGTCCCTTACTGATCTACACCTACCAGATACAACAGTCTAATTTTCTACTTGACTGCTGTTCTCATCAGGATTAAAACTTTCTTCTCCAAGTCTGCATTTACACCCACTGATTTTCTTTACGCTTCTTTTTACACATTTAACAGGTGTGTGTTGGATGCAATGTTTTCATCATATCCACCAAATGAGCGCCACTGGGAGAAAGCAAATTATAGCTTCTAGGGAGAGTCCCTGCTCTCGTTCAAGAAGCAGAGGCTGTCCTGAGAAGCCCCAGGTTCAGTCCCAGTGATGATTCACAACAGCTGTCATTGCCCATGCAGAAACGTGTGCCCACTCTCCTGCCCGCACTTGAAAAAACATCTGACTTCTGTGTTCTCAGACTATTTAAAACCTTAGTTTCTCTATGAAGAATAAGGGTTGTGGAAAAAAAAAATTGAAAGTTATGACAGGAATGAGCAGTGAATATGAAGGTATGTTTTTTCAAACTAGCTGTGTGTTACTTTAGAGGTTGCATCAGATAAAATAAAATTTAACTTAGCTGAAGGTATACAACTGGCCATTCACTGTAGTACAGAAAGCCAAATGCTGATACCTGAGTATCTGCCCATCCTGTTCTCAGAAAGCAGCATGCATGCTGTTCACTCAAGAGCTGATCACAGCCCAGAGTGAAAACACACATCATGAAACATTCAAATACGTGAAAATGGCATTTTTCCATCTTTTCTTACACGAGCATTGTTTATTTCACTCTTCAGAGAGAATATTTTTATTAAACCAGGTTATGTTCCAGAAAAGTATTAAAAAACAGTGCAAAGGCTTCAACTTCATTCCACCTGCTAGGCTGGTCCTAAAAGAATGCCCTTGTTAGCTGACAACTAAGCAGACTACCAAGATCCAAGAACATCATTCCTTATGCATTTGCAAGCCAGATGGATGGATACAAGGTGCTGAAAAATTAGCTCTACCAACTTCTGGTTATTATTCAAAAAGTAGATTAACAGTCAACATTAAGATAACACAAGACTTAATGCTGGTTTTACACAGCTTGTGATATTTTCCTTAAAAAAAGTGACTTTTCCTTAGTCATACACCAAATTTATTGTCAAAGTTACGAATATGACACCCTACAGTTCCCCTGCAGCCTTTGAATGATGCCTTCACATCTTTGCTCAAGCAAACAAATTCTTCTACTGCTCTCCCCAAAGCCTTTGAGGTCATTTTACTTTGTGACATTTCATAAGACACCAAATGAGACAAGCAATTACTCTGGCACTGGGAATTTCAAAAAGGTTTAAAAAAAAAAAAAAAATCACTCTTCAAGACACCACAGGCCTGACTCTTCACAGAGTTAACTCTAACTTCACTCAGACTTTTTTTCTTCCTCACAGCAAGTCAAAATTAGGAGTAGCTTACAAAACAAAAACCCACTAACGAATGCACAATGGGAAAGAAGAAACCTAACCCTTCTTTCCCCAAAACAAACACACATGGTCAGTTCTTTTAGCCACACTTATTCAAGCGACTCTAAGTGCCTTGCTCTGAAATGCAAACTTCCCACTGGTCACAGGGGTTCAAAAGCAGACCCTAAATATTTATGTTTGATTTAAAATAGACAAGCTGTCCTCCTGCTATCCCTGCAAAGTAGCTTTGCTAGCCATTGTCCAGGCCATTGGACAGTAGCCTTCAAAAGGCCACAATAAGAGGTCTTCAGTCGAGTGGTGTCATATGGTCTTCATTTAGAAGTATCATAAGAACATTACTTCTCACAGTATTTACAAATTAAAAACATATGGCTGTAACCTCTAATACTGCAAGAAATACTGCTCTTTGGGTTTGTTTCTGGCCTCAGACTTTTGAAATATGAACCAAGCAAAGGGATTTCATCTTAATGCGTGATTCAGTCCATTCTTCTTCCAAGCTCAGAGTCTGGGGGACAGCTGAAGCTGGAATTTGCAAAAAGTGATTTGCCCAGAACTATGGTAATGTACTACAGTTGGCAACTAGAGTGGCATATATATCAAAAAGGGGTGGGGCTGGTTAAAGGCATCTACTTTCTATTTAATTAAAAAAAAAAAAGATATTATGCTGGCTTTGGTTCCTATGAAGAGTTTTATAAGTCATATATAAGCCTCTTGCATTTACTATTTGGGTTCAATCAATATGGTTATCTACCTGTCAATTTTTCTTGCTCTTTAATGCAGAAAGAGAACAGCCTTTTTTATAGCTAGCTCAGGAAGCACTAAGCAAATCAATACATGCAGCGATAACAGAATGATTTGAAACACGTAACAGAAGCTTATCACTTTGCAGTATACTGAACCCGTCAAAATATTTTCCTAGAAGTAAAGTGAAAATAGAAGTGAAGTTCTCCATTTTTTATTCCTTAAGTGGGTGGTGACATAGATGTCGTAGGCCTTTTGGATTTGTTCCTAGCTTTGTATTTTTGGGAAAATTTCGTACATGAGCATTTGCTACTTTGCAGGAACATGAGGCCAATTCTGTAGTGAGATTTAAAAACTCTGCCTTGAGAATCAAAAATTATCTCAATTGCTCTTGATTCCCCATCCCTAAACATTTATTGGAAAACCATGCATTGTTCTGGGGAACTGGGCATAAGGTTTTCCAGGAATGCAGCTTCTGATGTTCCCACAGACCTTAAAACCTTCTGCTTTACTCAGTGCTCTCAGGAATTTGTGCGTGAGCCCAATCTGAAAAGTACAGGCTTTCTTTCAGCTGTCACCTGCTGCGTTAGTCAATTTGAAATAATTTGTAAGCATCTGATTCCTAGAGGTTTAAATATACATACATGTATCAAGATTCTGGATTTAAAGCAGCAGAGAGAAGATCAGCTGTTATCATGGTCTCTAACATCTACTTTTTTGAAGAAATGCATAGGATTTAACAATGCAGCTCTCTTCGAGTGGTAAGTAACAATCATCTGCCATCATAGGATTTAAGTAGGTGGAATTCTGCATAATACAAAAGCTCTGTGAAATATTCCAGGCTTGCCACAATTTATCAAATGTTAAACGCAAGCTCAAAAATTAACATACACATGTGTGTATGTAAGTATGCATGTAAATACATACTAAAGAGATGAGAGTTAAAAGGAAAGGAACAGGAAATAATGTTTACAGCTTGAGGCTTTCTATCATTTTCTCTCCCAGTTTTAGCTCCAAGGCCATTGCTATCAACTCTATTTCATGAGATCTGGTGCATTCTTCATGTGCCCCAGGAACTCACACGATAGCCCTATGGCTTCCCAGTTCATAAAGGTCTGCTCCACAACTTCTGAACCTCAGGGACTGCCAGGCGCGGGCACTACTGTTACACTGGGTTCTGCTCAAGGCACCAAACCATGAAATGTTTTACCTTCATCCTTGGAAAACAATGCTGATATGAAAAACAAAGCACAAAGGTAAAACAAATCAATAGGATCACAAAATCACAAAGAAAAACTTCCATGACATAACTAAAAGTCTACAGAGGCTCTGCTACTGCTATTTCTCTACCAGAAATGGCCACGTGTGGTGCAGTCAGGTCTGAACAAGCTCTGAGTGGGTGAGCCAAGGTCTGGAAATCACACAGCAGCACCCACTCAGAGGCAAGGATTAGTCCACAGGTGTATAAGAGCTGCTGACTCTACCTCCTGACCCAGCCTGGTGAGTCTGTGTGAACTTACTGTGAATCTCCACGACCTCGGCAATCACTAACCCACGATCCATCGCCCGGCAGAGACACGCCAGCAGCGAGGCATTAACAATGTTGTCTGCTGCAGAGGAGCTGAAAGATGGATGGGCATCTCTGATGGCAGAATTGGGCCCAGCAAATGAGCAAAGATTCTTAGAGCAACACCTCAAGTGACACAAATTATGTTATAAAATTGATCACTTCCTTACACATGGCAGAATGCTTCCAGGGCACTCAACATCCTATTCCATTAAGCCATGATAAATGACACCATATTTCCACATCAGTCTGAGCACTTCTTTTAAATCTGCTTGTTCAAATATTTGGTTACTTATTCCTCTCTCTCTCCATAAGATAGCAAGAACTGTCTTTTCCTTTTCTGACACTGCATGCCCTAATGGGTGCCATTATTGCAGGACCATCACCTAAGAATTTTATTTCTTTACAGAATTTCTCATCTTAAGAACAAGCAAAATTTTGAGAGAATCACTAAAAACCTTTTGGTGTGCAATTTATCTGCATACACTCAGCAACTTGAAAAAATGGACTCAGATATACAGGAAAACCACAGAACAAATCATGGAGAAATGCCCAAAAAAAGCAACTTTCCTACTGCTAGCCTGGAGAAGATCACCACCAGCACCTGGAGCAGTGTTAAGATGGAAACCTGTGGAGTAGGAGCAAAATTTTTTCAAGCAGATCACTATGGCTCCAAGTGGCTTGGGAAGGTTCATAAATTGATAAGCACCACCAAAGGATCATAAGCCTCCACATCAATTGTATAAAGATTACAACAGAGCCACTCACTGCAGTCATTCTGAAAAGGTTATGGGTTTCACAGGTGTGCACTGTCAGTTCTGATTAAGCTTAAACTAAACCAGTTATCTGTAATGTTGGATTGGAAGGAGTTTTATAGCTGAACGCAAAGTAAATCAAATTCAGGATACACATCTGCAGAAGAACACAGAGGGCCAAAGTTCACACTCCTGACACTGGTGAAAAAATCCAACCCTCCAAACTCAGGAAGAGATTTGCCTGTAAAAGATCCATCAATCTGGCTATTGTCCTGTGTTCTGTCTCAGAAAGGAAAGTTATTTTGTCACAGCTTTGGGTTTTCTTTCCCTCTTCAAATTATTATTCACTCTCAAATTGCAGACTGCTTTAAGATTATTATCTACATTCATTTCTAAATTGCCTAGAGTTTACCATTTATCTGAACATAAATGAAATTAATTATACACCTATACTTTTCACTACACAGGATATAAACTAAAGTAGCAACAAATTCATAACGCAATTCTTCAGCTCTGCAACTAGGAATCTTTCCAAAAACAACAGTTCACATCAGAGGTTCCTAGAGCTATGCAAGAAGAGTGTGGGTGAAATTCTGCACCCAAACAACATTGCTAACAACTCAATCGATTTCATAGTGCCAGGATTTCGTTCAAAAATAAAGAAATTAAAAATGCATTCTTAACAGTTGACACAAATTGCAAAAGGTACATTTTATTTCCAAAAATACTTTGCATTAATGCTGCACACTTTAAAGTGCCTCTATTGACTCACAGCATTGATAGATGGCAAGAGTGAAAAAAAGTATTTGCTTTTGCAACATCATTATTTCCTTTGCATGCAATTATTTACTTGCCAAACAATGCTAGCGACAAATCACAGCAGACTCTAAAGTCATCTACACCAGCAGATTTTTAACCCAAGGTAAAAATAAACAGAAACATCTGTAAAGTAATCTTGCAGAAAGCTACGTTTATTAACAAATACATTTTCTAATAAAACACCATCTGCAAGCAACCCTCAGCTTCCACTTGATATAAATAGGCCTTTTACTGTTTTCAGATGCAGTTCCCAGAAAATTATTCCAAGCTCTACTGCAAAACACATCAGTCTTTGTTGCTGCCTGGAATGTTAATAAATAACATCAAGTTTTTAAATAGTCAAACAAATTATTGGCTTGAAACAATTATTCCAATAGAAAAAGCTGACCTTTTGCAATAAAGTGGTTTAAGAATGCAACGCTCCTCATTCCTAGGACAAAAATATTACCAAGCAAGGAAATATTTTTGGGAAAACAGAAAGCTATGAAAAACCCATCCTGCAACTCTGCTCATATGTACACTGTACACCTACCTTGCAAAGGTTACTGGTTTAGAGAAACTCAGACTAAGAGAAAAAATATACAGAGTATAAATAGTTCAATCTGTATCCTTATTATACATTTGTGCTTGGAATGGACACGAATATGAACCAACTAAAATGTTCCTCACAGGACTACTGTACTGACCAGCAATACAAAATTCAACAGCTTCAACTGTTGGTTGCAGAGATTGGGACTGAATCCCAGTATTAAGAGCTCTTCAAAATGCATAAAAGCTTCAATGGGACACATTTTCATAAGCATTATTCACAATTTAAGTCACATTAATTCCAATAAAAAGAAAAAAAAGGAATTTAGCAAACTCTGCAAATAAACTCCTTACTGGCAGGACTGTTTAGTACCACTGAAAGTTGAACACTGCCATTTTTCCTTAGAGTTTAAAACAGCAATCTGTCTATCGAACTACCTCTTAACTGAGAATTCAAGAGCAAAAATTGCAGATGAACTGAGATATTAGAGTTCCCTGTCCAGAACTGGTATAGCTGGTATACATATATTACACCCAACAGAGATCTAGCCTTTTAATATTAATCATAAACAAGAAATGTTGGTATTCCAAACTGTGCTTTAAAAACTACATTAAATATTGCTACTGGGGCTATCACAACAAACTGCCGAAAGAAGTCATGCACATTCTAGAAGAAGGAATGTTTTACACTGTAATTCCAGGAAATGCAACTGCATATTTCCAGAGAAAAATATTTAGCGAATGTAATACTCAAGCAGTACTAGAGAGAAGATATTTTAAACCACTTACTTCACTAACAGGAGGAATGTTGAGCTTTGGTACTTTGTTCTTCGAACTAGGTGTGTTCACTTTTCCTTCCAGCAGTGTTCCAAAGGACTGATTTCCATATCCACTCTCAATTTCTATTGGGGGTTTCAGTTCAGGTGAGTCATTGGGTACCTGGTCCTGACCGTCCATAGGCCTGACATAAGCTGTAGGCTTTTGCTGGACCATGCTGTTTTTACAGTGAAGTCCTGGTGGGAAATTCTGAGTCGAAAGACCATTGTTTGCAGTTAACAAAGAAGTGGAAGGAAGTGGAGATCCCGGACCATGGCCTACAAACTCAAGCTCTGTGGGTGACTTCGAATGACTGTTTTCTTTGTAAGTGTGTTCTCCAGGTGCTGACTTTGCATGAGTGTGCCTCCTTGAATGTGAAGATGTTGCCATAGGATTTGCTTCCTCAGTTCCCCCACTTTTATGCTGCTCACTCTGGCAGTTATAGAGATCTTCATATCTGCCCTGTGACTGGTCATGGGAAGAGCTGTGCTTTGTCCGACTCTGCTGACCACTGGATTGGCTTGGCTGGGCCCCACTGGAGTTGTGACCACCACGTGACCAGTCTGTCCTCGACTTCCTGCTGCTCTGGTGGCTGTGTAGCAAAGTAGAATTAGATGACAATGAAGAAGGCGGAGGCATTGATGTTGATGAGTTGCCGCTGATCTGATGAGATGGGATCATCCTGTTTCTCGGTTCTGGGAAAAAGTTCTGTTCATTTTTGTCAATGGGTGTCTGTGGGACAGAATTCTTTGGGATTCCTACAAGGTGGCTCTGGTTGGAGTGGTTGGTCAACAGATCCTTCATCTCATCATAATTTCCCAATGTGTTCTGGACACGGTTTGCAAGGGCATCGCCTTTATTTGTCTAAAATATAAAAAAAAAAAAAAAAGACAAGAAAAGCGTGAGTAAATTCCTGATTTACAAGTTACTGCTCAGAATAGTTGTCTTAGAAGATGGCAAATGTTAGCTGTTTAATGGTGTCATGCTGACATTTAATTAAATTTCAATTACATTTTGCATATGTTATGTAAGAAAAACCTATCAATAACTGTGTTCAAAGAATCTCTTGAAACAGGCTTGCATCAGTAACACTTGTCTACTGCTTCCCATTTTCTTAAATATGCTCTCAGAGAAGTGTTTAAATTGCATCAGTTATGGATGTTAGGCGCAAAATAAGCTGGGTTTATGTCAGAGATGTTGGGCTTTCACATTTCATATCATGCAAAACATGAACGTACAATTACTGGCTACTGAGCATTTGAATTGCAATCACACAAGCTGATGTAAGTATGTTATTGCTCTATCAGCCCCTTGACCCACAGTCATAAATAGAAGCTGGGTAGTCTGTAATAGCACCAAACTCTCCACTCCAGTTTAACTTCAATTACTTTTCCATAGAAAGTAGAGTTTGACCTGAAGTATCTACCGTCTGAATCCAGAGAAGAAAAAGCTTCTATCAAATGCTGTGATAGGTTCAAGTAAAAGATCATTCAAAAATATTTTCTCATAGAACATAAACAGACATGATTGCCACATTCTTAAGCATCAGGATTCTTCCGCTGTCTGCAGGCTGGTTGTATTTCTTAATCCTGCTTTTCTTTTGATTTCCAGTAATTATTAAATAAACAGTGACTCATCTTTGTTTCACTGCTATTATACTTTTCCTTTTGAAGCATGAAGTTTCTTTTTCCTTTTCCCTTTCACTTGTAAAAAGCTGGACAAATAAGCTGTAAGCTATAATTAATACACAGCTGATTTCCTCTCTCTTCCTGTTCTAACTCACCCCACAGACATCCAAAATATCAGCCTTCCTACTGACCTTTCTGTTCCACTGAAATGACCAGCAGAGAACTAAAACATCTTATTCCTCACGCTTATGGTTTTACAAGACTCAAAGGATAAAAACAAAGCCAAACTACAGTTCCTGTTCAAGCAGATGGTTCCCTTCTACAGTCTGGAATTAAATGACAAAGTTATGTCATGATACTGCCAACTCTACTTCTCTTTGGAGGGGTTTTTTCACTCGATAAAACAAGGAGTTCCACAGCCCAATGGCGCCTTAACACCAGGCCATAAAGATGGGGAAAATTAGCATTATGAGCTTGTGCTTGGTGAGAGAGTGTCACAGTCCTCAGTGAGGGATCCTACTATGCCCCGATCCCATTTTCCTCAAGTATTAAGGAGAAGTTTGAATGATGAAAAAAATTCATGCACAGATTTCTCCTGAAATATCTACTTATATTACCCACTGCTGAACTAGTCAGAGGATGAGAGGAGTACTGAACATGCCATAAAAAATGTTAAAACAAAGAAGATAATAAATGCAAATCTCCTTTTGCTCATTCTCAGGTACTGTAACATATATTAGCACTGCACTGAGGCGGTGATTCAAAAATTAACTGTTCTATGTTGTCCCGTCTCTATACATCTTGCCCGTGCTCCTAACTGACAAAGTTAATAATCCCAGTTGTGGAGAACCACGAATCACTTTTATTCACTAACTAAGTCCCTAGATTGGTCATTTTAGTGGCAAAAATTATATTCTAGCTAAGCCAAGAATAAGCTCTTTGTATATGAGCAGTCTCCTTCAACTGAGTTGCACAATGAGCTGTTTGGGCAGCAGCCAAAACCAGGCTCTCTCTGTTCAACCCCCAAATTTAAAACAAGGAGATTCCATTGTGCTTAAGGGCCCAGCAGGAATTATGATTCGAAGTCTAAACACTTACATACTTGTTCTGTTTCCTCCTTGCCCAAACACTTTAACTCCTTATGGGATAGAACACGGGAAATAACAGTATCAAAAAAAGCCTGACCACCAACCTTCACCTCTGTGGTTCAGCTGCACTTCCAGGGTGCATTTAGCTTACCTTCCAGAAAGCACAAGTTAAAAAACCAAAAAAAAAAAAAAAAAAAAAGGTACTGACAAAATATCATCACTGTAACACTTCAGCATCCCAGCACACTAAATGGCTCATCTAGATCCTCACAGAGAAAATGTTTTAATTTCAAAGTAGATCTTCTCAATAATTTTATGTTAGAGGTACCTAATTCTCTCAACTTATTTTCTTTTACATGTCACATGATGATAAATATAACTTTGCTTGATATTGACTCTATTTTATGCCTAACGTTCACATCCTGGGGATAAAAGACATTGTATAAATGTTAGGTATTATTATTATTCATAGTCTTTTACTGGGAACATTAATGAAGATCTATTTACTGAAAACCATGGAGATAGGATTATTTTAAACATCCTTAGTGTATTTTAAGTACACTAAAGCTCATATCCAATGGTTATTGAAGTCAATGGAAGGATAATTACTCTTTTCAGTGGCCTTTGGACTAGACTGCAAAGCAAAAAAACCATTATGAATGGCAATTTGGCTTACACTTAAATAAAACTAGAGCACACACAACTAAGATCAGACTTGGGCATCACAGTCTGAATGAGCTCAGGCATGTAGTGCACTGTTCTATCTGCATTTAAGACATAAGGCATAACATTAATGTTTTTACTTTATTTCCATAACAAATCCAGGGCTCTCGCAAGAAGCACAGAATTCTTGACAAGCCTAGATACCAGCGAGAGAAACACAAAATCCAGTCATAATTTCTGCTTGCTCTTTGTTACTTCCAGACTGGGGACAATTTCTACCTTCATATTCTGGATAATTGGCTGATTTCTTAAAGAAAACCTCTGTACATCTTATTTTTTGAACAGCATGCTGAATCACAGTTTTGTTGCTATCAAGGAAATGCAGCATTTTGAGTATTCCAAGGTGTAAATTACATGCCTGGTTTATGACTCATGCCTAGTAACATTCCCCCTCATTCTAGGCTTCTGTTAATTTAGGAAATGCACATCTTCCTGCATTTGCTTCTATTTCTTTCAAAAGCTATCTGTAATAGAATCCTACTGGAAGACTAATTTGCTAGCTAGCTATTGCATTATAGTTTTACAAAGAAAAGAACTAATGCACTCAAACTTACAGGCTCCATTTACAAGTGTTTTGTGAAAATTTGTGTGAAACTTGAGTTTTCATAATTCATTCACTTCCTTACGCCTCATAGTTAAACTAACCTCCATGGATTAGAAGCTGAGATCTTTTTTTATGCTAAGCTTGAAAAGTATGGAGGGGCTTTACCTGAAAAAGATAAATGATTTAATGTTCACCAAAGGCTCCACAATGGAAATGCTGCCCATTGGGCTCTCTTTCTCAAGCTGAACTCTTCTGAGGCAATTCCTTTGAAAAGTAACAAAAATACTCCTACTGTTTTCTTTTAAAATACTCATCTCTGAAACTCTTAACTAATTCAAAACATTAAAAGATATCAACAATTCAGTAGTAAAATTACAGCTTCTCTCAGGAAAACTCCAACATTGCTTTTTCAAATGTCTGTTGCTGTTACACTGCAGGTCCTTCTCTGATCCCTTCTGCAAAATCAAGCATGAGCAGGTTGCACCAGGGTTTGAAGGCAGGACCTGCAACCCACTTGCATTAAAGAGCAACACAGCCCTTGCTGCCTGACCTTCCCCAAAATAATGCTGGATGTCATCACTTTGTCAAAGGTGTTGTTTTCCCACATGAGACAGTGGAGCTTCAAAAGGAGATGTTTATCTTTTAACAAGCATGGGAAAATGTATTTTATACACCCACAGAAATAAGTATCTCTTTTCATGTAAGTGCACACATACATAAACTACAAAGAATCAATGTAGAAACACGCATTTGTCCAAAACTATAATGAACACCTACGTTTTATTTGACAGAGGGAAAGAAAGAGGCTGTAACAGCTAGGCTAGAGCACAGAAGTGATAGATGAAGGGAGATACTCCACACATCTCATGATACACAATGGCAGTAGGCTCCCTGAGAAAATCTGAGCTCCTTTCTTTGTGCAACTTTTAATATTCCCAACCTTAGTGCAATCTTAAAATAGCTGCCAGTTGTTCAGTCTTTAAAACTTCAAGAACAGCAGTGGTGGTATTCCCTAACCTGACAGTCCCTCCTCTGCATACTGCTGAAGGAATGATAAACAAGTAAGGACACACGGTCTGGGAACAAAAGAAAGAAAAAGAGATGTTTCCAGTTTCCTGAGACCTGCTATTCCCAACCTTCTCTTCGTCACTGAAGTCTCCACGTTAGCTCACACCCCCACATCCTTCAGAAATGTACCAGCTGCACCATGAGCTGACACTCATTAGCAGAGCCAGCCCAGTGAGGATGTGGACCTCGTACCCATCACAGGCCACAGCACTTTGCTGGGCAGTGTTTTATCTCACTCTGCTCCCGCTGAGTGTGACCAGAAGAGACAAGAGCAGCTTCTTGTGTGCACAAGGCCTCCAGTCTCATGGACACAGAAACATCTGTTCATCTCAAAATAGAGAAGAAGTTCAAACAGCATGTGCAGGATATTTGTTCTCATGTCAGGGTCCCTTCATTTTCTTGGAGAATAAATGCAAACAAAACCCTGAATTTAGTTGTGCACTCACTTAAGAATACAAATCACCACATATCCACTAAGAGTTAGATTCAGCTTTTACTAATGCCTAGGAAACTATACTGTGGCTGGGTTTTAGCAATGCAGAACTCAAAAAAGGAAATAGTGGTCTACCACTTTATCCCTTTTTTCCTCATTGTGTAAAGTGTAGCCAAGACCTAGCTTTCCTATCCAGTTTTGTTTCTATGTGTTTTTTGAAATTTAAGACAAATTTAACTACTAACTATTTAACTGTTTTTGCTTACAATTTCCTCTCAATTTTTATCTTTCATAATTTATAATTATAATGCTTTTTCATAGAGGTTATGTATTATGTTTTGCTTAATCACACAAAGTTTACAAACTGCCCAGAAAGACCACCAGGATAATTTTTTGCTTTTTAGTTGTTCAGTTTTTTTAAAAAAAAAAAACAAAAAACAAACCCAACACATGCTCAGTGTACACTTGCTGCAAATACACATACACTAAATAGATCTAAAATCAGATATTGTCATTCTTATTACACAATAGATATTGAGGTGTACAATTTTAGTTCTTGACACAAAATTTTGTAGTGTTTTGCATACTGGTCGACCTCCTGAAATCCAAATGACCACTTGCATTAGTCTAATGGAATTATCCATACAATATTTACAATAATATTGAGTAGCTACATGGACTGGTAATGTTGCATAGCATTAATTCAGCATGGTATCAGTCACTTACCAAGTATCCCTTACGGGTGAGGGATCTCTCTGCCTTGTGTAAGGAAGCAATCTTTACCCCTGAGAGGCATCCCTGCTCAAGCAGAGGGTCACCTGGGGTGCAGTCCAGCTGCACTTCAGGAAGAGACCAAACTGGGCCCGTCCTGGTGGCAGTATTTACAGGGTAAAGGAGTTGGCTGCTAATCAATAGAGCAGACAAGATAGAAGTCTTCACTTTAGCTCTGATATCTTGTTCTGTACTTTGGTTATCTTCCACTTTTGGGTTTCAAAACCACCTTTTGAAATATTTGTCAAGATACCCTCACTCCCTTGAACATGAGCCAGGGGCTTTCCAGCTGGCAAGTTCAGGCCAAGGAAGAAAGGCCTGTTGCTCCTCACCTAGCCTGAACCAAAGAACAGCCTGGCATCGAGTGCATCCATCACATTTTTGTGGTCTATAATTATTAGACACCATTTGATAATAATGACAGTCTTTTCTCCTCCTTTTTGGGTGATTTTCAAAGAGCCCTCATCCTCCCTTACAGCTGCTAACAATGTAAAATGGAAAGATGAAGTGGTGGCCTTTCAATGGATGTCACTGATTGGGAGGAGAAAGAGATATGGAAATTTACATTCTGATGAATTCTTTAGGGAATGTCTTACTGAAAATCAAAGCAGCAGAAATCATAAAGGGGGACATCCCTTGGTGATGAAAATCTCAGGCAGCAAAGCTCCTTAGAGAGAATAAGACTTGTAACAAAAGTCCCTTTCATACCCTTGTTATGCTCCCCAAAGATTCAGTCTCCCAAAAGATTTCTTTGGATGGTTATGATTGCACAAGAAAGATCATGGACTCATTATTTATAGAGAGGACATTGGTTTTAACAACTCAGATATATTTTCTTCTTAAAAATAAAAGAACTTAGTGCTAGCTTTGTAGGTACAAACCCACTTGTAGAAATATGAGCTGCACATACTTCTACTGCAGGACTTTGCTGCATGTTTAGAGGAAGAAATCCTGAACTGGACTGTAACCAAAATTCCTGATTCTGCCAATGCAACCTGGGCAGCACATTCAGTTTGCTCTGCTGCCGTGTGCTGATTTGGATAATCAGTGTATTCAAGAGTGTAAGTACCAAGGCAGATGTGATACTTCCACTTCTTAGAGGTGATGAGAAGCTTTATTCGTATTTGTGTAAGACATTCTGAAAATGCAGACCATAACAATGTAATTTACCTTGTAGGGTTCCCCAAAGAGGTTAAAACCTGAAGCAAAGAGATCTTCATCTTGCTGGACTTCTTGGTTTCTTCTCTCCCATTCCTTCCGCTTAAGTGCACTCCGGTCTTGCTCATAGTGACTGGAGAAAGAAAAAAATGACAACACATTATTTTCCCCATAATTCTGTTGCATGTTCATTACTATCAGTAATAGCAACAAAACATCAGAAATAATGCAACTCCCGAGGACAATTCTGAAAGAAACAGCCACTGAATAATTTTCCCAAATTTAAATATAGAATCATAAAACTACACAAAATTGGGCAGTATGACATGCCCAATGGAAAATGTTTCAGTGAAACAATGAAAATATTGTTTACAAATTAACAGAGCATTATGCAGAAGAATAAAATACATTTTGACATCCCTGCACTAACAGTCTGTAAACACATGTGCACCTGTACACAAACACACACATGAGTGCCCACAAAGCCTGTCTGTGCAGGGCAAGCAAACGTGAAGGCCAGGAAGCACAGCAACACCTACAAATCCTTTACAATAAACATCCATCCCAAGGCTCCAGTTCAGCCTCGTGTGATTTAGACCACCAAATTCTGTCTCACTTCTTGTTAAAATTTATGTACGGCTTCATCGTAGATGTCAAGGAGGGGTTAAGAAGTGTTTTTGTAGCAGCAGGCTGCTGGAAGAGATGTTAGGATGGTTGATTCCAGTATCAGATAATTCTACACGCAAACACAGAAAAGGATCTAGCACCTCGGTGTAGCAATGGTGAGTGGCACTTATCTGTGTGTGTCAGCTCACTTTGTGCACCTGCCAGACCTAGATGACAGGCTGAGAGACCACATTCACTTCTCCCCTGAATAGCACTGAAGTACTTTGGTCTCTTGGCTCTGCAAACTACCTCCTGCTCCTCTGAGGGAAGAGATATAATTAAAACCCTGAAGGAGAGGAAAAAATAGCAAAGGAGAGAGGAAAGGAAAAGATGCATACTGCAACTTGCACTGACAACTTCTCATGTGACAAGCATTAAGGGACATTTCTGCACTTTCAACCTGCATTTGATTTGTTATGAGGCTTTTGGCTCTGCTTTGTGTCAGTTAATTAGCTCCCGAATTCCAGATGAGAATTTGAATAGCAGATTCGGTGCATGCCCTGATGTTATCTGCAATAAGCACTATCTCCCTGATAGATCCTGGCCATACATGCACACATCCACACACAGCCTGTATGTACAGATGCTGACATACAGACACACATATTACAGCTGTAACAAAGAACAGCTAATTCTCCTATCTCTGGCGAGAATGAATTAAATCTCCATAGAGCTCCACTGCACTTGGAAGATAACCAAATATCTACAACTTTTGCCTTTTTAGCTCAGCGTGATGTTGTATTGAAAGCTTCACACCGAGAGATATAATGAGGAATGAACTGCACGGTGATGAGGCTTTAACAGTGTATAAAGTCACTGATTTCTGAGTGAAACCACAATTACTAATTTGAAGCACCAGCTAATTAAAACCACAGCTATGTATTTAGCCTCTTGTTATACCTACTGCAGTTTATAATTATGAGGACCTCTTTATCTACTCAATTAAAGTTCTTATGATTCAGGCAGGTTGTGTTTGAACCTGCAAGCCCTGTGGAGAGAACAGGAAAGCATATGTCTGTTGCCTGATGGCTCCATGTAGCCTTACACTTATACACTTGTTTTTGTAAAGGCAAGGAAAGAAAAAAAAAAGACATGCTACAATAAGATTTCTAAATAAAAAATATGAATTAATAATTGGTTTAAGCAATTCAAGACCACTCAGATTTGGATTGAATAATGCTTGATTATGGCTTGTAAACTGAATGCAAAGCCACCTACATAGGCTGAGCTGAATGATTTCCACCTACATTTTCCTTCTACAAATTAGAAGGCTGAAAATATGCCATGTTTTGTTTTATTTAATTTACTTGTTTATAACACCTCCTGATGTACTGACATCACTAACACCAAGAGCAAGCTCCAGAACACTGTTATAATCAATGCTGTATTTTTGCAGAAGGTATAGTACTGTTTGCTGGTTTCCTGAGGGAGACAGAAGAGAAACTGTTGTAAGGACAGTCCCTTTACTATTCTGCACATGACCACATTGCTGACGTAACACTGTAAATCACAAGCAACCTGTTCACTAAAAGGTGAAGGGGGAATGCGTATCCCTTCCTTTCATATCCTGAATCAAGATTATAATCCACAAGTATGGGAGTAAGTGAATGCAAGCTGTTTTCCAAACTGGTACCCAAAGATGAGGCCCAGGCTGATTCCATCTCTCCCCACAGCTTTGCTGGAGTCAGGGACGGGGTTAGCCCAGAAATAATCCAGCCCAGGAGCAGTAGGAACACACTATATTTATCCCTCTCATGGGGGATCTTTTCAGAGATTTCTCTGGCAGTTTGACCCATAGACTGTTCAGCAAGATCAGGTCATGGTGAAGTTTCAAGCCCAGTCTCACAGATCTAGTCTAAGCAAGGTTTTATATCCTGCATAAGTAATCTTTGCTATGGGAGCAGTCCCATCCCAGGACTGCCAGCATTCACTTCAGAAAGAATTATTCATGGAAGTTAGAGCTGCGTTTTACAGCTTCCCAATGGCTTCCTCGGCCTGGGGTTTCAGGGTGAAATCCTGGGCACATTCAAATCAAACCGAATCTGGCCACTGAACATAGAGATCACAGAGTACAGCACACAACACATCTCACCCTTCATGTGAAGTTCCAGCATTTTGTTATCTAAAAGCCAGCTCAGGTCACAAGCACGCAAAGTATTTAGAAACCAAGTGAGGCATTATGCCATATCCTATCTCAGAAAAAGCAGCAAAGACCCTAAGACTACTAAGATATGCTTTATGACACATTACAAAACCACAAATTCAAAAATTATGAGAACAGCATTGGCATAATTCAAAGTGGCATAATCACTTTAAAAGACATTAACTTAAGCTAACACAGTGTTTATAACATTAACATTCAAAGTTGTAAAATGCAGTATTTTCCAACACAACACAGTGAAGTATTTCTCTTTTATTGTGTGTATGAAAGATTGCTATTTCAGGCACCCAAAAGGTGAGTGCAAAGGCACACCTCACGCCCTAGACCCCAACAATGTTTACAGACTACAAAACTGTGAGAATCCATGTTACAACACAAGCAAAACCCTAAGTAAATTGCTACCTCTGCTTCAATCCAAATCTCACTCTCATATATTCTCTTGTGAGAACAAAAAAAAGAGAATAAATTAAAGCTGCATTCTGCATTTCAAACTTTCCACTGGCAGAGTCAGACGGCAGCCTTAAGCGTACAAAGCATCTATGGAAAAGGAAGTGGTTGTTCATCCTGTCAGGTCCATTACTTGGTTTACTTCTCTGCAAATGTACTTTTGCTATGAGAATGCTTGACACGGCACTTATTGTGGCTATGGGAAGTCAAATATTGTAAGATTGTACATAGATTAGGATAACAACTTATTTGGGTTCTGTGTAATTCAAAGAGGGATGCTGATTAGATCTTGAGGCTGCAGTGCACTGAGAATCTAATGGGATGCTCTCCAGAAATTCTTAATGTGGCCACAATGCAATCTCCGGGACTTATGTTTAATTTTTAGCTTAACTAATGTTCTGTGAAATACAGATATGTGATTAGTGGTGAAGGTGTCAGTGAAAACTATAGTCAGATACTGTGAGGAACACCAGAGTTCAGTCTGTCTCACTAGTACGAAAAATACTTCATGACTCCTCTAAAGCCAGCAGAGCAGGATATCACAACACAGACTTTTATAAACATTTTTTAAAAGAGATTTAGAAGAAAACAGCTGTAGGCCACAATATTCCTGATATCTGAGAGGGCAGTTCCCTAGACACAACTGTTACATGACAATGCAGTTTAGATACATGAGCTCTATTGTTTTGTTACCACTTATTAGATTAACAATTGAATTTGAATGGGGAAGTCTGTACATAAATCTGAGAAGATCAAGAATGGTGAGCAGTAAGGACAGTACAAGAGCACATGAGACCACCAACCTACAAATTACCAGTGTGCTGGATATGGCAGAAAGAATAGCAACTACAACTGTATTGTTGTTTTGGTATGTTCACATTGGGGCAGGCTGCAAATGCATTTTGAGTAACAGCATTTGATATTTAATGCTTTGCAATCAGAGTAGCGTACATCCATTTGTCATCCTTCTCAGCTACGGGCACCCTAAGGGACAGTGGTGAGCTGATGCCCTGTGACAGGCCAGGTGCTCAGCCTGTGTGAGCCTGCAGGGTGTCAGCGAGGATGGCAGAGTGGCACCTTCACCCCCACTGCAGCCCACGACGGCTGCGGGGACAATCCAGCCCAATCCCTGGAGAACAGAGAAGAGGAGGAGGTGGCTGAGGCAGAAGGAGGTTATATCAAGGCAAAAGATAATAGACAGGCACATAGGTTTTGGACTGGAAGCTAAAAATGTGGATCTGGCGATAAGAGATGAAAGTCAGACGAAGCTGGCTACAAAAAGGAGAACTAGAAGGAGAATAAAATTTGGGACACTGGAAAGTACAGTGCAGTCATCTGTGGTGAAAGTGAGAGGATGTGGTGCAAAAGACCTGTAGGAAAAAGAAAAAACCTTTTAGGACAGACTGCAACCAAGTAAGAGGTTATAGGGAAGAGTTAAAGGAAAGCTGATGAAATGAGACCAACAGCTAAAGGCTGAGCCCTAGCGTTTGGGGTTTATTTTCAAAGTTGTGCTAACTAAAGTCACAGAAGTCTCCCAAAGCGCGGAAGACTAGAAAAGAGCCTGAAAGACTGAAGAAGGAGCAGAAGAAAAAAGTCAGACCAGACAAGTTTCAAGGAGTAGTCTCTGTGATATTAAGAAGTAGAAGAAGAGAGAAAAATGATCAAACACCTCATGTTGCAGACGAATCATGAATGAGAACAGAACGTGGCTCTGTTGATTCAGTCAAAACAACAAGAGCCCAATAGGGAAAGAATCAATAAAAAAGCAGGAGCAGAGAGGCTTTATAGCAGTGACAGAATACATCCACGAGGATAAATGAATGACGTTCAAAAAAGCCAGCATTTATTCACAAGTTAAGGAGAAGTAGTTGCTGTTCTCAATAACATGTCTCAATTCACAAAAACGCACACTACGATCAAATCAAACATCTCCCTGTACGAGTTCCACCCCCCTCAAAATATCGGATATGCCTAAACGATGAAAGACGTTCTCAAACTGAAATGTTTGTAATTTGTGGAAGCAAGAAATAAACAGAAGTTTCTAAATTAAGACAGTGGATATAAAATGATACGGATTTGAGAACTGAAAGTCCTTTCCCAAGGTTGTTGTTTCACAGTTTTTACTTTGCCCACAAGCACTGCGGAAGCTGGAGAAGTAAACTCAGAAACTGGGCTTTCTTGAAAACCAACTCATATGCCTGCATAAGGTATTACCCATCCCAAATCAAAACCCACTTATGAGTATGTTTAACTAAGAAATTAAGAAATCCAATGCAGGTCAACAAGGATATCCCCCATGCTTAAAACATACTTGCTTTTGCACACCTGTGCAATTCTCCTTAAAAAAGCAAGGCAAAAAGCATTCCACCTGGCAATCAAACTAGGTGAAAGACTACTTCTAATAAATACATTACAATGGGAGTTCACCTCTACATAACTCCAGTTTTTTCTCACTGTAACTCCACTGATTTCATGTAAAAGCAGAGTACCACAGCACTGTACAAAGGAAGAAAAACTGCCTTCCTTCATCTATGCAGATTCTCCCAGTATAAACACTGGTATTTTAATGCATTTATTCCAAATGAAAAAAAAAAAAAGAAAGAAGAAAAAGCAGCCTCAGGTCTTAAATTTCATTGCAGATCATAAAATGTATTAAGTAAATGAGAGGAATTTCAAAATCTGATATTTAAGCAGAAATATGGCCAACTTAACATATCTTCCCTGCTGATCTGAAGTCTTTGTTTCACTAATGATAAACAATATAAGCACTACCACACTTAAAATAGCAAAATTCCTCTTCCTCTGTTTATCACCACTGAGCTTACATCTTTGTCCTGGTAATTTTCCTACTTGACAGAGACAAATCAAGCCATGATAGAATAGCTTTACAAGTTCTTAGTATCTTTCATATTTAACGTTTACTTTAATGTTGTCTTCCTTTTCATAGCATGAATAGTTACTGAGAGTATCTAGCACAGAACGTATCTACCACTGCACTTCAAGATAAATGATTTATTTGCAAATATAGAATATTCTGTCTTTGATTTTCAACAGTTCTGCAGAGAAACACTTGAGATGGTCACTGGTTATCTATCCACATGAGCTAAATCTCTTCACAATTTGCATTAAAAACAATGCCATTCCTGTAGCACATTTAATAGAGAATACAGAAGATTAAAGCCTCCAAAGAAAGTAACGCCCAAGAGACCCCTGGGTGAATTATGGAAATGTATGCTAAGGGTTTGGCTAGTATTTGTCATATTCCTCATTCTTTTCAGCTATTCCCACACATACCAAGTACCTAGAAAACGTTATTTTTACCTCAGTTTTCTCCTTTTTTTAGTACTGTGCAGCCCCAAACCTTTCCTGAACGTGAATTTGGAAGGAACGATTCTGGGGAATGGATGGCAGAGATAAGCCCCTGAATAGTAAACATATAAAGAACAGATGAGGTTTCAAAGGGGAGCATTTATTGTTTCCTGTATCATAGCACATTGTCTTTCAATATGATTAGTTATCAGTCTGACTTATCAAAAACTGGGATGAAATAAAGCGCTTACGCAGTTATGCTTCATTGATGTCAGCTAGGGGAGCATGAAAATCTCCATGAAGTTGGGTAATTGATGTGTAAATCAGAGCTCAATCACTCTGTAATAGAAATGGTCCCACTGAAAGTATGGTTGTTGAACAGTATTGCAGAGGGGTGGGGAAGAAAAGAGAAACAGAGTCAAGACTTATTTATTAAAAAATATAGTAACTGGCAATTTACACAATTTTCTCTTCAAGGGAGAAGTGCTGTCAAAGACATTTAAATGCAAGCTGCACATCACTATATTTGGGTACCCTTATTCGGCAATAATTAACTGTTTCTGTTTTATTAAAATGCTTGGGGACACTGTTATGGATATTTAAAAAGCAAATTAAATGAACATGTTCATCCTTTGAAAGGCAACACGTGTAAACGACATCAGCAATTGTAATTTGCTTAACAATGTGTGTTCAAGGTATGTTTTGGAGTCCTATTACAGTCTTCTTGTCAGTTCAAATTTGTGGTATGAGAAACAAAAGCAAAACTGAAAGAAAAAGGGGGAAAAAAGCAACCTAAAGAGAAAAATGGTTATAACCGCATCTTCAGAAGGACATAAAAGACAAACAGTCATTAGAACATCAGTCACATAAAATAGCTTTCCAACATGTGGTATTTCTAAGAGTAAACATCTGATTCATAAAGAAAAGAGCTAGTTAAGATACCGTTATGGGGTTATTTTTGTTGTAGTTTTTTTCTTTAAATAAATGAATGCACATTAAGGTGTTGATATCGACTTTCCAGAAACACCTGGAATCCAGTATTGTAGTTATGACTTGCAATAAACCACTGATAAACTCTAACAAACTTACATAAATGTGAAATTAAAGAGCGTTTTTGGCATCAAATGAATTACATTCAGGACACTAGGGCTGGATTAGGAAGCTTTATTAGATGGGTAATGTGCTGTGACTGTAAGGGGACTGATTACTACAAGGGAGCTGAATAGGAAAGAAAATAGGAAACCTTAACTTTCAATTTCATTGCCCGAGTTTAACAGAATATAACAGATTTCTAAATGGTTTTTGGTTTGGGGGTTTTGTTGTTGCTGGGGGTTTTTTGGGGTTTTGGGGTCTTTTTTAATTTTGAACTGTCCCAGGATTTGACCTTTCTACAAAATTCACTGCAGGCAATGAAGCCATTAAGCCTTTGCCAAGTATGGACTATATTTCAGAGAGATCTCCTAACAACTTCCTAGCTGCTACCATACTTCACATGCCTATCAGCACCAGCACTCTGTGTATTAATGTACTACAGAGGAATGCAGTTGTGTTTAGTTTCATGCTATGCATTATTCTTCATACACATTAATAGCAAATGTGGCATAGTACTGCTACAAAGAGTATATTTTACATATATTACTCCCAAGACATAGCACTAATTTGAATCAGTAAAAATCTTCTGACAGTGCTTGTTACAGTCTGTTTTTCCTTCACCTGAACACCCCAAATTGTGAAACATTTCTTGAAAATGTCCATTAATTTTTGTACATGTACTATTTTCAAAGATTAAAATGCATTTAAGCATACAGAAACTCAAAATCTTTAACTTACCACTTAATACGTACAGATTGCATTCTTACACCTGAGCTGAAAACCATTTTGGAACTCTAGTTTCATCTTTATCTTTTCTCATAAATATAATTCTTTTTTTTTTTTTAAATACTGCCACTCAAAACTTCCTGGGGACCTGTAGGATGCTTCCTTAAAAATGGAGTCCACATGTTTTTATTTGCTTGAAACTTTGGCAATGATATGCAAGAGATGGCAGAATAGACAGAAATAAATCTAGTCTTTTTTAAAAGAGTCACAAAACAATCACTGATTAACACAACCTTTGGATACAGATGAATCAGCAGAATCAACTGCTTGGGTATTTTATTGCAGAAATGCTTCTCTGTGCTCCTACAGCTCTAATAAATGCATTCATTTACTAACAGGCACCTCTGCTCCCTTGAGCATTTTCACATGCTGTGCAGCTCTTTAACCACATGTTCTTAAACTTAACATGTGCGGAAGAATACCACCACAGGAAAATTAAGAATTCAGTAGGGTGACTATTTCATTCATCAATTTTAGACTGAGGGAGAAGCTCACGCAGGTCTTGGTGTGCAGTGCACACATACAGGCTGATCCAGGCTCCACTGCACAAAAAATAGTACTGTAAGCCTAATATAATTTATTTGCTTATGGGGTAGCACATTGTTATTTAGGACATTGTCTGGCTAAAGAAATTATCTTTTACATAAATTATTCTTCTCTCAGTTGAAACCCTACATAATCGCCTCCATGTGTTTTAGTAGAACCAGAGGAAAGGATAGAGATGATCAAATAAATGCAAGGTGCTCTCCATTCAAATTCGAGCCCACCAGCATCCCCTTTTCAATGCTGTTGCGAAATTGCTCATCTTGGGCACTACCAAATTGCAGGAGATGCAATGACCTAGTGCTCATCAGGATGGAAAGAACCTAGAACACTTCAAACTCCGAATTTTCAGTCTTCTTCCACCAGACCTTAAAAAATCTCAAAGAAACAAGGTGCCTGTTACACACAGCTTAGAAGAGAATAATAATATTTTGTGCTTATTTTTCCTAACTATATTCAGAGTCAGCAGGTCAATGGATTATCATCATCCTCAGCTTCTAGTGGGGAAGATAATCTATAACAAATACTGTTCATGCCTACAGCAAAAATAAAATGTTTATTCTTCATTTATAAACACAGTATAAAATATGACAAAATAATTTATCCAAACCAGCACAAAGTTCATCAGCATTGCTGAGGTTTACATCCTCTCTAAGGGCATAGTTCAACTTCAACTGATGCTACTGGCAATTTTCCCAGTGAATTCAATGAGGGCTGGATGGGACCAAGCCATTTAATAATGACAAAAAAGCCAGGTCTCAAAACACAACCAGCTCTACGCCGCAGCCACTTCTTGCTATAAAGGAGATTTTCTGTTATATTCCTCATGCTAAACAGATTTTTTTTTATCCACTGTCAAGAGTTTAAAGACTCCTAAGTACAAATCAGCACAAGCCAGAGCTACAGAATTCCTATGGTCATTACTTACAATAGATATTAACTGCAGAGATTTCCTGGTTGACAAAGGTAAATAAACGAAATTTAAGAATTTCTTAAAAAAAAAGAAATCAAGTGAGATACCAAATAAGTTTCCTAATCTACCCCACAAGCCATTATCACCTTGAACTAAAGAGCAATTATATACACATATACATATTTATTTTTAGTGGTGTCATAGATTGTACACATGGAACCTCAACCAAGTGACTGGGGAATAATCAAATTTGCTTCTATACCACAGTAAGCACTGACACAGACACACACCAGGCAGCAGATCACAGACCCTGTCATAGAGAAAAAGTAAACCAAATGTAACATGCTCCCTGAAAAAAACAACACCCTTAAATTTAACTCGACAAGGGAATGCTGTGCAATTAAGGATATGGCATGTAGGTGTTACACAAGTTTGAAATATGCTCTGGGAGTTGAAAGCTAAAAATGAGCACTTAATATTGTAAAACACTTCTTTAGACAGAGTAAAACATAACAAAAATGTTATTTAGACTGCCTAAAACTACAACCTCATGTCTGAAATTACTTGAATTTTTAAGGTGGGTGTGATGCAAATGATTATCCCAGTTCTGCAACTCCCCAGAGCCAAGCAGAAACTGTATCTGTTTGCCCCATTATGTTTTCAATGTGTTTGAAACTTCACGTCTATAAGTGACCTCATGAATGACTGAAATATCACAATGAAGAAAACAAGGCCACTTAAGGGCAGACTTTCAGAAGGAGGTCAGGCCAAAGCTCTGTTTAACCCATCCTGCCTCTGACAACAGGCACCAGGCCCATTAAAGCCCCTGGAACAGGGCAAAGCACTCCCCAAAATACTGCCACAGCCCCGAGAAAATCTGGGCACATGAAGCTGTGTGTTAAGTACAAGGTACCTGGTATATCTATATTTAGCACCTCTAGAGGACTCTTTTCCAAAGAATACTCTCAAACAGAATACACTGTGGCAAGGAGTTGCAGAACTCATCTGAAAATTACTGCCTTAACTTGAAGGAGCTTTAGTGCTCACATCAGGTCCGATAAAATCGCTGATTTAAAAAGATTCTATTGTCCTGAACACGTGAGAAGAGAATTCACAGGTATTTTTGGGGGGCACCACAGGCAAACAGAGAGGAAGCTCCTGTGCTCTTTAGTCTCTGGAGAATCTCAGGGCCACATTCCACAGCACTAACGATACCCTGCACTTTTAAGACCAGACACATGGGTTACTGCATCCTAAATAACAGTTATTTGCACTCCAAAAATCTATTTCTGTCCCTTCTGCTGTCAATCAGAAAATGAGTATCACTTATTTTCACAACATGAACACAATGTGATACTTAACAAAAGTGCATCCTTTTTTAATTCCCTAACATCAAACATTTGTCTAATAGAAATATTATACTATGTAACATGCACAGATTAAAATGCAATGTAAGTTGAATCATATTCATTGGAGGCTGGCCAACTCCAGCACATTTCACTATTTAATAATAAAATAGTCTAGTGTAAAAATATGTAAACTAGCTTCCATCCTGCTTTAATATTCACTTAACATGAGAAGAAAGGGAATGCAATTTTGTTTAAATATTAAACATTACATTTCTTCTTTTGATTATTAAAGTATTATTAAAGTTAAATGAAAATGTGTTTGCAACCTCCTTCCTCTGAAGTCTTACAGGTCACTGTTATCACTAATATTTTGTCCCTTTAGCTGGCTTCTTTGGGGATCTTAAAGCACTTCAGGAATCGGATCAAGCCATGCCCAATTACACCTCTGGGATGGAGCAACTACTGTCAAGCAAAACAACTGAGGGAATGAAAGTTTAAGTGAGGTGATGACAGTCATTCAAGAAGAGATGGCTAAGGAAAGAAAACTGAGGAGTCCCAGCTCTCAGACATTAAACTTTACCCTAAGACCAGATGTAACTTGCAACCATTCATCCACCTCTGAGCTCTGACATGACAACCACCAAGTTGAAATTTAAGACTATCTAACACCACCACATAGCAAGGAGGAATTATCTTTATGTGCCTTTCCAGAACACTGGGTCATACACCGTGAGACAAGTTTTCTCCTGCTGAATGTCACTGGGAGAGGTCAGAAAGGATGTTCTTATTACATTTGCTGGAAGGATGGAGTATATCAAATTATTTAATTTTGTGTAGTGCCCCACTTACTTTGACAAACTGATACTGCACAGGGCATAATGTCATTAGGTGATTAAAGTACAAGAGCACTCAGCTTCCCACCTCCTTTTATAACAAGGGCCCGCGAGAGCTGCTACAGCGGGCTCATGACCAGGAAAAGTTGTGGTTGTGGTGGCAATGTAGGACCACAGAACACCAAACTCCTCCCCTCAGCGCCAGAAATAAGCTTCATAGTCCTCCTGAGAGATCCCACCTCCCCCTCAGGCTCTTGCAGCACTTTCAGCCCTGGCAGAAGCCCAAACCCACATGTGACCTTCAAGCATCCTGTGCCCGGCCCTCTGATCCCAGCAGCAAAAGGACTCTGAGTTCAGCTGTACTGACAGCAAGGTGACATGATACAGTCATAAGGATATGATGTACTTCAATTTTCAGCTGGTATTGCCTTTGAAAATAACAAATGTCGAGTCCTCCTCATTATGCCAAATATATTAAAACCTCAGAACCCACGGTAGGAAACGTGTGTTTTGTCACACACACCCTTTAAATTTATGTTTTCTTTCATACAAATATCTAATGGGGTTTGAATAAAATAAAATCTGCACATTGCCATGTGGAAATTAACTTTAAAGAACTGTTTATCAATTTAATTTCACTGATAGTAACAGACAGATTTATGAGGCAATTAACTAAATATTTGGTTTTTTCACATTTCAATTCATTATAGTAAATTAACAATTTTCCACTTGAAAGTCTTGCATTGGTACACTGAAAACCTAAAAAAAAAATTGTGTATTTCTGTCGGTCTAGGAAGGATTCTCTCATTTTCACAATGTGGATTATTCTCCTCACATTAACTTAACATACTGTATATGTAATTCAACCCCCCTCATTTCTATATTGCCACAGAACCTGTCATTCTTTAAATGCCAGTTTCAAGCAACCAGACATAAATAAAGAATAATTACAGCTCTAAAGCCAGTGTAACATCTGCTCAAGAAAACAATCCTACAGAGTGGATTTTATAGCCACATAACACCCACCTATGGTTCAGACAATCCCAAGAGACAAAACCAAGAGACCTGACAGATCCAGCCTGACCCTGAGCCACGATGTCAACATCAGACCACAAGCCCTGACAGAGCTGAGGGAAGGAGCAGAATGAACTGAGCCTAACATGAAGTCAAACACCAGCTAGAAAGTTCACCCTTTCCTCTAAGGGGTATGTATAGCCACATTTCATATCTACCTTTGCTTATTCTGATGATTTAAACATCTGAATTAATGATTTCAGCTTCAAGGAGGTCATCTGGCCATGACTGTGTGGATCTCTTCACTGTCGCTGGCCAGATATTAAACACATTAAGGAGCAGTCATAAGACAGAACTACAGCTTTATGTTCTTTTAACTGGTATCGTACCAAATTAATATCAGGAGGAATATACTCTATAAATATAAAAGCATCTGCTCATATGGCTCCTTGGATTCTTTTCTCCTCCGTGTCAGTGTTTCACCACCTGAACAGAAATAGTCTTGGTCCCTCCATGTCTCAGTTGCCCTTATGGAGAGCAGGGCGTATCAATTCTTACTGATCTCATGGGTTTCTGTCAGGTCAGCTCATCAAGGATAAACCCTCTTGAGGAAACTGTACCAACTACATTCCTCAATTCCACATAGATTCTGTTAAAGTATTTCTCTGAATAAAACATAGCTTACTTTTTAAAAATCATCCCGTTAATTCACTGGATTACAACACAATCACATCAGAGTATTAGTCTAAATAGGATTTTGTAGTCAGATCTGATCTAGAAGATTTAACATTTTACAGGCCTTCATCTCATAATGCTGACAGAAATCATCAGGCAAAGGGAGAAATTGGGACCGCATGTCACACCAAATGATGGAAACGAAACCTGGAAGCTGTCAGATAAATCCCCCATTTTTTTCCATTGTTAATATTTACAAATTTGGCAACAAAGGCTCTCCTGACAGCTACTAGTTCAAAACAATATGCAAACACTAGTTAAGCAGTTAATTGCCATTAGCAACATGCATTGAGAAACTGAGACATGGAGAAATTAAAGAGCTTGTTCACGGCCACAGGATGCATCAGTGGCAGCAGCAGGATTGGAACCATTTCCCATTGCCCATGGTACCTACAGCCCAATTAACCTCCCTTTTCAATGATACGGAGTTGCTATTACAGCATCTCTATTAGCAATACCTACCAGAAAACATAACCCCCCCTTTTCCTGTTGCAAGGGTTTAAATATAAACCGAATGTTACCATAAATACTCTATTTATAGTGGTTTTCACTTTTTAGTTGCATTATCACCAACAGCAAAGCAACACTTCAATTTTAGCACTCAGGAGGCTAATAAATATCAAATTAATAAAATACTAACAAATGCAAAAGTACTCCGAGTGGCTAGTAGAGAGGCATTAATTCTTGATAAATGGTCCATACATTATTATTATTTGTCAAGTTCTTAAGCACTGCTTAGTACGTCATCAATCTACCAGGTTAAAACAAATTAAATAAATATAAGCACAGTATTTGAGCATCGTTAAAAACACAGACGACAAATTGGTAACGCTCTTTATCTTTTTCACTTAAAAAAAAAAAAGAAGAAAATTAAACAGTCAAAAATATTAAAAAGAAAAAAAATCAGCAAATCAGCGATCTGAGTACAGGGCATTTTCTGGAGACTAATGATGGGCTGGGATAGATGGCCCTCACTTCTACCTTAGGTTATCAACTCCTCCCACACAATCATTAATTCCCCAGGAAATGCCTTTTGCTTCAATAACTTTTGCTTAAATAGATCACCAGTGAGAGGAAAGAAGTCACACCACTAGAAATGAACTACTGTAGAGCCTCTGAGCTGCACCTGCCACAATTTGCACATAAAGATTTTACAGGTGACTTGAAAAGGCCATTTTAATTGTATTTCCGACTCCTCCTTGTTACCCTTAGCATGATAATAAAAGCAGCCTGAGGGCAGATTTGCAATGCTCACTGTAAGTTTGCTGAGAATGTCTGGAAATGTTCTTTAAGATGCTTTCATTGAGCTCTCATCCATTAAAAGGTGCAGGATACTGAGCCTTAATTAAGAGCTTTTTTCTAACAGTGGCTATTTCTGATAGATGAAACAGCATTCGGCCCCTTAACTGGGAGGGGAAAGATAGGATAGAAAGAGAAAACAATGTTTCAACCCCTATTTAAATAGCAAAACAAGTCCTAAAAGAGCTTATGACCAACTCCTTAATCTGTTTGCAAGACACGTTTAATACCAGGATGCTGTGGAGAGGCCCTGCATCACTCAAGTTTCATTATCATTACAAAATATAGCAGAATGCCTTACTCACAAGTTTATTATCATAAATAATTAAAACAAAACTATCCTTATGGTACAAAATAAATGAACAAAGTACATTATAGGGTGCATTTGTTCTGTGTTTTATAGCTGTTTCCTGGCTCCTTACATCAGAAAATTCTCGAATTTGCAATCACTCTCCTGCTCATTAGTCCAAATCAGGAAAATTTTACTGCAGCTGGCTCAAATGACTTGTTCTGTCAAAAGCAGGACCACAAGTGCTCTTTACTAGTTGCATATGCAACATACATTTTTTGTGATAAATCCGAGTATGTGATATGCAAAATGTTAAAAGAAAATCAAAGCATAGGATTGATTGCTGAGAAAAAGAAAGAAAAGAGAGAAAAAGAAATTCAACCTCTAAAATTGACTGTCTGATTTCTAATTACAAAAGCATGCTAAGGTACAGATGAAATTATTAAATCTCTGCAATACTCATGCTAACAGTTTGTTCTCATAAGCTTGAAAGTGTTGGGCACACTCGTGGTCTTTGAAGTTTTGCTTTGTTCCTTTGACTTATTTTATGCAGGTCAAAGATCACCATCGCTGCACATATCTGTCACTGAAGGATAATAACACTCCAACTCAGTTTGGAATCAGGCTAGGCTGGCATGTTAAACCAGCAACAGACACATCAATCTTGCTGCTCCTGAAGGCTGCGAGTTCAGCGCCAGGAGGGTTGAACTCACAACTAATGATCGTTACTGGTTTCTGCATCTTGATGCACCAGGTTAGGTCTCTCTTCTTTTGAGCAGTCTGTCCTCACGGACAAGCAAAACATGCCAGGAAAGCAAATTATCCCGCTAATCCAGCAAACACTGACAGAACCCTACTGGAGAGCAGCAGGATTGCAGGGAAGCATGCAGAGACCTGTGGCAGCAAAAAGAGCTTTCCAGGGAAGACTAAGAAAACAGAACAGTCATCAGCAGTCGGGTAATAATCATAATTTGTGAGAACTGGAAATAGTATTATTACTTGTGCAGTAGCATACAACATGAAATAGTGGAGCTTCCCTGCTGTCTGCCAAGCAACTGATCAGCACCAACCAACAGGCAGGTTGGAATATAATCCCTTACTCATCAACTGGAACTAAATTTTCTTATCTATTACTTGACCATGATAAAGAGTAGAATAGTTTTTATTTTTACCTAAGAAACCAGTGTGCAGTATGAATACTTAATGCATTTACCTGCCAGTCCTTTGCACACAGCAAATCCAATTAAACAAATCCAAGAGGATTTGGTACCTGATGAAATTCCAGTCTCTGTTTTACACTTATAAATAAATGAGATCAATGCATGCCTGTAACAGAAGCCATAACCTTGCCACAAAATGAAACTTGCCTACCATGCCAAACAGAAGACTTTTATATATTAAGACAATGGCATTTCTTAGCGCCAAAAACAAGGGGAGGAGAGGAGATGTCTATGTTCAGTGTTCATACCTTCACGTGCCAACACAAGGCTTGGTGTAAAACACTGAAGAGGATGTCTTTGCTGAGGGTTTTTTTGGTTCAAGTGACCCCAATTTCTGAGCAGGTATAAAAGTGAAGATGTGTTTACACTGCTCCAGTTCCTTGAGAGCCCTGACCTTGCACTTGACACTTCCCACCACAAGGGCTACCAGAGGGGGAAATTCAGAAGAAACGTAGCATGTAAAGATCATACATGCAAGTGCTTGAGAAACCCAGGAGGCAAACAGGGATCTTTTGTACTGGAACTGGTGTGACATTTTAAAGCAATGAAAGGAAAAAGAGTCTCAAAGATTAAGCAATGAGTGTAATGGGCTACAACTCTGTCATACAACATAGGAATTTGAAATGGCAAAAATGGCAAGAATATATTTGTTTCCAGTTCCATTGGGTCATCATCTCCTCCAGGTGCCTAAAGGCAAGTACCACATTCCAGTGTGCAGTTTCTGTTCTTTCTACCCCAAGCACAGCTGAACAGTCTTGCGGATCAACTATCCCTCTTTGTGCATCAGAACCAAATCCATCAAAAACGAAGTGGGAGCTCTCTGTTGACCTCAGCAAACACCAAATCAGGCCCTACTGCAGTCGAAGGATAGCTTTATTTTGTAAAGAGACAGCAGTTATCAAAATCACATCAAAATACATTCTGTAACACACAAGAATAAATTATTTTTAATCAAAACACACCCAGATATGTATTACCTTCTTTACACAGACATTTCCACTGAATCATTTTTGAGAAGGGAGGTGAGGAAAATCTCTTCGCCCTCAAAACTCCCATGTACTACTATTCCCTTGGGAAATTCTGCTCAGAGAAGTACTCTAGGGAGCCAACTACAGCTGTGCAACAAAAGAGAAATAGCTAGTATACCTTCCTATTTACAATAAAAAGATTTTGCACTTAAAATGCAGAACTAGTAAGGGAGAAAAACATTATTAATACATGTAGGATTTTTTAAAATGGGAAACTCTGAACAGAGCCATCACCAGCTACTCTGTAACCACAGCACATAACAGCTAAAAATTGTTATTGATGCTGCAGAAATTAAAAAAAAAAAAAAAGAATTAAAAATTGAGAAATAGCACTGAAATTAAAAAAGCCAGTTTGATGCCACTAATAGAGCTGACCTCAGAATCCAACAAGCTGCTGGTACGTTAGGGCAGGAGATGAAATACCCTTCAGGAGTTTAAATTCCAATCCTAGCTCAGGAGTTTCTCTTAATATCAAAGTAGCTTCTTAGGAAAGCAAATGAAGTACATTACCTCTGGTAATGGTAACCATTTACTCCTTGAAAAGCCTTGAGAGAGCTCTCACGCAGGGTAGCCTATGTTTTATTAAATCCTTTTGCATACTTTTATTTTCAGGTCATATAATCTGAAGGACAAAGTATTCGCTTAAACTTTTTAAAGTATTCTGATTTTATCAAGGATTAGTTCTGATTCTTCAATAATTCAAGCTTCATCCTAACTATGTACCATGTTTAAATGTGAGCAGCATTAAATGAGAACATCGTCACACCATATTTCCATTGAATCCCAAATGCTCAGCACAAACAAAAACACTGGCAAGACAATCAACATTAAGACCTCGCCAAGATCTTCAATTATTCACATTTGTTGTTTATACTGATGAAACATCATACGATAAAACTGTTATTAAAAATTATGTAATTGTATGGCATGAGGATAGAGCCACATCTGCCTATAGGCAGTTATTTTTCTATTTAGAAAATGTGAATCAGAAAGAGGGAATTGGATATTCCCTCAACTCACTGATTTACAGTTATATCAAATAATATACTATTATTTGGTACAATAGTTGTGCCCTAAAAGTGTACAGAAAAACCCTATTAATAAACCAGCTAAGCTATGCATAAAGATGCCTTATTTTACAGAACCAGATAGGGCATCTATTATAATATATATTATTTGTTACTTTAAATATATGTAATTTTAAAATAACCCTTAAAAAAATTTAAACCATGCAATTACCAAGATGCTTCTACTGGGAACCTCTCACGGTCATTTTAGTGCTTATTTTGGCTTTATACAAAGCATATAAACTTTACCCCAGACATCACAGGACATGAGACCTGATCCACACAGTTCAAAACTCGAGCATGATGGCAAATACGTATGACTGAGGCACCAAGAAGGAAAAGCAACTACAGTTTAGCTTCAATTTCTGCTAATGACTGAGAAGACAGGGCTGATTAGAAAAGCTTTGCTTGACAGAGAGCCACGGATTCCCCTCCATTTGCCAGATGAAACATGCTGCTTTGTTTTCCTTCTTCTTCATGATGTACCTCTCAGTCTTCTCAATAGGACCGAACAATTCCTTATACCAAACTGCTCAATCAAACAAAAGTGGGCCTCCCCTGCTTAGCTGGTTTATTCCTTACCTCCTCTAACACTTGGAAAGGATTCAGACAAGAGCTACAAGAGCGATTAGAGCGCCTGGAAAAACTTGCCTTACAAGGAGAGACTACAGCTCAGTCTATTTGGTTCATAAAGGAGAAGGTTAAGAGGCAACCTGATCACAGACTATGAATACTTACACAGGAAGGATATTGCAGAGAGCAGATGGGTATTTAATCCAGCAGAAAAGGGTGTAACGAGATCCAGTGCTTGGAAGCTGAAGCCAGTCAAATTCAAACTAGTTTATGCAGCATCAATTTTCAATGATAACAAAAAAATAACCATTTTAACAACTTAACTAAAAAGCAAGGGATTCACAGCCATGTGCAGTTTTTAAACTGGCATTGGAAATCTTTCTTAAAGGCACATTACAGCACAGAGGGTTTGGCACAGGCCCATGCAGAAGGGATGGAATGAAGCCTCAAGCCAAGCAGCCCTGAGGATGTACTCCTGGCCTGAGCTGCAAAGAAACTCAGACCTGTTTATAAATGGCCTCATCCAATTCCTTGACCCACATCACAGGAACACAACAAAACCACAGGACCAGAGGTTTCCAGCATACGTTGACAGTGACATTCACACACTTGTGCACAGGAAGATGCTGAAGCTCTAAGCCACGATACAGAAAGAGATTTGGAAAGGATCTTAGGTAAAAAAACCCCACATAAAACAGCCTGGCAGCCGCAAAAGATACAAAATTATGCACTTGAATCTGACATATTAATCCACAAGACAGCAGCTATTCATATAAATATAATATAATCCACCAAAATACAGATTGGGCCATTCCACTGCCCTCCCCCAGGCAGCCCCTTCTGCAAAAGCAGCGGGTGCCCATCTGCAACCAGGCCACAGCACAGGTACACGAGGCTCTGTGGAAAAGCTTTGCACAGCACCACATCTTCCTCAGTAGGGACTGGAATGACTTGTCTCAGGCAGCAATGCAATAGTTAAATTTTACTGAGTTGCTAGGAAAAATACCATCAAACCAGTTTATATCTTACCATATTTCCGCTCCATTCAAACTGTATTATGCTGCATACCATTTCATCACTTCACAATGCCACAAACTACCTTTTAATGCAAAACAAAGCTTTTCAATGTAAAGCCCCATATTGTAATCCAGAAGAACTTTCCTTATCTATTTCGACAGCAAATCTTTAGTGGCAACCACATGTTATTGTGTTTCAGGGATTGAGACTTTTGTACGAACATGCTGATTGTCTCCTTGAGACATATATAATCAGCATTTTGTGCCAAGAAACACTTAAGCCAACAGAGACTTATACCATTCAGAAATGCTGTTGGAATTGAAAATGTATATTTTGGCTTATTTCCTTAAGCCTGAGATAGCAGGAATTTCTTGGGGTTTTTTTTATGATTTTATTTTAACCTCATTCTCTTCTCAAACTCTCAGAGATCGAGCAAAAAGTCAAAGCACATGTTCTGAAAGAAAGCAGCTATGCCAGTAAAATAATTCATTCTGATATACCAGCACTACCTAAGATAGATCCCTCCTGGCACAGGGACATCTACCTCAGAAACTCTTTGGTCACCTCTACCTCTGTCCACGGCTGAAGAGCTGTGCCTACACTCACTCAGGCAGTTGTGAAAGTGGGAAGGAATGCACTTTTTTAGATAAGTGAGTGGGTATGAATCTTATCCAGGAACAGAGCAAACACCAAAGCAAACAAGTGTCTGTTTGTGTGTTTCAGCAGCTCCCAAATGTCAGTTTACGGCTCGAAGGAGGTGCAGGAGTAACGTGTTCAGTATTCAGAGAGCATCCGCCACATTTGCTGCAACAGATATTTTTAACTCCCGTTTGCTCCATATGTAGAATGTGCAAATACACAAAAGAATGTCTTAATTGGTCCTGCTTTATATAAATGAATAATGGGCTAAATGGGTTGAAGTGAATGTCATATTTATCTCTCCACTGAGGAAAGACATGATGATTCAGAAACAGCGAAGCCAAGAGGATTCAGAGCTGTACTCACAAGTGGAATATATATCTCCTGTCAATACATTATGTATTCCATTTCTACTACAGCCCCCTAAAGGCACAAATAGAAAAAGAGAAGCAAAATCTAAATGTTTCATTTCTGCTCAACATACATTCATGGATGTGGGAGGTTTTTATACTTGCTTTCAGGACTTAGGAATCAAATCTCTGGAGCTCTTTATTTTACTGAGTTTTTGTAAATACTAAACTCTCCAGTGTTAGTTTCATCATTTGATATTACCATTACCAAAAGATATTTTATATTCCTAGGAAGCAGAGGCACAAGTAACAAAAAAGAGACCTGAACTTGCCCTGGCTCACTTGTGCTATCCCACCCAAGCCAACAGCTCTAGTCTGCAGCTGCAGCACCTTTCCAGTTAAGCAGAGACACTTCTTACCAGGCATTGGAAAGCATGTCAGGAAAAACAAAAATCCTTACAGATCTGGGGTTTTTTTCCTGCCTACAAGCTTCCATGTACAACTACTGATTAAAAATCTATATAAAAAACATATGCATTTTATATCCTCCTCTTAAAAATACAAGCATCACCAAAGAGCTCCAAGAAAAACAAAAAGCAGGGTGTGCAAGACTGGGCAGATATTTTGATTCTGATGATTCTGAAAACTGATATTTTCAAGTGCTGCTGCTCTGTTTGGATTTAATAATTATACTGAGCAGAAAGCAAGTCTCCTCTGCACTCACCCCGCCAAGCAGGGAATCACTTTTAGGGCTGCCGGAAAAGTGGAACATCTCATTTCCATTAATCTGGCTCATAGCTTCAGATTCATAGATGGTATTAGCAGAGCACCACTTTCAGCCAGAGTGGAAGTTCAGCCTTGTGTTTAACTCTGCATTAACTTGAGCATGACAGAGTGAAGATGCGGGAAAGATGGCAAAAAAAAAAATCATCTGGTAATATTTTTTCAGCAGAAGAAAAAGCTTTACAAAATGTATAGGTTCAGTTATTCCCAAAGCAGTGTTTTGTTAGTAGCATAGCTGTGCATACAGTGCCATGGCTGGAGGAGCTGCCTTGCCCACGGCAAGTAAGGTAAAGCCTCAGGCACATGTAATTTAAAATTCATTTTTACTCTAGCAGACAGCTTCAGACCAGCACCTATGTTTATTTCATAAATACAGCACTCTCAATTTGCATTCCTGTATTCCTGTTGTCCCTAGGAGCTAACACCAAAACCATCTTATGCTTGAGATCTGTTTTAGAAAATAATGCACAATTGTGTTTTTAAAATCCATCAGCACAGGTTGCAAAGGATCCCTCTGAGTTCCCACATCAGCCCAAGTCTGCAGTAATTTTCTTCTGGACACTATGGAGTACCACCCATTAGGAAGTGACATGGCTGGCAGAGTATTTGTCAGATTGTGCCCAAGCCAATAAAACACATCCCTCACACTGTTTATTTTAAACATTGTTTCCTAATTAAAAGGAAAGGAAGGCTCCCCAAACTTCAGTAATTCTTGACTCGTCAGTTACTAAAGGTGAGGGAGGTGTGGTATCTGGGACTGCCACGTAAAAATGGTGGGCAAAGACCTTATTGTTGCGTTTCCCTCCTTCTTCATTTCATTATCCCAGTATGCACAGTATCCAATATTTAAAAACAAGGCAACTGTCATTAATGACTTCTCTTGACAAATTAAACTATCTGTTTCTTTTAGGAGTTAAATTCAGAAGGGGGGCTGGTTATCAAGCTGACTTACATCTCTTGCTAAAACAACAGACCTCAAGCTGCCCTCAGTCACCTGTGGGCACGTACTGCAGTAACAAAGGAATACCAAGTATACCAGATAACAAAATTTTGGCCTAAATACTACTGTCCTGATCAAGTGATTAGTTCATTTTATACATGACATCACTGAAATACAGCTGAAGGCCCTCAAATCCTACCAACTTCCCTATAAAGACAATTAAATGTTTTACCTCACTGTGACTTACAGGTGGGAACTGTAAGTTACCTCTTACAGTAACTGTAAGTAAATGTAAGAAGCAAAGAAATGGTCAACTCTAACGAACTGCTTATTCAATTTAGTATAGTATCAGTCATGAATAGGTTTGTTGACATTTCAATATTCTTTCTAAAATATCAATCTTGGACAAAAAGATACAGTAGTGTCACCTACTGATTTCTATATAACAGGTTAGTAAGGAGAGTTAGTAAGCATAGAAGATACCATTTTCCAAACACCATTTACAAATGATCCTCAATTTCTAAATGAGAAGAAATGCCTGACACACCACAGTTACATACATTATCCACCAGATCGCTCCAGTTGGTTTCTTAACCATAAATAGTCGGACAGCACGAACAAAGGTCAATGGGTGAATTTACTGCTGGATGACTCCATAAATTGCTAATTCAGAACACCTAAAGCCCAAACTACACCTGCAGGCATTTGAGACAAAGATTATCACAGTCTCAGTAACAAGGGAAGACAAGTGAAACCTGGTCTGCTTGAGTGTTTGACACAGATGCCTCATTTTTTGAGAACTTATAGTATAAATACTATTGCAGAATGAAAATTTTCAGTTACTGCATCACGGACTAATAAATATTTTGCTAACTACTTCAAAACTGGTTAGGACAATTAGTCACAGGTAAACACCTCAAAGAGCTCAAAAATTAATTCGGGTTTTTGTCGGAACACATGCTCTTAGAAACTGTGAATTGGTATTTCAGGGAGTAAGCTCATACATCTAACATCTACTAGAAGCTGGCTTGCTGTACAAAGGAAAATAATATAAATGGACAAGGTATCAGTGAAGTTATTGTGTCCCAAGGACTTGGACATGACAGTGCAGATTTGGATAAGTCCCTAATTGGTTTATTCAGCCATACCTCAGACACTGAACAGTTTCAACGGCACCTCATATGCTCATATTCTTACCAAGATGCATGAGCCTGAGATGTCTCCGACATCCAAAAAACTCTGGATACTGACCCGAGACCAGGAGTGCTAAGCATTCAACAATTACAAGGATTTAAAAACATTGTTCTTTTTTCCTTTCTACAGCTATGTATTTGCTGAAGGTGAGGCAACAGTTTATCAGTTTTAATCCATTTTAATTCCCCTGCCTCCACAAGAGCCGAGGCCAAATTCACAGGGTATCGGTCAAATTGCCTTACTTCTGAAGAACATGGCAGGAAAGCTCAGACTGAAAGAGGAAGCCAAAAAGAGGAACCAGGAGACACAAGATTCAGCCAAGGGTGGTGTACAGCAAGGAAACCATTCAGATTCCCAGAATAATATTTGGTTATTAACTGTACTTACATTATAAGAAAAGACATTATGTATGGCGATGGGACTTAAGATCCCTTATAATCCCTTGGAAAAGCAACTCTTTCTTTCTCCAGCTCTGCATTTGGCAAGAAAAGAAGATATAAGCAATAGGATAAGCCTGGCTTGTGCTCTAGCACTCTGTGCAATATTTGCTTCCACTGTTCCACCAGCAGTTAATAGTGCATTCAACTTCATTAGTTCATTAGAAATACATTCAAGAAATGAGGTGGCAGCAGTCTACACTAAACACACAGGTTTCCCTGCACAAACAACAAAAGGGGAACCCCAAAGGTGAATCATTTCAGCCTGAAATGCATCTGATTGCCTATATTCTTCCATGGAAAGAGTCCACAGGATCAGACAATATAAATTCAGCAAGAGGAGCCATGTCCTAAGTCTAAGGAGAAATTTACTCAAAGACATAGAAGAAAATGCTCATTTTGGAATATCCTCCTGTAAATAGCTCCCTACGTCCCTGTTGTCCAGGTCCCTGTGTGGTGTGACAAATTACCAGACCAACCATTTGTTTCAGCAGTTGGTGGAATCAAAGGTTTTAAACCACTCAAAATGCAAACAGACAATGATGCACTAAATTTATATCAGTCATTGTGTGAAATTCAGGCATTTGTCTCATTCTTTGCTCTGGCTTCATCAGGACGTATTTTTGTGTACACTCCAAACACATCCATGCACAGCCAAACTAAAGGTTTTTCCTTAGCAGGACTGGCTCTCCATGAATTAATTCCCATGCTGGGAAGCAGTGCTGCAGGTCTGTTTCAAACAGAACGACATTTGCAGCGGAGTCCAGCTGCCGCAATCTACCCCGTGCAGATGGACTAATACATTCCTTCATGGGTATTATCTGAGCTGCAGGGCCAGAAAGCAGGGGAATGTGTAACAGACTGAGCTCTTGCCACATTGTGAGAAAAGGTAAATTGTCAACAAACATTTCCTACATCTGATATCTTTTGTATGGAGAGCTACGCTTTTAATAAAGAAGCAGCTGCCACTGCTGAACGATTAATCAATACTGGTAAGCTGACATCTTAAGAACTTGCTGAACTAAAGCTTTTCTTTTCCTCCTGCATTTACAAATAAAGTGCTCACTATTTGACTAAAGCCTGTCTACTTGACTGGAAAATATCAGAGTCCTATTTAAATGACATTTGCAGAGAATGAGATTTTATCCTGGTCGCTGCTCCTTATCGCTAATAATAACATCAGATTAGTGGATTTAGGCCAGCCGAGTAGCAATGCCTTTTCTGATCCCTTCTTAAAGCAGCTCTTTCCATCTGTCTAGCCAAGCTTTCCTCTGCTTGTATGGGCCAACGATTAAGTCTTAAATGGAGCTTCAATTGATACCATGTGGGATATCTATACAGAGGTTCATTGTGTTGCTAAATTCCAGCCAAGACATTTATCAACTCTGACTACTGCTTACTTCAAAAGGGCAAAACACCTGGATATTTACAGGTACAAACATTCATACACTCTGTTGGCTTCTTGAATAAGTACAATAATTAGACAATCCAATTTCAAAAATGCACAATTTTCTGTAAGATCTTCCAAATAAGATACAGGATCAGACACTAAGCTCATGTCAGGCAGTGCGACTCCACTGAGTACTGCAGAGTATCGGCTGCACAATTTTCTGCACATTCGGAATCCATCTCGCAACCTATCAATTAATGGGTGACTTACACTTAAGCACAGTGTGGCTTGTCAGCAACAGTGGTTTTCAATCGGGGCTTTGGAGGTCATGACTGAGCAATGTGGACACTGGCAGAAAATAAACTGCACCNTAAACCCCCCCCCCCCCCCCCCATATACACTCAAAAGCACAGCACAACTTTTTCAAAGAACTATTACTGGTTTTGTCATCGTTGCTTTTAATAGTAGATGAGTTTAGTAGCATAAGCAAGATGTAATATCCAAATGCCAAACACTCTCAATAAAAATTACTAAAGCCAATTAGAAAGTAAATCTGTTTTATTTCCCCTCCTCTTTTGGGGGGTTTTTAGTTTAAAGGTCATTTTGTATTCCTAGTGAGGCCACTTACAGTATGTTAATAACTGACATTTCCTCTTCTAACATATAATGCAGGCCTGACAACTGCTGTGCACTAAAGATAAGATGTGAAACCAATAGTTCTCCTAAGAAACCAGTGTTTCTAGATCATGCAAATCTCCTAACTCCAGTGCTTGTTTAGTTTTTAACAAGGTCTTGCTCATTCCTAACCTTGATCAAAAAAGTGTTTCCACATGGCAGTCAGACTCATGCCAAGTATAGCTACACACAGAAAGTTGCCTGACTTAATCAAGCAATGCTGGAGACATGAAATGAATATTTAGCAAGGTCAAAGTCAGACTGCTCTTTGAGAAGCAGCAATTGCTGACAGTTGAATGAACAGCACACAAATCTGGGATCCTATTTTAATACCTACATATTTTCACTATTTGTCATCCTGTTAACAAAACTGCATTAAAACACAATATTAGAAATCTAAGAACATTTTTATGGAAAGAATAAAATCTACTGTATATTTATGCATGTCATAAAGCCCATAATGTATCTTGCATGAAACCATTTATCTTCATTTCATAGGGTCACAACAAGTACACACTACTTTTCCTTCAGGAAGCCTGTGGCATGTTGAGCCAGGCATCAGTCATAATAAGAAAGACAAACTTATTTCATTAAAAAATGGTGCATGAAGTAAAATGGAAAAGTCCAAATTTTTTAATTAACAGGATTGTGAGCATCGCTTATCTTCGAAAACAGCAAATTGGAATTAATCACATTTCAAGACCAAGTTAATATTCTCTCTCTCTTCTACAAAATGACTGTGATTGATCTAAATCTAGTTATTTCATGCAAAACTAGGTTAAATACTGTAGATCTTTATGACCACACAGAAAGCATTACCATGACAGACTATGCTATTGTATTTCTGTTGCTGGGTAAGCCGCAGTAAGTCCAACCACAAGCGATTGAAACGGAGAAAAATCTCTGAGCCCTAAGAACAAAATGTTTGCCCGGTAACTCTTCTACAAGAACTAATTACTGACTCGCCTGGGCATCCAGGTCCAGTAACAATATCATCCATCATGCCCCCCTTCTCTCCTTGGCATACATGGAGAGCAACAGCAGCCCACCTCACCTGCTCCAGGTATGGCCAGGATCAGTAGGCATGTTTCTCCATGAGAGGAGATGCCAATCTTTAGGAGATACCTGAAGTCTCCAAGCCTGGGCAACTCTGCTCATGTGCACAGAACTGTCAGAAATTATGCCATCTTTATATATATATTTATTTATTTACTATCTGTGAATTACCATGTACTGAAACATGCTGGTATCTCAGTATGGCTATAAACCACTCCAGCTCTGTGACCATGCAAAACACTGTAAGCATCTCAGTAATTGGGGATAATGAGGAGCAATAACATCATAACCAATTATGACAAACATAACTGTAAAGCTTTTTTTGATTTGTATGTTATTTTGTGCACATACATATAACAAAGCTGCTTTATAGCTTATCTACCAATATTTAACATCACAGTTTAATAGCCTGAGTTCAGGGTTTATTAACTGTCTGAAAGCAACGTGAACAAAGGCCAGATTTGTTTGCACATCAAAAAAGAGCTATGTATCGTCAAAAGAGAGATCTATACAACATCCAAAGAACAGGCAGCAAACGCTGGTTTTACTGAGAAAAGCTGGTGAATTGATATTTCCGAGATGTAAATGACTTCTGATGTGGTGAGCCTTCCAGTTAGATGCTGAGAGTGCAGCTCACCATTTCTCTCCTCAGACTCTGGCAAGATTTCCCACCCCTCCAATTCAGTTTTGTATAAAATCTTACAGAACTTCCTGCTAGCAAGAAGGCAATCGCAGGGACATGGTTGTATGAAGATAATCAGATTCCTGAGGGAGCAAAGGTCCTCATTTATTTTTTTTTAAATCCTCAGGGGAGTGATTTTCTCCTAACACACACACCCCCCCTACCCTACTGTGTCTTACTGCTTAATTAGCTACCGGATGAGATGTAGTTCTGTTTGCACCAACTTTATGTCTACTGCAATTGCCCTGAGTTGCAGTTCCAAGAAGAAAAAATTGATCAAATAACTACATATTTTGTTTGATTAATAATGAAAAAATCATTAAGGGATTAAAGTGAAACCATTTCACTCCTGTTGATCATGTTCAGCAATTTGAAATTATTTTATGATCCTGATCAATGTAATTAATGAGAATGGCTGTTAATTAGTTACACTAGCAGGTGGGCCACGTAAAACGTATTCTCTTAATGCCATAGAATATCATGCAATTAGAATTTGGGTTGATTCTGTAGCATTCACAGAATAAGAGTTTAAAAAACTGCACAGGACCACAGTCTTTGTATTTTCTGCACACACACCGCACAGACACATGGGCACACTCAGCCACGCAAAATGACTGTCATAAAGGCACCACAGACACACAGCTGTTTGGAGATTTAGGACCATGATCAAACATTCTTTTTTTTGCAATTGTCATCTTTACGACAAGTTCCTACACCCTCTCACAGCAAACCCTCCTCCCAGGTTTCAGAGTAACTTGGGGCTTCACTCTCAGCATCTTGTTAATTCAGTCACTCTCATCTGGTCCTTTCTGGTCTCCCCCTAAGGAGTGGGCTTTTTTCAAGAGAAACAACCTCGGGTGTGAGCTTGAGACAGACAATAAAAGCGTTAACTGCTTAGCAGTGCTATGTAGCTAATTAGCAGTATTATGAGTTTAAGGGTGGTTTCGATAATCACAGGGCCTGTGAGGGTTCCCCATCCCCTAGGAACACAGGCAGATTAATACTTTTTCCTTCTTCGAGGAAAAAAAAAATGGCAACAAACTGAATTGTGGAAAAATGCATGTATTCATATGGTGGGATACACTTTAGGTTTGCATTTCCTGCAGGACCAGAGCAGGCAGTGTAACATTACCCAAACTGAGGGAGCAACACAGCTCCTAGAATTCCTCTCCAGCCAACTTATGGATTGGGTGTAAACACTGCAGCATCTGGAGAGAACACACAGCCTCACAAAGGCAGAAGCCATTTCTGAAGCATACTGGTCTATTTAAAAGGCAGGTCAGAGAAAGGAAGGTCTGAGCACGTTAACAGACTGGGACAGGACAAGGGCAAGAGGAGGGGATCCACCACAGCTAAGCACAAAACTTCTGCCCCACATTTTCCAAGAAGAACTTGGAGAGAGTCAATAGCCCTCCTTGCTCTGCAGCCTGGTTTGTTCGACATCTGCAAAGGTTTTTCCCCTTTTTCTCTCTTCTCTATACTCTACTCATAATATCTACACGAGCCTATGTATAGAATCTCAATATGACACACATTTGGCTATACCTTGTAGTCACACAACCACACTGCTGTACTAAGATACAACTGCATCTGATAACCATTAAACTTTCAATATTTCTTTAAGAAACATATGGCCTTGGGATTAAAAAAAACCCCACAGTCAATCAAACCATCACAAGTCATCCTTAAATATCAAAAAGAGAAGTGCACTAGAAATAAAGATTTGAACTTACTCTTTGCATATTAAGAATATCCAAGATTAGAGACTCCAAAGGCAGAAGTGATTAACAGCCACACAACTAAACGTGCAGCCAAGCTGTGTTTGCTGTTGGTAGGGAAACTCCAGGTGAGCCTGAGCTCCTGACGAATTCCTGTCATGCTGGGTCAGTCCATGGCTCTGAACTACACTGTTTGCAGAAGGCTTTTTTCACTACTATCATCAGAAAGAAGGCAAGAGCTGTCTCACTTTGAAAGAGGCTGACATATCAGTGAAGGAAGAGACAGCAGAGCAAAACTACTGTGATAAACCTTAGGGGTGAGCAATCCCCACAAGAGCCTGGTTCTAGCAGGACTCAGGTTTAACAAGCTGTTAATGGCTGTGACCCCTCATCACCAGGGACACGGTGTAAGAGGAAGGGCTATGTTTTAGGGAAAGTGCTACCCAACAAAAAGAACAATTCCCAATTTATAAAAGAAGAGTAAAAAAAATACAGAGCAAACATCACCATTGTTTCTGTAAGGTCTTAATGGTAATCTCAATGGACTGGATCCAGATTCTGTGGAATCAGCCTCAGTCTCACCTGCTGGTTCCTACACTAAATATTACACGTACATAACTGTCGGCTTGAGCCAGTGTATATTGGCCTCTTCAGATGAAAGAAAATTGGTGTCAGCAGCCTCCTGAGCACATTTTAATAATCAGCCTGATCATGGGTGCATGGCAGCTGCTCGATTGATGGTGTTAGACAGCGAATAAAGAAAGATGCCAGCAGTGCCCTCAGATCTGACATAACGAGGGAAACATCAGTCATTTGGCTAAAAGGCTCATAAAGGCTCCATCAGCTGTGACACAGGAGTCTGTCTTATGCAAAGCTAATGAGGAAATGTGGCAGCGTTAGCATTCTCTTTAGACAGTAACAAGTTGCGAGTGAGCTGCATTTTAGATGAAAAATTCAGTTGAAAACAGGGCAGTTTTCATGATCTTTGCCTAGATAATATCCTGATGTCTGGGACAGACTGTTGGAAATGAAAAGATTTTGAAAGGGTTTTAGGACAGCCACTGCCAATCCCAATAGCCTGTATATTGAGTCCCAATTGATACTGTGTGTACATAAGGATTAGCTCTTCTGACTAGATTTTGACCACCCTCACCATGGATCTCAGACTCACATAGGCTGCTCTTCCTTCCCCTAATGCTGGGAACCTCTGCGTGTCCATTGGTCACCAATTAGCACGGACTGGGCACAAACAGGGCTCTCTAATTGATCGATGCAGACCTGAATGGGAAGCAGTGAAGACACAGCTGCACAACCCAGCCCTGCGCAGGAAAGCTGCCTTGTGCCCCTCAGAGCTTGAGAAGCAGTGGTTTGGAGTCATTTGAGAACACTGCCCCCGTCTCCCGTGTGAATATTTTAAAGCAGTCGTTCTTCAGGAGGGTACAAGCAGCTCACCCTGCCCATGGATTGGGTTGCAGATCGAGTCTGTGAGAACAGCATACCCTGGAGCTGTCAGAAAGGTCGCTTTGGAGGGTAAGGTAACAGTAGGGAAATGGGGAAGAAGAGACTCACAGATGAACTTTCGCTTTCAGTCAAATTTCCATTTCTAACAACTTCTCCCATTTCAGTTTCCCAGCATGTTGATATATTACACTAATTATAAGAACGACCTTCTCCCCTTTCTACATTTTTTTCTTCCTTCCACTGCTCCAGTCAACAGATTTACAGTCTAATGTTATTTCTGTGTATGTCATGAGAGCCATTCCAACAGCAACAGGGCATTAAGAAAAAAACAGTCAAAAGGTAATTAGAAATCTCGCTGAAATGTTATGTTTGTTACGTGAGGATTACAACGAATGATTCAATGAGCCTCAAAGTTCATCCTTAACATTGATAAGTGGGTTTCTGCCAAGAAATGCACAGCTGGTGACAGCAGGGATTCAGAGTTTGGGAGGGACACACACTTCTAAGGTGAAATTGGAGACAGGGATTAGAATCAGAGAAAACAAAGGAGGTCTTTATTCCTGAAAACGTTAAAGTCATTTTTCAGTGGCAAAGGAAGTGCCATTTTTATAGCACATACCTAATATTTCCCCTAGTTTTGATAGCAGATGTTTTGTTACATAGGTACAAAGTAGTATTCCAGAGCTAGAACAAAGAAAATGGCCATCAGGTTTTCTGACTTTGTTCCTCAGCCACAGCAGTATCACATCACATTGTGCCTTGTATGTGCCACATTGTCTACCTGTACCTCTAGCTCCACATTAACAAAGCATCTAGAAAAATATAATATTGATAGGCAGGGTTAAGTTGTCAAAAAAGAGATCCCAGCACTCTGGAACTGCAGATATGCAGAAGTTACCCACAGGTTCTAACATTCTATTCCAGACTGTTCCTGCCCAAAGTTACACTGCTAATTGCAACAGGAATATTCAATGCAGGCTGCCTGAAAAGGCAATTTACTGAAATAACAACTCCTATGAGGTTGTTCCCAAGCACTCTCAATTGCTCTAAGTAATGTTTCATTTTTCTTAGCAGTCCATCTCGACTGCATTTCTTCAGTCCTCTGAATGACCATTTACAACAAGTTTCAAAATAATAGCCATGGATTGCAGCTGCTATTAGGGTTAATTAATTAATGTTTCTGAACACTGTTGAGGTTCTTGAATGAAAGGTTACATACCGTATATCAGTGCTTCACTAGTATTAGAGGAGGCAAAAAATACGTTTTCCTTATGAAAATTAATTCTCTGGCCTCTTTTTAGACCTCTGTACTGTAAACTAACTGCCTAGCTGCTTTCTCTGTAGTAATGACTTACAGACTGCAATACCCTTCCTGGGAAGAGGCTTCAAAATTGCACCAGCACTTTGGAACACCCTGTCAGCATCAGAGTTACACTGCAAATGGTTTAAGCACATAGTTTTTTAACAATAGGGCTTTATTTCTGCTGAAAGTTAACATTACTGAAGTATTTCACTATTATCTAACTCCATTTGCACGTACATTTGCTTGGTGATGTGGCTCTGCCAAGTTATACTAATATAAATTATAGATTATTGTTTTGGGATATACTCTTTTTTCAGTTGTATTTTAGAGCTGCACAATTCGTATGCGGTATTCTTTGCAGTTTACTTTCTACAATGCATGTGGTATAACCACATTGCCATTTCGTATAATGTATTAGGTTAAGGGTATATACTGCCTAGTTTGTGAGAAGCCAGAGAAATTTTCCTGAGAAATAAATGCATGCCCTAAAGCCATTTCTGCAAAATACTAAATGGTAAACAATTACAATGCTTATGCTAAGCTCCGTGTTAACAGCTGCATGTATTACAGACTGACACACCGAACATTGATACAGCAGGGGCTGCACAGAACGTATTTAAAACCATATTTCAAAACTTGTAACATGCCAACATGCAAATTAATAAATTTTTCTTTCCAAATGTCACCGGCATGGAGATTTCCTGCCAGCCTGAGCGTCATTCTCCTGAAGCAGTAAAAGTAACACAGTCAATCTCCTCTGAATCCTATCTCCCCTGCTTCCTGCAGGGTCCCTGGGAGTTTATGATTCATATTCCAAAAGCTGTACGCAGTAGCCCTTTGGGGATATATATTAATGAAGAAATTTTCTCACGCCAGAGCTGCCTCTTTATTGGAGTACGAAGGGTACAGTCTGTTCTGAGCGGCTTTTTAATTTCTCATAATTAACCCTGCCAGAATTAACATCGGTGGCATCACTGACAGCAAATTAAAGAAGCCACATCAGCAGAGTTAAAGCTTTTTCTGCCTTCCCCTCTCCCTCCTCCCCTTTTTCAGCCCCCCCATTTTCTGTGTGTTTAAAGAAGAAAGTTCTCAAAGTCTGACAAGACGATCATCCTGTCATTGCACTAAGAGCCCTGCTGGGAGAGGTATGATTAGAGCATTTCCAGACTTCCCTGCCGTTAATACCAACCTATTTCAGCTCTTAACTGGCCTCGTGCCATGTAGATTTGTGGCAAAGAACCATGGTTTCAGTTTCTTTCGCTCTATGAGGTACAGTGGCTCACCTGATCTCCTCTGTGAGATGATGGAACCAAGATCTAAAGCCCTCTGCAGCATTCAGACAGCTTCTTCTACTGACAATGTATTAAAAGCCAGATCAGCTGTGCTTTGAGTCTCTTTAATCTAGCTTCATACCAGCCCCTTTTACACAATTCTGGACAGAAGATGAAAACATGCTAGGAACACCAAGATACCCAAACAAACACATTTTTTCTTCTGTTAAGCCAGAAATAAATGTGTTAAATTTTGATATTCCTGCAGCCACATCCACTCAAATGCAGAATTTCACAGAAGGAGAAAAGGGATGGACTATCAGTGTCCTACCTGATTTTCTCCACTGCATGTCAGAGAGGAGAGAGGGATCCTGGAGAAAGCCTAAGGTGGTGAATGTCATTATAAGAGTTACAGTTCAAGCCCTCCCTGTCCCATTTGAGTGCTCTAATCATCAAAGCCCTAGAGGTCAAAACTAGATTGGCTTACACAAATATTTACCCTGTTGTTTGATCTTTTGCTGAAAACTGACAAATTATGACGTTGAAAGATCTACCAAAGGCAAGATATGATAAGACTGCTGTTGTTACAGTCACATGTGAAGTAACAGTGGATGAACTAAAAAACAGTGCTCTTCATTCATCTACCTACCAATTTCTGTGGAAATCGTATTTATTGATCCTCTTATTCCCTCTCTATAACCATAGCCTTTCTTTAGCAATGAATGAAAGTTGTGATCACGGTCACTTTGCTTTCTGCAGAAGAGAACCTAAGGCACACGCATCGTTGCACATGATCATGCTATCCAGTATTTCCAGTATTCCAGAGAATTTCCAGTACTACCCTGCTACTCTGCACTTGCCTTGTTTCATACTGCCTTCTTCCCATGAGCATGGCATTTCATCCCACGTAGAATTTCCAAGTGTTAAAACATTTGCCTGGACTTCAAAATATCTATGTAACTACAGGATGAAAATCTTGCATAATACTGTATCTTCCATTACCTGGTATGATGTCATTGTAAACATCAATCTAAAAACCCCAAATCCATGAAGCTAATAATATTTTCAAAGATCTGATGGCTTAAGACCAAGGACAGGGATTTCCATCAGCAGGGGGTAGAAGTCAGGGAGAACACAATGGCACTGAGCAAGCATGTGACAGCTAACAGAGGTGCACACACACCTTCCTCGACAAACCACAGATTGCACTGTAAAACACTGCAGTTGGTGTAGCATTGGAAATGTGCCAGTGCAACCAGAACGAGGATATGCTTCCTGCATTGTCATCTCACTTGATAGGCACTGTTCGAACACAATCTGTGAGCAATTTCAGTGTGCCACAGAGCCCACCAGAGGGAAAGGATCTGATTTACATTCAGCGGTCTAAAAGGTCACAGCAATGATGGTGCTGCAGATTACTTGCAGATATGACAGCAGCATCAATTTCTTGAGACTATAATATTAAGTGTTTGTGTGTGTCTCTGTACATAAAAATATATGTATAGTTCTGTGAGGAGAAACTAAACTGCTAAATAACTTTCTGCATTAAAACCGGGAGACAATTGGATTTTTGCGAAAGTTGTCATGAATGTAAACTTCTTCTATGACTGGGGAAGCAAAACAACCCTGTGACAGAAAGAGTTTAGGACAGTACTGGTTCCACGAATGTCTCAGTTCACAATGGAAAAAGGAAGGCATGTAGCACCAAAATACTGGACTCCTACCCAAAAGGCAGCAAAAATGAGAGCCAAACATGCTCTGAAGACAAGCTCTTCAGCTGGTTATAATTCCCATGTAACTTAAGCTGGGAGTTTTATAAGAATGTCAGTTTTAGTCATCAGTAAATTGTCCTGCATGCAGGTGCAGTCCTGGACCATATTCTTGTCCTCCTTTAGCTTCTCTGATCTCTCTAAAAGTCTCAGCATTTTAATTAGCACCCTGTGACTCTTCCCAACAAAGACCACAGTTGAGAAGATTATCAACTGCAGGGCATTTCTGGGGTTGAGTCCTGATGGTCCTGCGGGAATTACAAGAGGTTCCCAACAGGTAGCAGATATTCAACCCTTCCGAGTTGGTCCTCTTGATTTTATTACTATTTCCATTACTAATGTACACCTTTTCAAAGGTCTACAGATGGACAACTTAGCTGGGAGTGCTGTAGCACAATAAGCCAGGAAAGAGGGAATGCACATGAAAAGAAACAAGCAAAGAGTGCTCAGAGCAACTGGGAAGGTATTTAGAGCTTAGTGTAGAAAAATCTCTGAAGCCATTTGTTCTGTGTACGGCTGCAGTAAAAGAAACAGCAACAAGGACACAGAGATGCACCAACCAAGGGCTGCAATACAAATCATAGGAAGCAAGGTGATTTCTCTAATAACTACTTCACAACTGGAATTCTGTCCACAATTTTAAGCACCACACAGATAAGTTAATTTTACTGTAGAGGGGGTGCAACTTCAGAAACCTTGACTAACCTTGGGTACTTAAAGATCTCATGTCAAGACAGGCCAAAGTGATTGAATTTATTCTTGCTAGGGAAGAGATAACTTTGAAATGACTGAACAGAAATATTTCATTTCAGATTAGGAAAAATTTTAGTATAGTACAGAGAGGTGGGAGATGGGGAGAGCCTGTTCATTATCAGTTAAAATAAAATAAAGCCAAAACTGTGGCCATCATTTCACATTTGGAAATAAAGAGCCAGTATCTGCTATCAGTGACAGCTATAAAAGTCTCATTGATTTCAATGAAAGCTGCAAGTGTGCATCTAATTGAGGAATCTGGATCACAAAATGTAAAGAAAAATCATTTTGCTTAGAGAGTAATGAATATGCCATATTATGCTGCCAAGTAATATTATTGCCACAAAGTCTCAATGAGTTTATGAAACAGATTGATATTTTTATTAGTTGAGAGTAGATTGAAAGAGAGTGACAAAACAAAATGAGGATGAAAAAAGGTAAAAGAAAGCAGGCTTACTGGGCCAAATGGCTTTTTCATGTCCATAAATTGCTAAGTGTATTTCTAATTAATTTCCCAATTCAAACAGCCAGAAATAAAAAGCAGGCTTTTGAGTGTGCTGTGAACTCAGGAGAGACTGTGTAGACTTGGGCAAATAATAGTATAAAATGGTTTATGAAACCAGAGGGTTTATGGTCTATAAATAACTTCCATGTATTTTTATTCTTTACACGTACAATATTACTGAGGACTGGATGATAGCTTTTCACTGCTGCCTGGTTGACTTCTTCCACATACACACCCAAGGTAATGACGATATTGATCCTGAAGAGACATTTTTTGAAACAGATAAAAAAGCCACACAACTGAACTAATAGAAAGGGCCTAGCAACTTTAGTGGTAAAGCTGTGGTCCTTTAAGTGAACAGCAATTGGCCATACAGTTTAAAACCTACATCCTAATAACTTCAGGGGTCTAGGATGAAAAAAAAAAAAAAAGAAAAAGAACAGAAAAGAGTAAGCCATCTAAAAGATGACTTATGGCAGTTAGTGCCTTTAACAGCCCTTTAGATAGCTAACATATAAATTTTTAGGAATACAAATATTTAAATCAAAAAATATATAAGATACATGTATTTGTCAGTGTAAACAAGAGACTCACTGAGAAAATGCTTCTGATCTTCAGATTTACAGCATGCTCTTTTTTGGCTAAATGTGCAATTCAAAATGTGCCTAATTCCTAAAATCCATATATGTGACACTGCCTGGGTTTCCATGACTACTGCTCTGAAAACCATATTAATTATTCAAGAGGTCCATGCCATTCTCCCTGTGTTCCATAAGGAATGCTGGGAAGCACTGTCTGCTTTTATAGAGCAATACAGATATTTAAAAGGACTGCATCACTGGCTCTAAATACCACAGATATTTTCTTACAGCACTATGACATCTGCATGATAGGTCCCATAAATATTATCCAAACACTCCAGTGCATCAGTGCAAAAAGAAAAAAAAAAACAAAACAAAACCCCCAAACCAGAAAAACTCCTCTCTTTGCTTTTTTTCTTCTCTATTTCAGCAATCTTCAAAAAGGTGCTTTAATTCTAGTCCCTGTTTATCATCCTGATATAATCCTATTTTAAACAAAGTCAACTAGCTTGCATGCAGGAGGGATTAATCGCCTGTGTTTTTCTAGAGGATATAGTTTCAAATGGTGAGACTTACATTAAATCAAATTTCTCACATCAGCTGTGACTAAGCAGCTGTTTGCCATATCTGTTGATCTCTGTATATTTTAATAACCATAATCAGCGCAAGGAACATTCTTTACAGATAACATTATCAAAACACGCTGTAACAAAGTAAGGAATGTCAGTGCTGGAGCAGTACATACCACCGCCGACGTCCTGTCACAGCGGAGCGATCAGTGCCAATCACACCACAGCAGCACTGGCGCATTACAGGGCCAATTACCCAAAGGCAGAGAGGAGAGGAAAGTGGGCCAGATCCTCTTCTAGTGGGAGCAGAACAATGGAGTTCCCCCAGATTTATACCTATGTGACTGAAAGCATAATCTGGCCCAGCATCAATCTTGCCGACACAGAGTTGCTTGGGATCTCGGATTGGCATAAATGTAATACCCAGGCAGCCCTTATGGAAAAAGTCCATAGGATGTAAGAGAAAATGAGGGCTTTTCTGCAGAATTTTGCAAGTCAAACCACTACAGAAAATGCGACTGCCGAGATACATTCTAGATCTCAATTAAACGCTCTCTATTCCTTCCATATTTTAGCCACAAAAATAATATTCTTTTTTAAATGTCTATATGCTTAGGGAATATTGTTCTGCTAAAGAAAATGTATTTATTTTTTCCTTCCAGAACCTTCAAGTTCAGCTCTGTTACATTCTCCAGGATCATCTACAGCATATCTGCTGCACATGCTGCTGCTGCTCTTTAACCTAAAGTGGGGATTTAACTGGTAAGGTAAATCTGAATTTCCCCACAGCAAGGATACAGCCTTCTTTTAGCCCTGTCACCACATAAAAAAGCGAAGTGAACAACAGGGAAAACAGAGCTCCAGATTCAAAGCCTATCGACGTCACAATACCACGAACACATCCCTGACTGACACTCCCTGAGCATGATCAAACACGCAATAGTAAACAAACCAAGAAGTGCAGAAATGTTTTCAAGTCTCGGAATCACAGGAACACCCACCATGCCCGAGCCTACCTCTTCCCATGTCCTGTCTCTTTACAGTTCATCTTTACAGCACATCCCGTTGCCCAGGCTGGTCAGCATCCTGACCTGGGCCACAGCCCAGTGGAGGTACAGGAGCAGGACCCAAGACTGAGATGGCAGTTTTGTCTGAGATCTCCCACATCCTCTATCTACCTACTGACCCCCTCTCCACGTCTGCTTGTGTTTGCTGGATGAAGATCTCTCCCCCTCGGGCTGTGCACAGCACCGAGCACAGTCCTCACCCTCCCTCGGTTCAGCTCTGGCATCAATACATTGTTATGATACAGCCAATACACTACTACATACAATGATCATTTCCAGTTGCCTATTTTCAGAGGTTTGTTTTAAATCTTCCTCCTAAACACATTTCACTAACAGGGCACCATCATTACTACTATTATTTACTATTCAGATTGCAGCTCTAGCGCCCACAGTGAGCTTTCTTTATTACTCCCAAGTTCTCACTTGCCATATAAAGTGCTCCATCCAAATACAGATAAAAAGTAATTTCCTCAAGAGCAAGGTGTGAACTGAGCATACTTAATTGTGCACTGTTATATCAACTGTATAATGTTGCAATAAAATTCCAAAACAATGTGCTTAAAAATTATACCAAATGAGGATACCTAGGTGCCATAGCCAGTCAAAGCGCATTTATCCAATCTAAATGATATGCTAAGCAAATAAAATAAACATGCAATTTGCTAATTAAAGTGCACTCTCATGTATCCTGCAACCACCATAAATTATACAGCAACATTTAATTTTTTGACTGTTTAGCAATGTTTATGACTGCTTTACTAAATTAAACACAGAACGAAGGGGGCAAATTAGTAGGAAAGCAAGGCTTTTCCCCATTTCCTTTCAGATCTATTTTTTCCATAGTTTTGTTGTTCTGTTTTTTAATAATTGCACCTTCCTATTAACAGCATGTTAGTTTTACTGTGGATTTTCTTCATCTTTACTTCCAAAGTGTATGTTCTCCTCTATTCAATAACAGCTACTCACTTTTGCAAACTCTCTCCAGTATGGAAGTCAGTTTATCCTATTTGAATAATCCTTTCATAAAAACTCTGTGCTCAAAGTCCCCACATTTGGACAATGACAAGAATGATGGGTTTTCTCCCTCAAATAAGATGACGCTATTTCAATCCTTTCATTTCACCCAAAACCTACTGCCCAAATCACAATGAATGGGTTCTAGTCAAAGCTGTGAGCCTTCCATCATCTGGAGTCAAATCCTGAAGGCATTCCTGGACTCCACTCGAGGGGAACTGTGAACAGTTGGGGTTTGTTTTCTTTTAAAATATAAGAAAAGTCTCAGACTCTGTTTGCCTGGAAACCAGGTCAGCTGTGTTTTAGACTTCTCACAAACAGGTTTTTATCCCAATATATAGTCAGGTAAAGAGAAGGAGTGGGGGATGGATGCAACTGTTCAATCTCTTGGTCTCCTCTTTTCTACAACAGAAATAGTTAAGGGATCTGACTCTTGTCCCAGTTTCTTGCTTCCCCATTTACCACCCCTCTTCTTCCCTTTGCACTTCTACAGAAGGAAAAATACCAATAATTCAGAACTATGGGTGCGAAATGACTCATTCTCAAATCTGCACTCAACAACCAAATATTACAATTCCTCAAAATTTTCTATCTGAACTTTAGAGACCATCTATGACTAATGTGCTCTTGTAAGTTAAAATGAAAGCATCAGACCATGGGGCAACCTTTGCAGTTGGCCATTACCTCGAGCAACAGAAGATACTGTTCAGTGTTATTAGCACTGGAGCTGATCTTCTGCACCCAAGAGTTACCTGCAGGCTGCCCCAACCCCTACCAAACCCTCTAGCAAGGTGCAGTTTCATCACAGACTGTCTGGCCTTCCTGGGTAGCAGCACTCCTGAGACAGTTTGGCAGATTCTGTTGCATTCAGAAACGCAATTCCAAACCAACACATAACTGCCAATACACTGAAAGAGGTTTATGCAACTTTAAAGATGATTAAGGGCAAGAAAATCTTTCAGCTGATGCCAAGGATCACTCCAGGAAGCCCCAGATGGCTGTATCCAAACAGGGTACAGAAACTGCTACTGGGAAAACCTTCTTACAGAGGTCAAAGTGCTTTGCTGGAAATGCGCAATGTTAACATCCTAATGTCAGTAAATTCATCCAAAAGTTAGAATCTTTACTGAGCCATTTTTTCTAGAATATCCTAGAACTGAATGCTATGAGAAACTGGTCAGCAGAGTAGGGCTTCTTACAACAAAGCAACCAAGGAACACTTTCTCCAAACCTTTTAATTGCACTTGAGAATAATAATATAGTTTCGGACAGGTCTTCCTTTCACAGCAACTGAGATGAGCGAATCTGTACTTTGTTCGTTACAGATGCCTTTTTAATTGGTATTACTTTGCTGGGAGGATCAATGAGTTACCTCAGTGCTGCCCAATTTGCAGTTTTCCTGCAAGACCTTTTCCCTTAGAAATACTCCTCAATTCCTGTCTTCAATGAAAACTGCCTCTCACTAGAACAAGGAAATAATTTTTGCTATCTAATCTGCCTCCTGAAACCTTGCCTAAAGACAGCTCCTGCCTCATTGGTAATTTATTTTTGGGAAATGGGAGGAAAATGCATTTCTTCTTGTCTTTCAGGCCATCCTTTTTCTAATTTTTCCTGCCGACTGGCATTTAATAATATTGCTTCTGCAATGAACAGAAAGCACTGGATTCTCTTGAAAACAAAATGTTGCAATTTAGGGAAAAAAAAAAAAAAGTCGATTTCTTCTTCTTACACATCCACAGAGGTATGTTAGGTAGAAAATATCCATTATGTCTTGCCCATGGGGGGGTATGACACCATCTCTCAAACCTCTGCTTTTGCCATGTGATGTAAAATAATTTTAAGTACTAGACAGAAACAGTCCCCACAACCCTGCAGGTTTAAGGATGAATCATAGTTTCTGCTCTCTGAATTATGTCTCCATCTGCTTTGATTCTGGGGATTGGAACTCGAACTTGGACAAAGAAAGTTGATGCCAACAGCTCGTGAAGCCAGTGCCCATCTTTGATGTGCTGGCTTTAAACTGAATGGCCCGTGTCAGTAAATATTGTGAGGCTGAATACTCCAGTGCAGGGACACCATATGTGAACTGAAAGGACTCAGCAAACGCCTAATTTAAGGGTTATAAAATGGATTTACTTAGCATTGGTGGGGTTCCAGACTCAGTAATATTTGGTCCAGCTGTTTATCAAACTTAGCACATTTACATACGACCTTCTTCAATCCCTCCTCCTCTCCTGCCCAGCTGAGAAAAATCAATAGTGCTTTGTTGTAGGGTTGTGGGAAATTCCAGAAGTGCAAGATAAGCTACTCTCTCGGTTCAACCCTAATAGCCAATGGAGCTCAAGGGAACTCACAATTACCAGGGCTATGGCTCACTGTTTCTGTGCTATAATGACTTAAGAATATTTTAATGCTGGAAAAAAATGGTTGCCATCATTTCCAAATTTCTTTCTGCAAGATACTCACATATGATGTCCTGGCCTTCTTATAAGGCCTGAACTTTTGGACAAATGGAATCAGAAGGTCTCCCACCCTTCTCCTTCCTCTCCCAACACAAAAAAGCAAACTTACTTTAAAGTAAAAAACAGTAGTAGAAAGTGTTTTTAATTAATTCCCAAGTTATTTAGAAGAGCCCATTTTATAGGAAAAAAAAGCAACTGAGTTACAATAGAATTAAAGCATCTTATTTGTAGAGTGGGTTTCATCTCTGTTTTACCACTGTGAAGCCAAAGTAACACCACAGAGCTGAATTGTATTAGACCAGACTTCCCAAAAATAAAGAAGATCACAGCCCTGCCTGTCGACCTCTGCGGGATTTTTGCCTAAGTGATCATTGCAAGATAAAGCCTTTTGACATAAAGGGGAACGAAACTGAATTTTAAAAGAAAAATGTGTAACAGAAAATGCAAGGCAATTATCTGATTACTAATAGGAAGAGGTACAGAGCCACGAAGTATAATGTTCAAGGGATTATCCAGCTTTGAACAATGCTTGCTTAACAGCTGCTACCGAACTGTGGTTTGTGTACTTGGCAGAGAGTTTCATTAATGATAATCTACAGTGTTTACAGCCCATAGGCCTCTAAATATGTTAAGAACCTTTTTTATTTGTATTTTATAATCCTTTTCCCTTATGTTTTATGTTTTTCTTGATATTTTTGAGATCTGAGGGGGTTTATGTTTCAAAATGATTCATTCTGCTCTGACAACTGCAGAGCAAGATTGCAGTAAATGTTCCCTTGTTATCAAGACTATGTATTTATAAACAGAAAGGAAAACCACCGAAATTCATACCAGGAGTTGGATCACCACCAGCTAATACATTCAGATGCCAATATACAGTGCTCCATTGTTTACATGCGAAAGTAAATGTCAAACAGAGGTGTCTTTGCCAGTTACTAGATATTCCTCAGTCACTCCTTGGATCTGTCAGGTTGCAGCAAATTGAAACTGCCTTATTTTTGACATTGCATGTGACCCGAACTTCATTTAGAGGAATCCCGCAATTATTTTAAAGGTACAGTATTGATTAAGACCTAGATTTGCTTTAAAATTTGGTTTTCAAATGCTTCCCTGATCTGTTCTCTATGGCAACACTTAGGTAACATCAGGAAAACAGAACATAATTAAGAATATAATTTTGTTGTGGAGGGCATTATGTATTATGCAGTACAGTAGGAAGATCATCACGATTCAAATGCCAAGTCACTGAGTCCTGGCTGCAATGCCTTGAACACACGCTATTTCAGTGGCCACGATTCCGTCACGACAAAACCAAAGGAGATTATTACTTCACAGCAATTAGCATAGTTAATTCTGACACGGGGCAGCACATTTCTCCTTCGGTCTTTCCCCCTCTTTTGTCCTCTCCCCCTCGCTGCGATGGGATTCGTGCGAGCTCGGTGGCGGCGGCCGGGAGCCTCCTGCCAGAGGCTGCGCTCCCTGGGGACGTGGCACAGCAAAGGCTCCCTGCACCCGCTCGGTGCCAGCCGGGGCTCCCGAGATGTGTGATCCCTGTCCTTGCTGGTTCCGCAGCCCCAGGGACACCACATCACAGCCCACGGCTGCGCTGCGGTTTTCACACTGGCCCTCCCGAGCGCTGAGCTGCTGAGGCAGCCTCACTAAAATGTACACTTGAAAGAAATCCTCTCCCCTCCTGATCACTATTGGTTTCTATAGAAACAAGAAGGAACCTCTGTTCTTCTCTAAATTTTTCCCCTAATGCTTTTTGCAGACTGTGTGAAACCAATTTTTTCTAAGTTTTTTTTATTTTTTAGACTCCTCAGCCCTCCATTTCTAACCTAATTCATCCAATTAAAGAACAATAGATTAGATAAAAAATGGGCATGGGGTTTAAATTTTAAGCAACTCAATACTATGCATTAACTATCTGTGGTCAATCCATCTCTCCTGGGTCATTTTATGACTCAAGCATTTCAAAGTAAATAGTTTAAAACAACGGTACATCACAAGAGTTAAAAGGGGTCAAGAGGATATTTACTTAACCACTAGTTGACTTTTTAACTTAGAAATATTTCAGAAGTTACTGTATTTAAATGAAATCCATCTCCTCAGCATCCCCATAAATTACTCTAAAACTCCAGGGTTCCCATCCACGTTGTGAGTCACCACTCCAATGCCTGAAACTTCTTATTTAGAGAACTGTGATGTTTGCTTGCTTTGTTATTGTGCCCTTCTCTGGAGACTGCATTTGCACAGGAATTGCTACAGCTTGTAAATATCCTATCTGCCTTGTTGTAATCATTACGCAAATATACTTGCAGTCAGTCATATAAAAAAAAATAAGGGCTGTTGAGCATGAAAGATTGCTCTAACACAGGTTTGACTTAAAAAAAATAGAGAAGAAAATCTTTACAACAAATAGACAACAGTAGCCAGAAGTGAAAGGAGTAATACAGAGATGTTATTTGGGATCTACTGTTCTCTCCTATCACAAAATAAAGGAAGCAATAATCATTATTCACACCATGATGATGCAATTTAATGCTGTTTTATAAAAACAACAATGAGCACTCATTTTCAGCGCACACAAATAACTTTCTTTTATTGTCAATTCATATTTACTCACACGTTTACTTGGGAAGTTTAATATTCATGCACATACAAATCACTTACTGTAGGTAGTGAGTTGAGCTAAACAGAATAGAGGTTGATTATATCAGGAGATTGCAGATGGGACCAAATTGATTCCTGATGTCGTACTAACACAGTAAAGTGACACACAGGACAGCTTCTGTCCACAGGTCTGATGGAAGGATTCAGTACAAATACTGGGTTTGCTACTGTTGCTACCACACCAGCACTGTCAGATTATCAGCAAAGATAAGAATAGGACAATCGTGGAATTGCAATCTCTGAAGCGTTATTTGTTTTATAATCCTATGTTAGCCTCTTTTTGCTCTAAAGGAATTAAAATCCTTCTGCAGGTGCTAAGAATATTATGAGAGTTGTAAACTGAACAAAGTGCTGTGTCAGATTCCTCCCTACTTAAACTCTAAGTCAGCACACAATCCTTGTACCACTATATATAATGTTATGACTTTCAGCATCGGCTTTGAGGGTCTAGCACAACGTGCAGGGCTGAAGTCACCTCAGAGCCCTTGGTGGGTCTCGTTAAGGTTGGTACTCAAAAAGATATTTTTTTCTCAAGGAAAAAGGAAAAAAAATGCACTTATTTTATGTTTTCTTTCAGTAAATAACTTGTCTCATGTTTTTTAACCTATTTTTTCTTGTTAGATTCAACATGGCAGCTACAAATACAAAACTAATTCAACACAGAAGTAATGAATAAAAAACATGCCAATGTTATATTTTTTGCAAAACAGTCTATCATAGAAACAGCTGTTCAATATTAATTGTTACACATTGCCAGAGAGAACTTGTCCCATAACTAACATATTTTCAATTTCTTGGAAAAACAATTATGAAGTGTTTGCTCCATAGGCACTAATCACACCAGAAGTCATAAATTTGCAGAGGTTTTATTCCATTTCACCATAGAAAAATGTTCTGTGTCTATAAAGAACCATTTTCAGCATTCATTCCACTTTGTAATATTTATGACCAAAAAAACCAAAAAACAAGAAAAAAAAACTGAAAGAGAAAAAACAAAACCAAAAATCAAACAAAAAACCCCAACAGTCCCAGCACAGACTGGCACTCCTCAAAGGTTAACATAAGATGTATATGACTGGATTGCTTATTCCAGCGCTCAGCAGTCCATCAATGATACACTGATATTAATAAGGATGGAAATATTGAATGCCTGGTGATCTGCCAAAAAATTGTATGGTACCTACTATGCATTTTCTCCTTCTGTCTCTCCAGGGAGAAACAGCTCTGTAGAGCTTCATGCACAGACACTTATTTTAAGGGATATATTGGTCAAAGGTGGGGAGGCTGAAAATTTCATGCCAAGAACCAGAAGAAATGTGTCCCACAGCTAACTATTACTGTCATCCCTAGAAAGAATTTAATATATGCTAAACTCAAAGTGAACAGATAGATGGTGTAGAAGAGTGCAAAACTTATGTTATTAACTAATTGTTAGATCAGAAATGTCTGTGAAAGTACAGAAACTCTCTTTGCCAACATTGGACTATACTGAGGCCTACATGTCCTTAACACGGCAGTGGGGGAAGAAAAGCCACCTTATTGACATTATACAACTTCTAGAACGAGAAAAAAATATCAACATAAAAAACCCAAAAACTTTAGAAGCAGATGCAGTGATATACTTTGTTCTGGGAACAGCAGAACACGCCTTCCTTCTTTACCTTACTCCTGGTTTACCCTACGTACAACTCCAGGCCACACCTGCGTGTGGCCACCTCCAGCTCTCGTGACAGAACCCTCTCCCTGTTTGCTGTGGCTGCTATTACAAGATTATGTAGCAAAACAAGAATATCCAGTTGTTGGTCATTGATTTATCTATAAAACAGTAACTGTAAAAATGATAAAAGAGGTTCTGTACTAGACAGTCTTGTGAAACAGTTTATTACTTAAGCATTAATGACCCGTTTAGAGGTCTTTACTGGTCAGGTAATGACCAGCTAAAGGAGTTAAGGGCCCGAGGCAAAGCACTCTAATAAAACCCTGCATACAGCATGTGTTTGGTTCCTCCAAATTCTATTAGGAAAGAGAAGCGAAAAGGGTAATGAAAGACATGTCCAAGAGGCACTCGTATCAGCCCTCTCATTTTATATTTGGCATAACACACATGGCCTTATTCCAGCGGCACAAATCATTCCTTGTTTATACTACCACCTATCATGGAGAAGAGCAGTAACTACAGCCGAAAATGGCCAGCCATGATGTTAAGGACCCTGTTGCTTTGGGCAAATAAACCTTCCTCCAACTGACAGAACCCATCCTGCTATTGGAACACCCACTGTCCCTTTGCACCTACAGAGAACCCGTGCTCCAAAGGAGAAGGGAGCCAGTATATGCTGCCAGGCATCTCAGCCAGCCCCGCCAGTCCTAAATCCTACTCTAGTAGTATTAAGGGTGGAGGGATTAAGTGCTTTCTTTATTCCTATGCAATTCCACTTGAATACGAATGTCCACTTGCTTTTTACCGTTTGCATTATGAGAAAAGGCATATTAAAACAGGAGTTTAATACTGATATCTCCACTCTAAGGCTGAGACAGAACAGCTGTATAGATATACTCACCAGTAAATTAGAAGCCAAGGATTGGAACACTACCCAGGGCCTCACTCTTGGCTTCAGAGGCAGGTAAAACACTCGGGCCCACACAACCGCATCTCGCTATTACAACCCCACAGCAGCATTGATTTTGGTCCTGATTTACAGCATCATTTGTTCTTGATAAGAGCCCCTTGCCAGCACTACTCAGAAAAAAGTAAAATACAATCTAGGAGTGGAAATTAGAAACAAGAGAGGATAAGAGGCTAAGAACTGCTAGAAAAAATGTTTCAAGATTTCTGTATTTGCAGGACAACATGTTCTAGGTACAAGCAAGTTTATTTGCTCAGCATTTATTACTGTCTTCTTAACAGTAAAATGAGGATAAAGAGCATTCTGATGACTTAGTCAAAAAGTTACTTAATTTCACTGTCACTTCTTTGCCTATAGTATATTTCAGTGTTTATTTTAAAAACCACTCTGTAGTGTTTACATAACTAATTATAATAGCTTCTGTAGAGTATTTCTATTTTTTTTTTGCATGTAAACAGCCTTTTAAGCCATGCTCAAGGCTTATTTCAGACCTTAACAATCCTTCAGAGCCATTGCAGCTAATCATATAAACACACATTAAGCCAAATTTAACTCATCTACTGAGTAGTGTAATGGTGGCTTAACACTTGCACCTTCCAGCTTTCAAGGTTAAATATCTCAGTGCTTTATTTCAGACCATCGGAAGGGATCACAACACAATCTAGGAATTTACTAAAATTGAGTTCTCCATCAGAATTGGGCAGAGCAGAAAACCTACACAATGTTAAATAGATATTATTTCTACAGCTATACACTTTGGAGAGCTAAGGATACAAAAATAAAATTCGGGCCCTAACTAGAAGTTGATTCAGTGCATGCAGCACAAGGCCTGAATTCAAACCAGAGGGTTCTTCCTTTTTTTAGAGCCAAATTACAAATTTTTGCAACACAGGGTTAACAGCAAAAGTGCTGACACAACACTAAGTGTATAGTGGCGCCTGCAAGCAGCGCTATAATTAATCTAAGTGTACTGTCATTACACTAAACACTGCTTCTGCAGGATCATTCCAAATCATGAGGCTCTTTCTCTGTTTCTCAGATAACATGCAGTTTATTTCCAATCATGTACGTTTCCAGTCATGGCATGATTTGCTAAAGTAACATTAGGTCTCGAAGCAATATCTTAATCAAATCAGAATCTTCTTCTGTAAAACAAATCTTTGGCTCTTGGAGAATTAGTAACATCTAATGCCTTAGGATAGAGATGTGAAACTGTGAGCTGAAAAATGCACTGCTGGAGACCATACTCAGCCTCCTTGCTTCTAGCCATTTACAAGTACATCTATCTAACCTCCTACCTACACACCTCCTCTTTATATGGTCATAAACCACCAATGCAATATCTAAATTATACCCTGAAAACTCCAGGTTTGAAATGGGTTGTATGAAAATCCACCTCATGTGGTTTATTCATTTCTGCAAGAATACAAGGCTCTGATTCCTTTTGGATGGAACTCATTTAAACAAAGCCCAACAGCAAACACCATAAATTAAAGCATTATTGGTATTTATGAAGAGACACACGTAAACTGAGTGAGTTTTGTGCAAAAGACTTTAAAAAAGGAAAGAAGTGGAATCTTGCATATAAAACACTAACTGCATTCACAAAGTAATTAAGTACTTTGTGAATTAATACTTTGAAATACGCATTACACGGAAAGAAAAAAAAGGCATCCTGTCTGGAAACCTGTTTATTCACATGCATTTCAGATTTCTCTCCTAATGCCTCCCACATCCACTGAAGTCATAATGTCTTAATAAACCAAGAAAATATGGGAACAGAAGGAATTTATGTATTTCACAATATCTGTCTGAAGCTAGTAATTTATAATGGATATAAATTTATCCAGAATATATTCACTTTACTCCAACAAAAGCTATATTTGAAGCAATTGTCTGCTTCAGTGAGCAAGCTACTGTGAATATGTTTACCAAATTAAAATATATATATCAGAATTACTTATTCTTTATTTTTCATATGCAGGTCACTGACTAAAGACCAATCAGAATTCTACAGCAGGATTTCTATAGTTGTGACTTTAACATGGAATTGGTATGATAAATTCATGTAGATCACTTTGCAGAACTCTTAGACTCTTCAGTGTAGAGCCAGGTAAATTTATTTTAAATGTATTTTTGAAAAAATAAAGAGTAAAAGTCAAGGACCAGATGAGAAGCCATGACCACAGGGCCAGCACTGACCACGGAGCTGTTCTGCACCTTCACGCCTTGCAGAGGTACAACAGTGAGAATTAGACAAAGCATCTTCAGAAGCACATGTGTTTAAAAGACACGAACACCACCAAGCAATCATTCACACTAAAGGCTGATGTGCTGCAAAGTCAAGTTATATTTTTCCACCAATAAACGTATTTCATCCAGTAAACAGAGGACTGCAGTACACAACTACATACATAGATACTGAGAGAAGCCACAAAACATGCCTGATAACTATTCTACATTTCAAGAATGAATAACGATTACAGACATATGGTCCTAAGCCGTAGCGCGTCAAAACCTAGAGCAAAGTAATATTAACAAAGTAATCATACTTATTCTTTCATATCTAAAGATGGCAGTTCAGAAACATTTTAATTTAGCAGCAATTTTGCTCCCCTCCTTGTGCTGGCAGTGGCATTCATGCAACTGCACAGGCAGATAGACCAGGAAATTAATCTGGCTGCAAAGCAATTTCCCTCCCTCCCATTCCCACCCCCACAAAAGAGAATGAGCAGGACCATTCAGCTGATCTGATTCACAACGTGACATCCTAAAGCCAGTAGCAGCACAAGGCAGACAGAACAAATGCATGGCTGGGGTAACACCAGAAGGCAGGACAGCATTTGTCATGTATGTGTCAGATGTGAAGTCAATGAACAAACACACCTACAATTGACAGTGTCCAGGCTGTGATATTTTACAGATGCTTACATGAATATCCAAGGTTCATTATTCCCTTTGTCTTTTCAAGCTTTCCAACTCTCACCTTTGGAAATCCAAACTACCTCTGGCTCATACAACCACATATAAAAGGTATCACTGCAACAACTACCAACATGACCATGTCCTCTGTGCCAGGCAGCAGCAGCACATCAGGCTATTGCTACCGAACTGGAATGCCAAACTCTGTTACAGCCTGTAGGCACACCTGTAGTTAGGAAAATTAAATTTAACATCCACAGTACAGACACAGAGCCCACCAATTTGCTTGGTGGGCTGGTCCTCTGAAGTGTAGACCGCCAGAAAGCTGCTGAGAAAGAACACCCTAGGCCAATGTCCTAAAACATTCAGAAAGAAGTGACCAAGGGTGTACCGTCCCCTGTTGACTAAAGAAAGACATCAGCAGCAAGAGACAAGGTGGTGAAATTGTGTACCAGGTAATATTCCATCACTAACCACACCTGGTTAACCCTCCACATCACCAGGTCACAAGTGTGCCTGAGAGGACAGGTGAGCGAGCAGGTTTTGAAAGCCAGAGACAGGTCCTCAGCCAATGCCTCCACATCTGCTTAATCCACATTTTTAACATTCTTTCCTCAGCAGCATGAAAGATCTGCTAAAACCAAAAGCAGCCAATGACAATGGGGACCAATGAGTGCTTGGGATGCAGGGCACCCCACCATGGTGTGGAAGCCATGGTCACCCAGGCCCTGTTGCCCCCCAAAAGGCAAAGTGTTCACTCTTCACAGCACAACAGCAGATCACATCTGTCAGCCAAGATGAGAAGTAGTAATCCTGGTTATTTTGTCCCATTCCTACCAGCTAGAAAACACAAACACTTCTGACTAAAGACCCAACCACCCTCCCCAAGTGAATCCCAGGCCACAAAGCTAAAGGATCAGACTTACTTCTGGTGCTGTGACTGCTGCATTTTTGGTTGTGTTGTAGCTCATCTTCAGGCAGGTGCATAGAGGCCGGTTCCTCCAGGATACCCTCTTGCTGGCGAGAGCAGCAGCCTCTGTCCTCTCAGGGTGCTGAGAGTCCCAAAGTCATGCTTTCTCTGCCACCAGGTTATTACAGTAAAGCCACAAAGTATTATTATGGCAGCAACGTTTTTTGAGGGTTTTGCTGCCTTCAAGGAGACAAGATGGGCTCAGATAGCTCACATCAGAAGAGGGCTGTAGGCACCAGATCATTAGTGGGCAGATACAACCCTGAGTCAGAGCCGTATGCCAGCCCTAAAAGGCAGGAGCTCAGACATCATCGTGTATCCTGCATTTGCTAGTGGCTAAATCTAGTGATTAGTCAGCACCGAGAGCTGCTGAATCACTCTTCAAAGGCACCTATCTCCCTGCTGACATCAGCGAGGCAGCCACGCACTCCACTGAAATAGCCTGGGCTGCTCAGCTGCGCACAGGACCCTTTTACTGAGCTTGCACAAGGCCTGAACTATGGTTCAGAAATCCGATCCCTGACCTGCCACAATATACACTAATAATAGTCACATGCATAGCAAAAAGATGCATGTAATCTTGTATTAGTTGTTCACATAATTTTTCTGATAACATAATTTGACATGTAATGCAATATTTACATTTGGTCTTAAAAATTACTAATTTATTTTAAAGTCTTTTAAAGTTCTTTTCAATTCAGATTCTATCTCTCATTATTAATTGTTTGGGTAATAATTATTTTAGATTAAACGAATGTAGGCATTGATATTCATAGAAGACAAATGACATACTAAGCAGATGAGACAATTAGCATGAATTACTTCAATAAGCTTGAACTCCTCAAAAAATCTCTTTTTTGATTAAAAAAATCCAAATTCACAAGATTAATATCACATTTTATTACAGTGAATCCTTAACATTTTACTGACTGTGACAGACTTCACCTGGTTAAATCTGAATTCTGTCAACTCTCATAGTAACAAAACCCAGTCTTAGAGATAAGGTGCTCTCCACAGGGGCCAAACAAAAGCTAATCAATATTTTCTAGCTAAAGGACAATCTTTGAGTCAAGATCTGTGCAAGGAAAATCTTTAGCCAATTCTTAGAGGAAACCAACTACTTAGAAATACATAATAAGCAATTAAACTTATTGCTTCAGAATTTAACAGGAGTTCTAAAGAGTGGCAATTATTTTCGCATGCTAGTGGATGAAAATAACTGTAAACAGCACTTAAAAATGATGCATGAGACAGAAAATATTTGTGACATAAATCGGAAAAACTAATAAAGTAAAACTCCTGCTCCTCAGCGATAAAACTGAACAAAAGGCATGTTGGTGTACAGGGGCTTTGTTCATGACAGAATTTTGGTATTGTTCTAATATCTACTTTGACAGAAAATGGCTGTTAAGCCCTGTGTAAAGAATACATTTAAAATTTTTCTTCTTTTCTGTTTCTTTTTTGTATCTGAAATCAATTAAACAATAATTAAGAATTGATTTTGGAATGCTTAATCCTGTACATTTGCGCAATTTTTTTTTTAAGTAGGCTTTTGTTCCTTCTGGGGAGACTTAAATATCATTGAATAGAATCCTCAGGACTTTTCTTACCAAACAGTGGGATTTATAACAGAGAGGCAAATCCTCCTCTCCTTTTTTTAGAGGAGTGCTCCTGTCAAAGTCAACGACACTGCAGCATCCTTGAAAAGCAACAGAGCTCACACTGTATCACCCACTGGAGTCAACAGGAGTGCCAGGAGGATGATAAACGGAGCTATGTTTCAGAAGCACTTTAACACCTAAACAGAGACAAATTAGAAGCGCTTAGGGGAGGTGTGTACAAGGGAGGTTAATACGATTCCACGGAATGTCGCAGCTCAGTTCACATCTCCAATCTGTCCACTCACGGTGTGGCAAAAAGTCAATATATGTATTTCAAGAATTATCAGTAACTTCCCCACTAAATCCTGGTTGTACTACAACCATGGGAGGCTTCCAAAAGATGCAAGTTACATCAGACAGACACGTTTAATATGTCTGTGCTTGAAGGCTGTGAGAAGGGCCCCATCTGACCACGAGAGGGAGAATTGAATCATACACATTGTTTATTCACACACATTTCCATCTCAAACCAAGTTCACGAGGAGTGCAGTTCATAACTTCAATATACCCAGGGGACTCGTGGCACAGCACTGAGATCCCTGCTTGGATGTGCTTAAGGGAAGAGGGAAGAAAACCAAACTCCAGAACCTCCCTTTTATCAAGGGATGTTGAAGCACAGTCAGGAATGGTGGGGGTCAACAGGAAAACACCATTTGAACATACAATGAGGTATGAGGTATGACCTTCCCTGAGAATCTTAGGAAAGACTCAGGAAAGCTGTCACAGAATTTTTTCAGATGTAGCCATCCTTTGTGGTTTCCACCCCAAAATAGATACTGGTGTTTCTCTTCTGGGACTGCCTATTTCTGAAGTGCCACTGATGCTCCAAAGTCTCTATGGGTGGCTGGCTAATTTTGATACAGGCTTTTAGACGTTGGGTTTAGCTCCTAACACTTCTGCTTGTTTGGATTTTGTCAGTCCTATTTATCATATGGAAGACAGCAACAATTATGACCACAGTCCCCCAAAAACTTCAAAGATCCTGAAGACAGTATTTTCCACGGAGAACATGGACATTGAAACCTGATCTTTTCCTCAAGTCTACAGGCCCAGAGTTTACTGATAACCCCTTTTCAGGCCCACTGCAAAGTTCATCTATTTTCTGGCTGCTGGAGAAGTCACAGATTGAAGAATGTATGAGGTTGTCATCAGAGGTTTATGTTTATTACATTTATTGCTGCTGATAGCAATAACTAAGAACAGTCCCCACTGTACAGGACTTTGCAGATCTGCAATAAGTTCTTGTGTTCTGGTCGAGTTTCAGTGCTTGGAGAAGTGCAGAGTAATGGACGTAAATAAATAAATTACAACGTGGGGTTTTTCACCCAGCTTCAAAACACACTCTCACTCCTCATTTTTCAGGATCAACCATTCCTCACACTCACTCCTGAGGATTTGCTTTATTTACAAAAGAGCTCATAACCATATGACAAAGTCTATCTCAAAGCTTCCAGGGGTTATTTGTGACTGGAATTATCACAGACCAGTTATGAGAAATTTGAGGCAGTATTAACGACAGAGCATGTTTTGTTTGTTGGCCAGGCTGTCTGGACCTTTTACTGTACTCAAATATATTATGTAAATCTCCAGCCAGCAAAAGGAGATGGGAAGAAAAGCAAAGCACATCACAGCAGATGTGACTGGGTCCCAAACCATACTTGTCAGCAGACAGATCTGGAAACCCCATCCCAAGCCAACAGTAGTTTTTTAACCTACTGATGTTTAATGAACATCTACTTGTCTTCAAAACAACAATACAGGATTTACATTCTCCTGCTTTGGAGGCATACAGCTCATTTTTTTCCATTGGATTTTGATTTTTTTTTTTTCAGAAGACAGCTAAAATCTAATCCTACTCACAAAAGCCAGCCTGTATCTGACATGCAACAGCAATATGGGAACACCTGAGCCACATTTCCTATGCCACTGCAGCTGCAACAAAATTAATGAGCTGACCTATCTCAGAAGTGAACGAAAACAAACTTTTCCTGTACAGTATCAAAAGTTTTGTTCAGAAATAGGTCTACTTACATTATTTCATGTTACAGAGTTATATTTACTTAAGTACAGGTGAGGGCATTTTGAAATCCAAGACACAGAAAACCAACTGCTCCTAAATGATGATGCCATGGCTGTACTGAAGCTTGGAAAACCACAGATCACCAGCCCATTTTCCAGTTGTGTGGAGAAGCCAGCTGCAACTCCATCATCCTGTGTGATGCTGCAAAGAAGCATCTTAAGAACGTACAGATATACTGTACACACATGATATGATAATATACATGCCCTACACCATGCATATGTATACATAATGCATATATGGATATCATCATACAGCACACAAGCGATACCAGCAGCTACAGAGGTGTGTGCACACATTCACAGAGCCCCAGAACCCTCCCTAGCACACACTCTGGGCCTGTTTATGGACAGTGTATCCCAGATAAAAGTGCAGCACGTCCCCAGAGCTATGGGGCAGGGAATGGCATGGGGCTGGCACATGCCTCCCCATGTCCCTAGAGCAGGGCATGCAGGACAGGGCTGGAGGCACAACCACGGATCCACGTCCCTGATCAAAGGGTTTCTTCAGAGGCAGAAGGGGAGAGGTCCTGCCCTCAGGGACTGCCAGCACTGACACAGCAGAATCAGTTTATTTAGGTGGGTGCTTTCTGGAAGCTCAAAAATCTGCAAAGAAGTTTTAGTGAGTTTTGCAAGTCCTGCTGAAAGCAGAGGTTCTCAATGGACCAGTAAAGCTGGCCAGTGATACTAGAAAATACCAGTGCCAGCATTTCTGATAAGCAGGTTAGCCTGCAATGCTTCAGCTGCTATCCGTGGTGTCACTAACTGCTTCATCCTGAGTGTAATTGACTCCAGGGGAAAACAAAAGAGAGGATTTTGTTTTGTTTTGACAAATCCACTGCAAGGCACCACACTAAGGTGCCAAAGGCTACTTTGTATTTACAATGCTGATGATACGCACAACTCAGAAGTTTCCTGACCTCAAGTACAAACACAACATGAAAGGTGATATATCAAACTGACACTATCACAGCAAGGAAAAAAAAAAAAAAGAAAAGAAAAACACCTCAGATTTATACCAGGCTTGCCTGCCTAGCATAAATACTAACATCAAGCTTGCAGGCTTTGTTATATCACTGTTTAGAAGTTGTGTGATACAGCACAAGGGCAAAACAACCCAAAGCCAAATGGAAAGTGTTTCCAAGCATAAACTTAGAGGAACAAGAGGAAGAAATGTGCTGAACCCAGAGAGGAACTCTCAAGTTCACAGAAGTAACAGCACGTTCAGGCCTCCAGTACCCTCCCTATGTCTTCATGCCTCACCTTACCCCCAACCTGCAGGCTGTGATATCCCTGTTTATTGCTCCCACCCTTTTTCCACCATACCCTTGTGCATGTGTGGGTCCTAGCCCAGCAACTAAGGGTTTCAAGCAAGCCCTTAAAACACACACCTCCCAGAAGGTCTCTGTACCTCAGGCTTCTTTAAATTGAGGCATTAATAAAATCACTACTAGAAAGCCCAAAAAAATCCAGGCATTTCCCCCCCACAAAAAAAAGTTCTTGTTATCTGGAATCCCATACTCAGACTGGCATTCACTCCTTCTGTACATTTGGGCATTTTAATTTTTAAGAAAGAGCACTCATGGATTTTGAGCTGTCTCTCGATCAGATCCAACAGCACAGGCCAGAAGCTGCTCACTGTGCTCCAAGAGGTTCCAGTACAACTGAGGCAAAAGGGAATTTTTTTAATGAGAAAGTAGGGATAGATAAAAATAGCACTACACAGCATCTAAGTGAAAGTAATAATGAACAGAAAAACTTGCAGTTGTAATTGTATTTAATGTATAAATGACCCATTTGGAGTGAGATATTAAAATAAGTCACTCACTTTATAAGAGATAAAAAAAAAAAAAACATCGATCATAAGTGTGAACATAGTAAAAGCAGACATTTATAAAATAAAATTTTTTAGTGCTTTGTATAACCTTTCACACAGACTAGACTAATTGTGGATATTTTGAAAATATTAATGTTAATAACATGGAGATAGTATTGCATTTCCTCCAAAGAACATACATTTGAATGACAATATTTATAATATGAGCTCTGTATTGTAATTTAATTTAACCATGAAACCAATTTCTGCCTTCAACATTTTATGTTTTACAGTATGAAACAGAACATTATTTGTTGTAATGTAGTTTATTTAACCTTAACCTGATGTGGTGCAACAGTGAATACAGATACACTCAAAATGTTAATAATATGACACACTGAGCTGATTAAAATTTCAATTGTGTTTCCTCCATCTCCTTTGGAAAGTTAATGAATTAATGAATCTTTAAAGGACAGTCAGGGAGGCCTTAAAAAGAAGATGCCTTTTTGAGTAAGGAGAGAAAGTGGCAGATTACAACTTAATGGCTTCAGAATAATGGTAATTTCCCTATTTTCTTCACTTGCCTTAGCTCAGCTAATGGCTTCATTAGTGTCCACACTCTCAAACGAATAATAGAGGACCATGTCACATCCATCTTAGTCACATCACAATAAAACCGTTAAATACAATTCAGCTACCTGCCTTCTGCCAGTCTGGGCTGCGAGGCAGAATTAGCAGCACAATCAATACGGAATCCTGTTATTAGATTCTTTTTCCTTTAAAAAAGAAGTGTATCATCAGGTATAATCATGCAGTGCTATTTAACTGCAGTGCACATTTTATGCTGATTAGATAACTAGAATTACTCAAAATGGACATAAAATGAAGGGGAAAACAATTCTGCTTACTTTACACCTACACATAAAAAAAACCCCACCCCAAATTCTGGCTTTATTTGAAAAAACTGATGGGTTACCTCAAAATCACCACAGATGTATCACATTCTTCATGACATCCCCTCTACCAAATCATTTCACAAACCAGCTAATTAAGCAGCTAAAAACCTCCTTGGCTTTAGCTACCTCTATCTTGGGAGAAGAAATTCCATTCAACCAATTAAAATTTTTGGAAAAAATTCAGTGTAACTGAATATAGCTCCATCAAAAGATATCAAGCCTGATGCAACAAGTTCACAAACTGATCTTAGCACTGTAAAAACAAATGGGAATTACAATTTTTAAAAAATATATTAAGGGCTTTTAATTTTCAAAGTAGTTGAATTTCAATTATTTTGTGATCATTAGTTTTAAACTGGATTTAAGCAGCACTGTGCTGTTTTCACTCATTATACGGTTTGGCTACTCTGTGCAACATGAAATCTCTGTTCAAGCATATTTTTCTCATTATAAACATATTTTGTACAACAAATAATATGCAGGCTCTTTAACAACAGTGGTTGAAACATGCACACTTGGCAAAATCTAATGCGCAAGTACTATTATTCTCTACTTTTTATCTGTGGAACCCAAAGGAGCAAGCTCCAACTTCTACCTTGCTGAACTGCAGCTGGCAGCAACACACAAGTAACAGGGGGAGGAAAACGGCCTGTTTAATATATAAGGAAAATCTCAAATGCTTCAGGCAAGATTCTGTTCTCAGATCCACACCACAGATCCTGACTCCAGCGCTCTGCCCCTTCTTGACCCCAGTATCTAACGCTACCAGAAACTGCTACGGACATGTAGAGGCAGAGCTTTATTGGATCATACCAATCTAAGGCAGGATTTTGCACAAAAGGATTCCTGGACTGATTCCCCAGCTCTCTACATAACCCTGCCATAACCACATCCAACTGACGTCCAGGAAGAAACTGCTTTGTAAATCTCAGCACACACGACGTGCCGGGCATCCGCACTTGTCAGCGGAATAAATTTTTCTGACAACATAAATCTGATCCCACTGAGAAACCTTTTTAAAAATACATTATTGACTAAAAATATTTATATGCACCACTTTTCCTGTTAGCAAAGGTAATATATTAACTGCTTTGCCATTACCGCAAGTAACTGTAGGCCTAAGAGGAAATATTTCTGTATGCACGCTATATATCCATTTTGAATTAAAACACGATGCCAATATTATACTAAATCAAAACAGAAGTCTCAGTCCTAAACAGATCTTGAGTGACACCTGCATTCTAATTTTTTTTTTTACAAGCAGTTTGTCAATGATGAGACTTTAATGAGAAGTACTGCTTTCAAAATATGTAGCTATGGGTAAACATGAAATATCCTCTGTTTATCATTTCAGCTCAGTTGTTATTTCACAAAGAATTAAGTGAATTCCAACAGACAGATAGAAGGGGTACAGAAGATCACCTACTTCTTGTCTACCTTAGGATACGAAAACCTTACGTATAAAAGCCAACTCATAAAACAACCACAGCCCAAAACCCCTCAGAGTCAGCTACCACTGTACTTCTCAGAAGAGCAGTTTACAGCTCACTGAGGAAGGGTTTACTCCCACTGCCCAGGGGTGCTGCCTCAACCTATGCAAATCCCCATCAGAATATAGGAGGAAAACTCCAAAAATACATTTGCCTGTAAGACCTCAGAATTTACTTCCCTACATCATGGCAGGCTGCAACTTTCTATAATACATGTTAGGGCCTTAATTAGTTCTATGCCTGGGCATAGAGAACAGGGCAAAACCGATGGGTATTAACTCCAGATTCTGTTCTAGGATCAGCATTATAGCATTGCCAGGCCCAGGCAATTCAGATATCCCACTTATTATCTAACATTAAATGGACACAGAATTGCCTATGATTAAAAAAAAAAAAAGAACACATAATTGATAGAGAACATTCAAAACATTCAGTAATTTTAACATTTACTTTTACAGCCATCCTTAGCAGTGCCAAGTGAACTTTTTCCTGCTCACTGCCCCTTTAAGATTTCTGCATCACCCCCTCTTTCATTTAATTGACTGTAGGAAGAATATTTACTGCAGTTAAAAGATGCAGGAGGGAGATTACAATTTGTAGGTAAGTTAGGCAAGGAAGATGCATTTACAACTTTCCTCCTTGAACTACTGCAGAAACCAGTTTTACACAGAATAGAGGTCCCCTCAGAGTAAGCTCGCTTAGCATGCAAGTACACTATCTGCCTAAACTCTGCTTTTCTGATTAAAGTTTTGTATTTAATTAAAATTGTCTTTAATTAAAATGCAAATATTCTAGGACTTTAACAATAAATTGTTTACACTAGACTGAGAAACAGCCCTCAAAGGCTTTGGAAAAAAAATAGTTTCAATTGCAAGCTGTATATTCAAACTTCACTGCTCAGTGAAAATGGGTAAAGATCCTTTTTTCTCCTATTGGCTTAATCTTTTTTAAACAAATGGAAAGATATCCCAATTTGTATCTAGAATTCACATAGAAAACAATTCCCAAAGTTATTGGCTGTTGAGTAAGTAATTAGGCCAGTTCAAAACATCTATTGTGTTTGAAACAATTCCTTTAGCCAATTTTGCTAGGAAATGATACTGACACCACAAAAGAATTGCCAGTTAAATGAACGATAGCACAGCCCCTTCCCCGAGTGATAAACACGGAGCGCGCCTGTGTGCACGCAAGGATCCATCTGCATTATCCCTCCACCAGAAACATCCTGCTCAGGGTTCAAAAATAGCCATTCTGTTTACAAAAGAGCACGGTTTAGATACAGCAGATATATAGCCTGCTCATTTCTCTCTTTAAACAAACAGAGAAAGACTCTGTACCCCAGGTTTTGGTTTGGCACAAGGCAGACTATGCGCTCTGCAGCAACAACAGTCCTCTTCTGTATGAAGTATTGTGACTTGCAGGTGAATTATTCTTATGACCACCTCATAACCATCCCTCCACTGGGAATAAAAATCGAGCCTTCGTATTTAATCTGACTTAATATCCCAAAAATACATTTTTGAGAACTTTAATTTTTGTTCGGATAAACTTCAAACTGAGCTCTTAGCACTCTAGTGCAGTAACAAAAACTATACTTATGCATGGCTTGGAAAGAAATTTACCAAACCCCAAACCTTCCACAAAAAAAAAAAAAAAAAAAAAAGTAAACAGTGCTTGGAAGGTTTTATGGTTCATTAACAAAATACTGCATTATGCTCATCACCATATCCCTGTTCAAACACTGAAGAGTAGTGATATAAGTTAAATGAGGTAGTAACATTTAAAGTTTGAAAAATCCACTTCCAGAAGCCAGTGGAACAAATCATACATGGGAACTTTCTAACTGGAAGTACTAGCTAGAATAATGGTATGAATATGACCTCTATGGAAGTACCATAAAGTATCCTCATTCTTGCAGAGAAATTCTTACAAAGACCCACTTGCTATAAATTTGAATTTCCTAAATTCATTGCAGATCTGAGAAACCAAAATGAAATAAATTATCACAGTTTGACACCATCTCCTTCATCACAGTAATTCCAGATTTCAGTATAAAAGCCATTACTTAACTTGCACGCCATAATTTACACACTCTTTTACACAATAATTTTTGATCCAAGAAAAGATTAATTTTCCTTTTATAATTATCTCGTGTCAAAGTCTTTAACCTTTTCATCTGAAAAGCCAGAGCTGGATTCCTTCTGGAAACATATGCCCTGAGTTCAGCTCCTCTCTTTGTGCCACTGCAGGAAGAGGCTGGACATCACCAGACAGCAGCCAAGGAGAGCAGCCAGGGGCAGTGGTCTGCAAACCAGGGCACCTACACCCAAGTACCAACAACAGCTGCTTTCCAAACACTCTACAGCAAAACCATTTATTGCCGTGAATAAAACCTGTGTCAGCCCAACATGAAGTTGTAAGTACAGCATGAGAACCACCTAAACCACAGCGGTGCGCAACTGCCGATTTGCATAATTTATACAAATTAATGTAGATTCAACAATTAGCATTTCAAGAGGGTTTGCTGGTGCCCAGAGAAGGCTGGTGTGAGCCTGGGCAGCCTCACCTGACATGGTGCCCGTGCCACGGGGTCTGTCCACACACAGGCACCCAAATCACGTCCTTCCCACAACATGCAGTCAAGGTACTTGGTCCTGGTGCTTCTCCAGTGTTATGATAAAGACAGAACAATATTCCATCTTACTAAAATTTAGAGAACTTAACCGGATCCATACACACTTGCCTTTTCAAAATAGCACTTTACAGTCATAGGCAGGAAGCCTGGGCTGGCTCCAGCAACTGTGGCCTCAGTTAGGGGTAGGAAGCAGACAAGCCCCCAAAAAGGCAGGTTTCCTGAAAAAGAGCTGCTCCATCTCCACCCACATTTGGCTCCCCAGTGGACTCCTGCCCCGGCAAGGCATCCTCATCATCATTCTTCATCACACAGACCTGGCTGCACCCACAATTCACATTTCCTTCACTTTAGGAACACACCTTTCTGCACCGAGGGCAAGAGGCCGCTGTATATGACTACATGGTCTGTGTGGACTTGCTTCCACCTCGAGTTGTCCAGTAACATAGAAAAAAAAATTATTTTAAGTGATACAGCAATTATGTTCTCCATTCCTAAAAAACACGCCATTCTGTTACAGGGCCAGCAATTAGCTCTTACTTCAGGCACCTCTGCTGCCTCAGGAACAGACTGCTCATTTTTAGCCTGTTTCCAATTTACCCGCTGGCAGAGGTGCGCAATAAGTCTCTAGCAATGAAGTCGCAAACCCACGTCAGTATAAATTTCCTTTTTGAGAAGTTTCAATCTTGTTTTATCAGAGACCAGCGCCTGTGCTGAGGAAAGCCTATAATGATTTCTCTTTTTCAGGCTTATTCTAGAATTGTATCTATTTTGGGGTTTTGTTTAGATCTGTCGCAGCTTTCGTACTGTTGATCATGTTGTTTTTCTAACCCGCCCTGAACATCTGTTGGCTCTTTCTGAGGCTGCATAATCCTGTTTTTTTTTCTTTCTCTTATGTATTCCACTGCTATCAGCTGGCTGTTATTCTTGTTTTTTATTTTTCAGTGTACATTTTATTTCTTTTAGTTTGGAAAAAAATACAGTTTTGAAAGCACTGATTCTTTCTGGCCTCATCTTATCCTGCACAACAAATTCATACCTACCACAGCTTTTGTTTTTTTCTGCTGCTTTGTTGGGTTTCTTGTTTTTATAAAAAAAATGCATCAATATAAAAAATCAGATTGCAGCAGACCTAAAGGTGGAGTGAGAAGACGATGAAGGATCTTGTTTTCACAATGATAAAAATCAGTACTTATAAAAGATACGGGGCTGGCGGCCCTGCAGAAAACAGAGCGAACACCGTTTAACCACAAACCAGACACACACACTCTCAGCAGGACCACTGCAAGCACTGAAAGGGGAAACAACAGTCAAGCCTTGGCCTCCTTGCCGGGGCTGCCAGCGAGGGCAATAATTAGTGCCAAGCGTGGGGGTGGGTTTTTCTTGATGCTGACATTGGGAACTGTTTGGAGGCTACAATTATTTTGCATAGCCTAACAAACAGTTATCAGATGGCAACAGCTTCTGGTCACTACCAAGCTGGGCTGCATTCAAGCCTAAGAGAGACATGTCTCTCCTCAGCCAGCAAGTCTCCCTACCCAGTGATTACGAAACAAATAAGATTTTGAGGTTGACAAGAGTCCCTTTTAGCAGCATTTGGATTATAAAATTGCTCTGACTCACTGCAGTGTATTGCTCCCTCTTAATTAACAGAGCTGAACTTTGTACATGTCTAGACTTCCTCCTGCAGAATGGCAGATTTTGGCCTTCATGAATATCATTTGAAGTCATATTATTTACAGAGCTTTTATTCATTTCAGTAATTTGTTTCAAACATATTTTCCACAGAAAGAAAAAATGCACCAACTGCTGGGCCATTTAATCCAAACTTAACAGTTAAGATGTTTTATTCAGCATTTTAAAAAGGATTGTCTTAGGGAATTTTATGTGCTGCATTTCTAATGTTAACATTACAGATTGTAAAGTGCCTTGGGATGCACTAGCATGAAAGGCATTAAGGTATTGCAGGATTTAACCAAATGTGCATTGCACTAAAAAGAACCTTTTATGAAAGCACATACAGATCAAAACCACAGTAAAGCTAGTGTTTATTAAGAGATGCTTAGATTTATTTCTTAAAGCAAAACTATTTTCCTCCTCCACTGTCAAAAATTATCCTTTTCTAAATTAAAAAATTTTCCAGTACTGACATAAAATTACTGAAATTTTATACTTTATGGAAGAATGTATTTTCCCATATAAATGTTCAGCCTTAAAAAAACCCAACTGGATTCACAAAAAAAAGACTTTTTTTTTTTTTAAAGTAGGATTTCTGGTTTGTGGGTGGTCGGTTTTTTCTACTAGTTATTATGAACAAATTAATTATCTATATTAATTAGCTTGGCTATTGTTACAGGATTTTATGGGTACAAAGAAGGATGAATCACACATTTTGATCCATGCTTCCTATTACTATCAAAAAGTTGCATTTCAAATACAAGAAAAAGCTTGTACAGCTAAATCCCTTGACACGCCTGGAAATCACAGAGTAGGCTTGTACACCAATCACTTATGAGAGAGGATTTAATGTCAGTGGGTGAAGTTCAACACGGTGAGAAGGAGCAGCATTAACACAGCCAGAGCAGCCTTATCAAGGAGAGGTGGGGTACTGTATCAGGCTTTATCTCCACCCTTTAAATGGGAGGGTGGATTTGATCTTCATCACCTCCCTCCCCGTATTCCACCTTTGTAACACCCAAGTACTCAAGCTCTGTGGTCTCAATCCAGAGACTATTACAGCCTGTTAAAAAAGTATCAGTTGATTTTAAAAGGCTACAGATAAAACCCAAAGAAAGTGTCACAGATTTCAACTCGTAGGACTAAACACAAGATCAAAGTTTAAGTGCAGAATATATATAATATTATTCAAAAAAAAAAAAAGTAACACTGCTGGAACTCCTATCACTCTGACATCAGAAGAGAAGCAACAAACAACCACTTTATAATGCCAGATCCACCTTTTCATTAAAATTACATTAAAAATAAAACGTGGTGAAGAAAGTTAAAAAGCAGCATATGACTTCTACCAAAGAGGGAAGGATTAGTTGTCCTTTGCATTCTAAGTTTGAAAGTTAATATGACAGTCACAATACCTACTCAGAGCTTCAGATCTTTTTTGAATGATAGGAACATTTTCTCAAAGGCTTTCAGCTACAAAATAGCCCTCAAACAGATTTGTTTCTCTAGAGCACCTGCAATTCAAAAAACATTTCTGACAAATAAAGCTGAAAGCATTAATTTTATTTATAAGTGAAAAATTTCAGATGACTGCCCTGAAATCCAATAATATCCTCCTGTTTCAAGAACAACAGTGGAGCTATGTCCTCTAATTACAGTAGGTCATAAAACTGAATTAAAGGAAGAATATACTGTTTTAGCTAATGATGCTTTTTAACTACCTCTCTCTCATGCCTTTCAAATACTACTGCATTTTCAGTTACATATTTGCCACATTTTGTTTTCACATAACTGCTTTTTCCACTCAAGTTCAAAGGAAGATCAACCCATATAACTTAATTTATACTTTCACCGTAGGCATCGAATACCCATCTCAGCCTTTTCCTCACAGATGCATTTCCTCGTGAAGAAAATCCAGACAATGTATGTCAGCAGAGTATCCTTTGCCAAGCCACAACGACCACATCTCAGTAACTCTAAAATGGAAATACTACTGCCGACGTATTTTACACCTGGATTCATCCATATTTCTCCAGTGCTTTGTCCATGCATCATTGAAAAGACAAACAGTTTTACCGAGCAACAAGCTACATAGCAGGTTGAAACATTCAACTGTTCTTCCTGTGATAGACTTCAAACTGGGAGACCTGCACTTTCCAACTCTTGGCTGCTCCCATAAACTACACTTGAAGCCCTGTCGAGATCCTGTTGCAGATCTAGGTCTTTGCAGATATACAGTTATCCATGTTTCTACTACTTCCTGTCTAACAAAGATGTCAACCAAAAAAGGCCGGTGGAGATATTTCCCCTGCCACTGGACGTGCTGACACCCCTGTTCACCGGGCTGCCAATCGAGGTGTGACTGCAGTTAGTTTTACTCTGATGTGGTGCAACGTACAGTTGTTACTACAAATACAACCCCTTTCTTAAACCCAGTTTTTTGCAAACTGTGCACCTGTGTAAGTACAGAAGAGCAAATCTGGGCACTCCATGACAAGCAGTCCTGACTCCCAGACCCGATTTGAGTATCACCGACTGAAACTGCAGCCATATACAGCATCTTTTACCACAACCTCTCTCTTTGTCTGTGTGATAATTTTACACTAATCACTAAAACATCACAGCACAGTGTTATCTCTGTATCTATCTCAATATCTAGAATTACTTTCTCTTTTGTAAAAACTAGGACGGGGAGTTGTAGCCCTAAAAGATTACAGATACCCATCTTCCTAAGCCTGACTAAGCCTAAACACACAACAATTAAAAGATGGTAAACAGCAGTAATTGTACACTAAATGTCTTTTTAAAGAGCCAAATGTGCACTTAAAGTTTAACTCCCACTCACTGCTGCTCTAGAACAAACAGTAAATTAGTGAATACAAAACTAAAAACTTAAAAAAAAAAATAAAGCCCTGCAGCATGTTCCTCAGGCAGGAAGTAATTCTATTTCCCCCCTCCTTTTCTCTCAACCTTTGTAGACATAATGCAGGATAGTTTCAATAAAGCACTGCCTGCAGTGAAAGCATGTGATGATCTTGCAATCCAAACTGAAGTGTGATAATTACTCTGCATTAATAGAGAAGGGGACGCACAGAGAAATAAACGACCCTCACCCTGCAAAGAAGTGCAGCTGCATTCTAATTTATCAACAGTCAATTTATTACCTTATGTACTTTCAAATAGGGGGTTATTTGCACCTGTATGTCTCAGTAGAGTGCAGCTAGTTTCATGACCATTACAAGCAGTTAAGGCTTCCTCTTTTCACTGGAACAGGTGGCGTGCACGGGCAGAAAACCACTCAGCTATTTTTATCCCACATGCATCAAAACCAACTCTGAGGTACCACTCCAGCCCCATTCTCGGAGAGATTACAGAGTCCTAAGACCCCACACAAGTTTCATGATACATTTGCCTTTTGCTGGGTTGGTGAGAGATTGCTTTGGGAGTGTTTTGGGAAGGGGAATATTACCTAGCAAGAATGAATACAGAAGTCAGTCCCTAGAAGCATGATTGAGATGACAGTGGGCATCAAGTACAGGAAAAAAGGATTCCCCATCTTCCTTCTGGAAGGTGCCAGACCTGAGCACAGAGGAAGAACCTTGTTCTGCCAGGGCCACTTGATAGGTAGAGGACAACCAGTTTCCAGAGCCATTTGCCTTACGCATGAACATGTGTAGGGAGAAGGGGGAAAAGAATTAAAACATCTTACAAAGTAATAAAATATAGCTGTGAAATAAAAGCTGATTGTTCCTACAGCATGTTACTGTGTGACAGCTCTCCTGACAATTAAATGAAGAGGTTGTGTGCACTAATGGCAATGTCTAATTACGGTATACATAAAATATACCGTAAAGATTCCAGCATTCCCAAGAATGTCTGTGACGTTTGACACTAAGAGCTATCATGTTTGCTTCTTCCATGTCCGTTTCCATGTCTCCACTTATAATACTGAGCGCTCAAACAGTAAATTCCCTCCTCCCAGGTAAAAGAAGAACACTTTAATACTCATACAGTTTTGCTTGGACATATGAAAGTTCTTTGAAAGGTCTTTATGTATCTTCACAACTACAAGTTCCTAAAGGGCCTCCAAAGCCAAGTAGTACACTACAGTGTCCATTTTGCACACATGTAGAGTGAGGCACAGAGAGATGATCTGCCCAAAATGTTCTACCCAAAGCAGGGCACCCTCTGCCTGGAACTCCACATCTACCCTACACCCATCACACTGGTTGTTGTTGCTATTCATTTTCCAGCATTTACGGCTGTAATAATGTCAGGAGACAAGAGGCCACACTACTCTGTGCCATGCAAATACGACAAACGGCTACAGAGGGATTTCACTGCAGCACAAAAACTGTAAGAACTAACTGTCCTCCCATAAAGCTTCACATGACAGAGGAAGAAGGCAGAAGATATTCTGGAAACTAAGTTTTTCTATTTTAGGAATAAAACTTAAACATTTTAAGCCTCCCCAAAATTCAAGGGTTAGAATACAGATTTTTATTTTGTTTTGAAGCATGCTGTCACTCGGAACACAGCAGTTAAGCAAATCAGCACCTGTCAAGTCTACTGAACTATTCTCTATTTAACCAGAATTTACATTTAGTTCAGTCAATTAATATAAGCCTTATCAGGTTCATGATAATTAGCACACTTATTAAGAGAACTAACAGCAGTAGAAATGGTGTCAAAGAAGAGCTTTGTTGTAGTTCGGTTGTTACCACCAGAGACTCCTATCTGATCTCACCTAGTGATCTGCTTGCACTTGTACTGCCAAGGAGACCCACTTACTCTGCTCTTAAACCAGACAAATTACTGTGACAAGAAGCAGACTTAGGGTAGCTTCCATTCACAGATCACTTTAAGTACTTTACAGGTCGTGGGCTATTAAACTACTTGCTTTACCAATTTCTTTTGGCTTATCCAAGGCTAAACTGTTTTAATTGTAGGAGGAGGGGGTTTTTGTGTGTGTTCTGCTTTGTTTATTTTTTTTATTCTTCCCTTCCTGTTTTATTTTTACTATGAATAGTTAAGGGCTGTTGGACCAAAAATAATTTTAATCAACAAGGGAAAAAAAATCCACTTTTGCTTTCCTTTGCTTCAAAGATATCACTGAAATGTACTTCAACATATGCAGACTTCTTTACGCAAGTATCACTTGGAGCAGTCAATAAGGCCACTTTTTGGTAATTTGTTTTAAGGTAGTTCTTTAATGCCATTAATGGACAGGTACAATTTAGACTCTCCACACAGATGCCCTATTGCCTGCCATTCCAGAACTTTAAGAGTTTTGACAAGAATTGTCAAAGTCCAGATCATTGTTTATACACATACACACTCTTTTTGTGACTCTCTTCAGCTGCAGGGTCATAAGGGTATAATTCACAGTGCAGAGTAGTGTTTTAAGAAAATAGTAACTCAAAGCATAATTGCTGGGTTTTCTTCCCCCACCTTGAACTGAGCATTTTCCTTTTCTCTTAAACTCATAACCATGAAGTCACATCATTAGTCCAAATTATTCTAAGAGTAAGGCTAAAAGTTAATATACTTTGACAGAATTAGCCACTGCTTTAACAATAAAGGGAATATTGTGCTATCCTTCACTTATCACTGTTCTTAACTATTTGAAATTAGATAAGACCTGGAGAAAAATGAAATCCATAAATTGCACAGTGCAGCATATTCTGCAGGCAGTCAAGAGACTTTATAGAAGGTGAGACAGTGTTATAAACCAAGAGTCAAATCAGAAATTGAACCTTAATTTTAGATTCCTGGGCTTTTTAACATTCAAGATAGACTGCAAACATTAGTTTAACATTCTCTGGTTTTGTAAGAGTACCTACAGAAGTAGAGACAATTTAATACAAGCCGAGTTGAACTGTAGTGAAGGTGTTTCTAGGCTATGTTTCTAAGAACATACTTGAAAGACTGGCAGAACAATCCAGTGCTCTGGTATTTTCACAAATTCAAAACAATGAGATACTTAAGACTCTATTCACACACAAAAAAAATAGAAAAGAAAAAATGAACAGAGGAAAAACAGAGACTTAAATGTCTCTAAGTGGAAGAAACATTTCCCATTTCAACTTTAGCACTTTACAACTGACATACAATGAAAAAAGTGCTCGTATATAACCCAGCCATGTCAGCAGCGAAATGAATCTCCGGGCTGTGCAATGATCTAAGAAAATCTGAATGGGCATATGGGAACAGCTCATTTTGCAAGACCTCCGAAACCAACCTACTGATGAACACCGGAGGGTGCCTGACTGCCTGAATACTCACATGCTTATTTGTTGTTATTCTTATTCATTACTGAGTCATTATTATTATTTAAGTGCCGACAATGCACTTGTGAACCAGAACAGATGCAAAATATCCTGTGCTAATGAGAAAATCAAAGCCTTTCTTATATTAGCAATTTCATATTATAGGATCTCTTTATTTTTGCCAATAAAGCACAAAAGTAATTAATACAGCAATATTTTCTTATTGTTCATGAGTAAAGCGAGTAAAACTGCTCAGATTCCGCTTTGGCTCTCACCCCTACCAGCACAAAATACAATAAACACTATTGAAGAATTCCTATTAAGACAGCTGCCAAATAAAATACAACAAAAATATCTCATAAAAGGCTGTTGTCTGTTTATTCAGAGATACAGTCAGTACTCCTCACTGAAAATGAACAGTGTGGCACTGCTCTTTCATATTTAAATACTTAAGCTGTGTCTTATTGCTGTAACCATCTCAGAGGATAATTTTTTTAACTGGGGGCTGGAAGATGACATTAGTCCTCAGTGTATTACCAGACTGTGGGTCCATCATCAGCTCCCATTCTTGAATAACAACTAGAACAATACATAACCAGCACATGCTTTTCTCCCTGAAAATCCTGCTTCTACATGCATGAGGAAGCTTACAAATACTTCCATATAAATAGTTGTGAACACAGAAGGTGCCAGGTTTGGACATTCTCTGACAGCAGTGATGGATGTGGACTCCAGCCATGTCCAGCTCCAGGACGACACTTCCAGCAGTCCAGGTTTGATGTGAAGGAGGGTGGCTGGGGAAGGCTCCCTGCAACATCAACTTTCCCCAGAGCTGCTGTAGCTGTGTCTGCTTCTCATGACCACCCAGTTCTAAAGCAAGGTCACAGATACTAGAGCTGCTTCAAGTGTGTAGGTAAACCTGAAGCAGAGGACACTTAAATTTAGCTGAGAAAGTTTCCATTTGGGTAAAGTGTCCTTTGTCTTGCCCTCAGCAAACCAACCTGTGCACACTGCCCAGATCTGGCTCCAGAAACACTTCACCTCAGCAAACATTACTGCCCTTCTCAGGACTATTCTGCATCATGGGAATGCATCATGACCAAAATCACTTTCGTGAGAAGTACAGGGTTTTTTCCCTCAATTTCAGTAACGAACATGATTTAAGCACAAAATGACTCAGCTGTGACTGCAGGGCTCAGCAGTGAGCACAGCACTGCTGCAGAGACAACAGCCAGTGTGGAGGAGAGCTAAGCCCCGCTGTCATTCCTCCTAAAACAAAGCATGACGAACAATATGTGAGTCCTAAAGTCTTGTTCAAGAAGCTTGCTGGAGTAAGAGACAGGCCCAGTCCTGAGCTGGGAGTCAAATGGGTATAGTTCTGTGTTAACTCTTCAGCAGCCCAAGGGCTGCTGTGAGGGCAGAGCCCAGCACAAGCCCCCTGCCCACCCCAGCACTCCTGCTGCATCTGCAACCAAAGCTCGCAGGAGGATCCCTGACCTAGAGAGGAGCCTGACCACGTGTTTTATATCAAAATACTCCTACCAAATCAAAGTATGTGGGCAAGGAAGCCAAGATTTAAATGCCAGAGCCAGTAAAACTAAAATGTGTATCAACAAATGAAGATGTGAATGAAGAAGTTTCATCCTCAGCAAGTCCTCGGAAGGGGGAACTGAGATCCTCAGAATCTGCCTTGACTAAGAAGACAACTGAAAGAGCTGGATAGTACCTTCTGTTCAACATCAGAATCCAAGACAACCTCATGTTCAGAAGACCAAGTCTGGCCCTAAACACTTAATAGGATTAAATAAAAATGGCAAGATCCCTAAATACAAATAAGAAAACATCTACAAAAAGATTGTCTACTGATACTACTCTTTGAAGGTCTACGTGGAAACAATTGCTAGTTGTAATAGCAGCATCCTGTCAGTGGCACACATTTAAACAAAAGGAAAAAAATACACAAACAATAAACCAACCCCCCCGGCAACAATGGATAAAAAACGCCTAGATTTGTAACTTTCCATTAAATACTAACTTAATAAAATCAACAACCATGCATCCGAACTAGAAGAGTGGTTTTAAAACCAGTGGAAGTGTGACAGATGAATGACAGTTGATCACAAGTGTCAATTCACATTTAAGTCCAGAGGAATGCCTGGCCTTCACATCATCTTAAATCAGCCCTAAGTCAACACCCGCTCAATGTCAAGCACAGGCACACCCACAGTGAGGGGCTGTATGTACTCGAGTACCTGCTGAATTCTGCCACGCACACACACATGGCCACGCTGCTACAAGCCATCACTTTCAGATTTTTGACAGTCACCCTTTGCCCACATCCCCATTTGTTCCTGGCTGGGTATGTTCTTGGCCAGAACATTTACAGCCCCTGGTATTATCCCTCCGAAGCTGTGACGCATTCTTAACCACAACTTTGAGAACACAGTGACATTATAATATACAAACACGTACAGAAGATATACACACTCAGACACACCAGGGGATAAAACAGACCGGGAGGAAACGAGGAACTTTATGTTACTGTCTTTTCTAATGAGATACAAAGTGGCAGATGTAAAGATTTCATTCAACCGACAATCTCTTTTATGATATGAATAAACTACTAAAACAGATTTAATCCTTTATAAAATCAGATTATAAGGAGCAGACAAAATCACAACTTTATTCAATACGCCATCTTATCCAGTGTGACTAATGCATTATTTGTATGAAGTTAAAGTGGAGCGTTGGAAAGCTATGAAATAAATCAAATGCTCTACTTTATGTAATCTTAACAGACAGATCCCATTAGGATTCTACTATGCATAGCTGTTGGTTAAAATCATTGACCAGTATCCTTATAAATTAATCAACTGAGGTAATGCTGGCTTGGCTGTCATCATTTGTTCCTAATCTACATTTAGAATTCACTTCAACTTTTCAAGCCCTTTAGAATAGGTTTATCAATTCTCTCACCCTTGCTTCAGACATCCACCTAACCGTTAATTGTTTACAAAAGACCCAGTACAATGGAACTGTATCTTTTTATGTTCCTTTTCTTTCCACAGATATCAGAGCATATATTGACACTGCATTATAATTAGTTAGAAAGATATTAAATCTTAACCAAACATTCTAGCCTGCCTCAATTTTTTGATGAGACCTTTTATCATTGAAGTTGAATTTGCAGGCAGATTGTGTGAGTTTACACAAGCGAGAATCATTACAAAATCTAAAATAACCCAGATCTGGTTGAAATGCAGCTAGCAGAATATTTTGGTTATAGATATACAGGAGGAAAAAAGCCTCCTAGATATCAGGTTATTTGTGGAGCTCTAACGTGTTTTCAAACATATGACTTCTGTGTTATGTCTGTGTATTTTATGCAGTTTCTAGTCATGTTTGTTAGATGTCTGCATGTCATGTACTGCAAGATTCATGAGCAGTCTACAACCAGGCAAAATTCTCACACAACAGCTTGTCTTGGGTAATGGGGAAAGAAACAGCAGAGTGAAGTGACAGGGAAGTGTATTATTTATTATCCTGATGAGGATAACACCTAGTCATGGTCTACAATCCAAACACGCTCAGTGTCCTGTTGATGGAGCTTATGATTCTGAATGAGCACATCGGTGTCTCCCCACACAAACGTCAAAATTCCCTTTATTATATTCCCTTATCTATGATCCCTCCATGGGCACACTAAAAACCAGTCAGTTTGGGCAAGGGCTCTTTAAAGTGAGAAGGAAAGACTGAGCAGTAACAAAAACATTGCAATAGATTGCATAATATTTCTGGAGCTCTACCACAGAGTAGGTAAAGGTCATCAGCTCCCAAAATGGAATGAGAAAGAAAGGGAAGCTGTGGCTAAGCATGGTTTAGAGTTTACTAAATCAATGAAAAACTTCAACCAGCTGCAGTGGCCTCCAGCTCAGCCCTCTAGTGCAAATTTACTGGCCCACAGACAACTATCAAAGCCACAAAGACAATGCTTCCAAATATGTACAACACTAATCATTCTCCCTAATTGCCTAAAAATGATACACAGGATTTCATCAAAATTCATTCCCTTCTTCAAAGGCACATTGTTAATTTCAAAACCAAATTCCACCAACGTAATCTATTAAAACACGTATATGAAAATACCTCCTACTTTTCAGGGACATAAAGACCATTAATTGTTTTTGCTGCCTGTTTTCACTGGAACCTTGAAAGAAAGGACCTCAGAATAAAATTTTACCCCGTATTCTTTTTTTTTCCCAATCACAAGGATGCACTCTTCCTCATGCTTGCTGAACACAACACAGTAATTTGTATCCCCAAGTGGTATAAATAGAAAATACGCTCAGTCTAATAACATATGTGAAGAAAACTCATGCCCAGGGTTAACCAACAAAGCAGTAGCGATCTGCTAGAAACAAAGGCAGCTGGCTCAAAGAGCAACAATGCTTCTGAAAAACTGTGGATGTACTATTCAGTGAACCATCCAAGATATGACGTTTACTTAAGCTACAGCTGCATATACAAAGCTCTGCTATAAGATCTGGTAAATGATAAGTCTTCTGGAGTAACACGATGATTCTGTCTCCAAAAGGTCCATGGCCTTCACTGTCCAGCTCTACTAGCAGGGCAAATTACATGAAGTATACACACTGTAAATAAATACTGCCCTTCAGAAGAGGTTCTCTGCTTTGATTACCTTTTCTTGCAGATACGCTCTGCCCAAATCCCACCATTTCTCTTCACAGGCTTGCCTTTCCCCTACTAATACATCTGCCTAGGTTTCTGTCTTCCTCTATCACCGTAAACATTCATAAACATTAAGGGACTTAACCTCATCACACCCCCACGGAATAGGAAAATATACCCATCAGAGCTGGCAAGCACTGAAGTGGAACTCAGCTGCATTCCTGACCAACGACAAGTCCTTCTGCAAGTCACTTCTCTCTTCCCATTCCCCACTGTAGAAGAAGGGCTAATGACAATGACTTCTCTGAAAAAATGCCTCAGTCTACCAGTAAAAATCGGAGATGTTATGCTTCTCACTTCACAAAAGGAGGTAAAGCAGAGACATAAATCAATATTGGTTGAAGCATCTGTGGTTAGAAATATCACCCCATTTTTCTAAACATGTGTCTCATATCATCAGCACAAATGTTGCATCCAACACAAGGATCTCTGTGCATCGGCTATGCCACAGACAAACAACACCATTTTGCTTTTCTTGTAGATGATTCTGTACAAGCAAGCCAGTGAAGGACTACGTAGCTAGAGTGAAGTTTAGAGTACAGAAAATGTCAAAAGCAGTTCCCAGCTGACACCCAGGAAGATGAAAAAGTGAGCAGAAAGACCAGATAAAGGTAGCTACACAGCTGGCCCTTCCCTCTCATGCTTTGCACCTGAACAAAAAAGGAAAGGCAAATTACCACAGAAGTAAATACCATTGCTTCACTTTGACAGACACCAAGTGACTTCCCAAAGGCAGTGAAGTAGCGAGCCGCAGCGCCAGTGAGAGAATCCATGTTCTATTCCTAAAAATATATATTCACCTTTATTTCACAAACTTAAAAATGACAACTCTTTCAAGTATTACCAATGCATCTCAGTTCCTTCTCCAAGCAACCACTACTCCTCAGCCACTGGCCAGTGCCTCAATCCCTTCACCTACCCCTCTTCAAAGGCTTGGTGAAGACAAATGGGCTTTCCAATGTGCAACCAAGCAGAAAGCCATGAAAATCAAAAGGCTGCTTTTTGAGTAAATATGAGCTCCAAAGCCATTGTCCTCTCCCACAGAGGAGATCTATGAAAATGCTTACTATAGCATATGCACAGTATTCTTTACAGCTCTGCCTCCCTGCTGACCACCAGCCCCAGGGCTCAGTCCGCTTCCCATTACAATTGGCTTCACCACACCCACTGACTTGTATTGGAACTCTTTCAGGGACCCTAACTAATGAGTTTTTAAACACTTGTAGACAGAGAAGATAATTCCTCATCATTATTCTTCATAGGAAACACCAGGAAGAATGTCATTCCATTGTTCTACAGGAAAGAAACTGGAAGAAAAATCACCCCCACATTGAAAAGAGCAGCCCAAAGTTTTCATACATGAACTGGCTGCCCCCCAAGCTATGGGGGTTTCACCTGAGAGCTAAGGACAGGGACCTAAAGCATATGCAGCCTTCTGAAAACATCTCTGACTCTGGCATCTATGCAGACAAAGAGGTCCATAGCCAACAGACATACACTGTTCCAAGGCAGGATTCTCCAACACAAGCGTGGCTACTGACAGCAGCATAGAAACAGACTCACCTAAACACCGGATTACTGCAGGATCTCAGTTTCCCTCACGACATGAGGCTGAAATAAATGGGAACTGGTAACCTTAACGATTGTTTATATTTAAAGCTTTGCATTTGCTTTCTCTACTGACAGTTGTACGCTTTTCTCCTCACAAGAGAAATCTTGACCTAAACCAGTAATAAAGGACAAAAAAAAAAAAAAGTAGACTGACATAACATACTGTTACCCTCAGACATAAAAATATTTTAAATAAAAAACATTCCATTATGAAGCCACCTTCTCAGCATGGATCTTAAGCCACCAAGGACTGCTCTGCTTCTACCTAGTGTCACTTTCAGGTGTCTATCACTCTGAAGGATGCAAACACCATCACCTATCAAAAGAGCCTACACTCGGATGTCTGAGAAAACTTCTGAGCTACAATTGAATCCTGACAACAGTCCATGTAAATGAAGTGCCAAATGGAAAAAGCACTAGTCTCAGTAGTAAGTCATCTGCAGGTTTGAGTCCCAGGCACTGGCAATGTAGAGCTACAGAATTTACTCATTCCACAACACCATGTACACCCACAGCATACAAAAATAGCTATTATAATACTTGTCAAAGGAACAACTAAGTGATTTTTAACTCGGTGCTCTATCTTGTTTTCTTCTTTGCTGGTTGTTAATACCCCACCCCTATAACTACATATAATTATGAGTGGGCTAATCATGTCTTACTATAACTGGTAGCACCATGCAGCATGTGAGTCAGGAATCTGAACTGCTGACTACAGCTCCTCACTGAACAAGTCTTACACACCGCACATAGTAAATGGCATTCCCTATTCTCTGCTCCACCTACAAGGAAAATCAGTTTCCAGTTGTGGTATCATCTCCAACTCTCCTTAAAACTCACCATCCCAAATCACGTGAAATAAGGACTCAATGATAATCTCCAGTAAAAAGACACAGATCAACAGCTGAGGTCACAAGGAAAACATTTCCCAGGTAAGAGTTTTCTTCTCTCAGTGGCTTGGTTTGAATACATTCATAAAATGCTATTAAAACGCGATATAACATTTTACTGAAGAAACTACTGACTAGACCTTTGTTTAAAAGTCATAACAATTTATGGTGTTGATCTGCCACGTACAAGCTGAGAAATAGTCTCTTCATGATAAAACAGTTTGTAACAGCTGGGAAGTTAACTGCAGGAAGTTTTGGGTTATTCCCTTACCTCAGCTCTCTCACTCCACATTACTTTTTCAGCACTACGAGCCCAGCCTTGTAAACCCATCAACCTGATTGCACTCAGCAGCAGTCCTGTTGAAATTCAGGAGCAATATACAATTTTTATAAAGTTTCTGTGAGATTGGAATCCAGTACAGTGTATTTGAAAACAAGCCCTCCAGCTCATTCCCCCACAATTTCCTCACAAATGAAGATTTAACATCATATGCCCTACATGAGAATCTTTGGTCAAATTGTCTCATCAGAAGTTATTCAAGATGGAGCTTAAAAGCTACTGACACACATACTGCCATCCTTCCTCTCATTTTTTAAATCTCTACAGTTGTCCATTAGTCAGGAGTAATGTACCTTCTGACCTCTGACCAAAGCTATTAGAACAATTTAAACAAATATTTTGGTTACAAAGCATCAACACAGAACATTCAGTAACAATAAAAGGATGAAAGAGCTGTCTTTTAGAGTCACTGTTGTGACTTCCTGACCATGTTATATTATGAGTGGTCTGGAAGGTTATACTAACTTGACATCTTACTTGATTTACTATCTTCTTTTTCAATGCTTAAGAAAGAATTTGCAACATTGCAAACCCGAAAATTGTGGCACATTTTCAGTTTTTGGTGTTAATAGATGTTTGATGGCTTTAGAAAATCCATTCTGTTAACTGCAATCAAGAGAAGAGATTCAAGCTTTCCTCTCCATTTTTCTTTTCTTTCCGTAAAAGAAAGGCAGTAAATTTGAATTGGACAGGTTCAGAATTGGGCTCTGAGGAGTTTTTCCACATGCATAGCATTAGGCATGCGCAGAGTGCCTTGCTGATCCTGGTCATTAGAGAGTTGCTCCACATTTAAAGAAGTCTGCCTTTTGGCCAAAAAGGGCAAACCAAGGACCCTCTCAAGTCAACTGGGAGCACCTCCACTGGCATCATTGGCTACTGACTCAGGCCCAAGCTGGAGGAAGACATAGGTCCTTTATGGTATTTATTGACTATATACATTTAACAGGCATCCAGGAGCCAAACCCTTCAAGTCCTTGACACAAAAAAAATTCCATTACCTCAAGCTAAAGGCACAGGGAAAATACAGGATAGGGTCTGTGTGTTTAGATGCTTATTCTAAACACTTAATGGTTTTAAGGTATAAAATGCTTTCTACAGTTCCTCTAAGATTTTTTTTTTTAAATGAGATTTAATATTTGCATTCTTTCTGGCTGCCCAGTTATTTGTGAAATCACATGAAGCTGCTGTAGATTTCAGGGAAATGGATGTATACTATACAGTCAAAAATAACCTCAGCTTTCATTACCAAATAAATCAGGAACTGGGATTTAGTCATTAGTAAAACACATTGAGCATTTTGGGAGTGATCAAGAACCCGGTTTGGTGAAACTTAACTTGAAATTAGAGTTGTTTTAATGAGACCACTTCTCTGCTTAAAACTACATACCTGTCTGTGAGCCCTGCTAAATTAAGGCCCACATGCTTTTTCTAAGTTTAGAGCAAATTTTATCCCATCTCACCACATTGGGCACTTTTCCTTACCCAGATAAAAACATAATTTGGGCCTCGTAATACAAAAAGCATCACAACACTCCTTCCCCAGTGCTAGAGCATATTGTCTCATCCCTAAGAAGCACAAAAAGACCAGCAGTGTCCATCCAGTTTTTCAAATACCATTTAGTACATTTAACTTAATACTTTACAGAATGTCACATTTTCCACTTAAATTATTTAGTAAATTCCAGGTTGTGGAAGTACTCTTGTCAGACAAAAGGAATAATTTTGCTTTGCTGAAGGACCTGCATCATAGTACCATCTTTTACTAGAAAAGAAAAAGCCCAAACAATATAATTGGCATTCATGTACAAACTGCTTAAATGCTCTTAAGTTCTGCCTGGCTTCAGAATAGCTGAACAGTATCTGAAGTATCTACTCTCCATCCCAATTTGTATATTTTAAAAGTCATTAAATTCTTGAATGAATCATTAGGAAAACAATTCAAATGCTGTTAAACTGATAGTAATTTTGCCTCATAGGATAGATGTGAGCTTAATGTTTGCAAACAGCCAAATTCTTTTAAGATTTACACTCCATGGAGTTCAGTATCAGCCAGGGAAGAATTACTAAATCAGGATGTACTTCAGTACAGGTTTTGGCCCAAGACTATTTTTGGTCTTCTTCAGCTGCTTGTTTTGACAGCATCTAATCCCCCTCACACACCCACCAGCAGCCACACAATCTATCCATTTACACTTTCAAAGCAAATTGAAAATGAAACATTCTCAAATAATTACTTGCGGATGTCTGTAATACAAATCCAAAAAGTAACTGCAATTCAACTGTAATATTTCTTAGGGAGAAGAAAGGGAGGGGGAGAAAAACCTTACAGAAATCCATTCAAAATGTGGACTTTTTCCTACACGAATGCTCTCACCATCACCCCCTAAAAAATTTAAAATAAAAAATAAAAATTAAATCTAACTCCCAAAGACCCTGTCTACTCTATTTCACACATTCCCATCAGAAACACAACACACGTTCAGAAGACTTTTCATTTAGTGAGTTATCACAGACCTTGGTGAAGGAATAGTAACTGAGAAGGTCTTCTGCAGGGGCACAAGGCAAAGAAGGAAGCGGGAAGGTGGGTGAAGAGGGGGAAATAGCCAGGGCTGGAACTGAAACAGTTCACCTTTGTCTGGAGAGCAGGATCACCCCCTCCAGGTTGAGGACTATGCTGAAAGAGCGCGCTGCTGTGGCACGCAGTGTGTTTCTGCATTCACACAGGAGAGGAACCTGGCCCCCAGATGGCCTGTTCTCAGCTTTGTCAGCCACAAACAGACCTTTGAACTTTCTATTTATATAACAGTTTAGTGAGTTTAAGCCTCTTCCTGTATAACTGGCAGTTTGCTGGTTTTGCTGTAATTAGGCTACTTGTGATACATAATATAAAGAAGGAAAAAAAACCAAGAGGCTTGTTTCTCTGCAGGGAGAAGTCTTCCTCATCGCAACCACAGGGCTAACACGACACTGTTACCTGCTCATCTTATTTCCCCTTGCCAGGTTTTGATTTATATACCTCAATATGCATTTCTCTGCTAAGTGTTTTCTCAACTTCCACATTTTTAAGGATTGGAGGACTTAAAAATATTAATAGCTATGACAATAAATAGAACATAAACCAAGAATTTCTCTGCCTTTGTGCTAGTGAGGAGTATATATTCTGGGGTGGTTTGGTCTTTGTTGGTTTTGTTGTTTCCCAGCTGCTGATTAATGACACCACCTTACTCCATAAGCAGGTTCAGATCCAGCCACATGGTCCCAGGACACAGCAAGATTTCATTTACTTGGTTACCACAGACAAGCATGGAAAGTGATTTAAAAGATGAAATTTGATTTTTAACAGCAAGTGGTCCCCTTGGTGCACACAGGCATTCAAGCTTTTCATTATATCCATCTCCCTTCCTTTCTCCCTCATAGAATGGCTCATATTAAATGCAAGCCCAGGTGAACACTTCTTATTCATCCAGGAATCATAGCAGACTTCAGCTTTGGCCCTTTCATCTCATCCTGAGTTTACATTCATTTAAATTGTTTTGGGTATTTTTCAGTTTTTTCAAGTCTGGCAAAGCATCAACAGGCATATTCATGGCCTTACTTGACACATTTTACCCCAGCGTTAACAGAAACCCCCACAACAACTCCCAGCTACCCTCCTAATCACATTCTTGATGAAGGTTCAATGAAGCACCTCATTCTTGTACTACCGTGATCTCTCCTAATACGGGAAACTAAAGGGCTGATTCTGCAGTTTGTATCAAGACAAAGCTCCCACTAATCATCCAGAAGGCCAGGTGAGAATTTCAGCACATGTATAGCGGCACTGCACACTGTAACAATCACAGCTCTTGACAAAATATGTTTCAAGAAGTGACACAAAAATGTACCTCCATTGGAGGTGGGGGGAAATTAACTGTATTTTTCCCATCAACCAATAACTTTTGCCAAGTAATTTCCTGGTATAAAGGCAAGGTAGAGAAAGTTTACCTTTACGCCTTTCCATCAGATTAAAAAAAATTTCTGCTCAAGCTATAAATATTTTTTTAATATATTTCTCAGGCTAACGATGTTTCTGTTGTACTTTGCATACAGATAATACAAACACCCACACACACAGTAGGCCTGAGCTTGCCTTCTTGGCGATTGCAGCACAGATTAGCAGAAGTTTTGGGTTTGCAAGGAATGCAGAAGAGGGTCCCTAATTGCCTTATAAATGCTTGTGAAACACGTTTTACAAAGGCCAGCTCACAGGCAGAAAGAGGGCAGCTTCACAATAAGAATCAGCAATTCACACATAATGTTATATATACTTATTTGCAAATATTACGAAGCAACCACACCATATTGGATACACAGACAAAATTAATAAATCTTGATGGATGAGCATGCATATTTCTGGGTGTGTAGTGATGATGTATGTATAACATATCACATACATACACGTTTGTGGACAGATGAGCTCAATTCAACTCTCTGTAAGCTATGCAACTACTTGTCAGAGACAAAAATATTTACACGTATAATAAAATACATGTCACATTTGTGTAGACATGTAAAATATGTACATATTATATATGCACTTGCATATACTAATTGGATTATTAAAGGCTAAATGCAACTCGATCTCTGCAGAAAGTGTGTGTGAACGCCCGCGCCACATAGAGAGTTTGAACAGATATCAAACTGTTTGAAACAGTCAAAGTAAAAATGTTCTCTCCTCATGAACCCTAAAACCACTAAAAACAATACGTTTCACGGTACAAAAAAAAAAGCAAATGGAATTTCTAGAATGAGGGGCAATACGTTCATATTTTATGGCAAAACCAAGGCACATGAATTCCCTTCTTTCTGATGCACATCTCTAAATCCACATAAAACCATAGTCAAATGAAATAAGTTATTAAGCAAACACTAAAACTCAATACCTATAATGTGCTTAGTATTTGAACTACACCCACATATTGGGTTGTAACAGCTTCTATTAAATTAATGATGTTACCCACATTATAAATTAGGCAAATTGTATGCAAATATTATTTGAGTGGTAATACGGTGGTTATCAGTTGTCTGCAAAATAAATTAGTGTAGCAGAGTAAAGATAGTGTGGTAGAAGCATAATATTTAATTGAGCACTAATTTTATTGTGATTATTACTTTTAAATAACAACAGCATGATTATTAAAAAGATGTAATACAATGGATTATGCAGAGCTGATAAAACAAGCACATGATCCAAAACGCCTGCTTACAGATTAATATTGATACAGTGTAATTTATGGTTGCGAGGATTTACTCCCAATTGCTGTAAAATGGAACGTGACAGGTATTTGGTTCTGATTACCATGGATTTGCAAGTATAGCTGTTAGACCGTGTTTGGCAAAATGATAGTTATTAACAAGATATATTACCTTTTTCCTAGACATACCTTTATATTATCAACAAAGTAAAGTAAACCCTCTGCAAAACACGAAGTCCAAATGCACATGCATACACGCATATCTGTGTGGCATTTAGAGACTGGAATCACAAAATACAGTATTTTAGTCTCTTTCTTCCTTGGCAAACTGCACCCCAGCCTAAAAGCATTTAACAAAGCAGTACTCAACCTCTGAATTTCCCTATGCATAGTTAAGGAATTATATTCGCTAAATTGAAAAGTAAAGAAAGAACCAATAAAACCAGCCAAAGAATAAGCATAATCTCATTAACCAGCCAGGGAAGTGACTAAATACCTACCCAAATTGTAACTTTCCCAGCTACGTGTCACCCATCAAAAATTCCTTAACATTCACTTTGATAACAAGTTTACCACGCACTTAAACAGATGCACCGACCTTTTTAAGGTGTGCACCTATTTGCAGAGCAATATAAACCCAAAATTCCACTCTTAAAAGAAATGGAAAGAAAGAAAGAAAAGAAAAATGAGGCAGAGACGGGCAGGAAAAAAAGACCTGTTATAATATCACGGCTACTGATCTTCCCACTTCCAAAACTAACTTCAATAACGCTTCATCTAGAATAGGAAACCAGCAAAACCAGCAACAGAAGCCCCCACACCGATCAGGGCTACAGCCGAACTGTGCCGCACAGCAAAACTACAGTTGCGGTTCTCCCCGTGAAAGGAACATTGTCAGTGACAGCAGTAAACACAACATTAGCAAAGCCGCGATCCCGGGGAACATCGCCACCCCTGCTCGGGAGGGGGCTGCCGCCGCTGATGGCAGCCGGCACCCGGCACCTCTCGGCGCTCCCCTGCGGGCCAACTTCGCCCCCCGCCG